>CM022550.1:3638034-4238034 GCA_012273795.1 Dendrolimus punctatus
AGCGGCGTCGGCTCATTCAGCCCCTTTTCATGCAGACTGGGTATTGCGCCCCCTGTGTACTTCACTAGAAGCGCGTGCAGGAATACATAGCAGCAGGGGTGGAATACCCCTGGTCTAGAGTAAATATACCCCCATAATAAATTACAGAAAATACAGGTAGGCAGATACAACCTTGATAGGGAAGCTAACAAGAGGATTCAATAAGGCTGGGCAACAGTCGGTTCCAAGTCTTCTCGTCAACCATCTCACAGTGCTTAAAGTCGAAAGTCTTCGAGCAGTGCGTCCTTTCCATATTCTCAGGGCTACAGGGCTAAGACGTGAACACTGACGGCAGGTCCATCAATTACATGTTGCCCAGTGATATATGGTATTCCATAGCTCACTGGGCAACATAGCTTACTAGCTATGCTTAAACTCTTTAATGGATAAAATCCGAAGTGAGAACCAAAGTAACCGACATGGTTCGTTAAATTAGTAAGCTGAAGTTGTAGTGAGCTTGTCATGTCTGTTGCAGGACTGATGGCCAATGGAGCAGAGACGAGTCCTGGAGTGGAGACCGTGTCTCAGTAATCGTAGTGTAGGGCATCCTCCAGCCGAACAAACTGACGATCTGCAGAAGGTGCTGGATTAGGACAGCGGATGAGCGAATTGGAGAGACGTACATCCAACCGTAGACTTCGATTCCCTAACGACGAGGAAACTTGAGTTGTAGTATCCACGATATAACAACACATACGATCTACAAAATAATATATTGTACAGTCGTGGTATGAAAAGTTTCGCCAGTTTTGAAATTGTTTCGTTTGACGTTTCGCGAGCACGTGTTACCTTTTCGAACTAAGTCACAGAACAGACTATTCCACAAAAATATATGTTTAACTGTTTGATAATGAAGTTTAAAATTACTTGAGATCAAAGTTGTTTGATTATCTCTCATCTCTAAAAAGATTGTTTAGATATGCAAAGCATTTTTATTGGCTTTAGTATTTATGATAAACGTAGTATAGTTACTACGCTTATCATAAATATTAACCTCTTTGTTAATCCTCTTTGTTTCTGACGATTAACACTGTTGTTAATCTTACTGTCTGTCATTGTCAACACTACAATTTATTTTTCACATTTCTATATTTGTAACAAAACGTAACGTTTGTTGAAATGTTGGCGGTACTGTTTCTTGTACCCTTGCAAGCAAAAATCGACTTTAAGATGACGAACCTTTTCATACCCCAACTGTACCCAGGTATATAATTTAAAGATGTCACATATCTTTGAATATTAGCTATATTTATATAATTATGAATTAATTAATTTTCTAATCATTAAATTTAAATTGCTCAAATAAATAACAGTTTTCGTTAATGTTTGACATATCTAATTGATTAACGACTAAATTAGACGGTGGTTTTTAGACAACATTTAAGTAATGTACCTTGCCAAAATCTTTGTAAGAACAAAGAGCTATTTAGTAAATGAAATTAAGGTGCTATTTTCTAAGATGTTGAACATCAATGTCAACTTAATTACCCCTGTTAGTTGGACGAAGCAAACTTCTATACGAGTATCTGGGATTTATCATCATAGTTACCTATATAACTGAGACAGCGAGTGAATTTAATATGTATAGACCTCTGTAACCGAGATAACATCGTTTTGGTTGTTTACTTACTTACGCTTATTCTACCCCCAATGTCGGAGACAGCGCCATATTAAGTTCTATAATTCTACTAGTGCAAAACTAGATGGCGCTGTCTCCTAATTAAACACAATATAGTTTGCAATACATTTGTATCATAACCATGTTCATGTATTTTCTCAGTTAAAAGTAAGTAAGTAAAGTACAGTACATCATATCAAGAGAGTATTTTTATATTGGTGCTTAGGTTATCTAGGACACACCCAAAGTTCGCACTTCATTTTGAACCTCTATTACCTCCTGTTTATATCCATAATGTTTACATAACGCGTTATTTGATTTAATAATCGCACCTCTATAACTGAAATAACCTGTATTCTGACCTCTATTAATGGAACCCTCTGTAAATGAGACAGATATATTATACATGGATATCTGAGATACTGGGTAAGTGGAGTACCTCTATAGTGAAACCACACTGCAGGTCCCTTGATGTCCCACTTAACCAGGTTTCGCTATATTTAACATTTCATTGACTCTTTCGGCCTGATCGGGCAAAGACGAACGACGAAGATGTTTAAGAGTCAGGCCTCATTAACACAATTAAGACGGTCGGAAACGATGTTTCAATAAAGATAGTAATAAAATCATTTTATATGTATTTAGGATTACAGCTCGTTCGCTAACCTTGCAACGACAAATAGCGTCACGTTTTTTAATAAACATGTTTTTACGATACAAATACCGCCTCAGTTCCTGCGTTTCAATAAAAACAAAGTGTATAAGATAAGAGACAGCGTCTGAGACGTGCTATCATCGGCAATAAAGACTGTTGTATAGCGATTATAAATAGATTGTGCCCGACATTGCACTGTCCTTGGGATATGTACTGTAATTCCTCATTTACCGAAGAATGCAAATAGTTACCTTGTGCGTTATCAACATTGTGACATATATTAGCGAGAAAAAATAATATAAAATGATATGTTTTAATAAAGTGTTGTTTGCTACGGCCTGATGCAGACGGGTGGAAAAAACGCGGGAGTCTGTTTCTTTAGGTCAGTGTTTTTCAATCGGTGGGACGCGATCCCTAGGGGGGTCACAGAGCCTTGCTCAGGGGGTCGTCGGCAAAAAGGAAAAGGAAATTTAAATTTCTACCTCGTACTTGGGTACTTTCTAAGCTCAGCAGATTTTTGGAGATTATAAGGCCTTAATAATGAATATGAGTAACAACATAGAGAAAAAACATAAACATAGTATTCTAAATTAGTAACTTTTTGTCTGTCTATGACCCAAGGGGCTCGCCAAAATGTGCTTTAGGTGTTTGATGATGCACTTGCTTATGTTATATTATCTACTAGCCGCACCCGCAACTTGGACCACTCTGTTAACTATTTGTACTATTGCAACACTGGCGCGATGCGACAGCGGCGCCACCTGTCGACTTTACTTCCTTCGCTTTTTACATGTATCACATTGTACAGTGCTCTCACGCAATAAATCAAATTTACTATCAAAAAGCTAGTGTGTGTCATTGGACTCTCACAACAAAACCCTAACACACTCCAAAACAAGAATAAGGTTATGAATAAAAAGCTTTTATTTTTTTTTGACACTATTCACCACTTCATAAAAATTTGAACAATTCATAAGTAGAAAGAATTGTAAAACACATATTCTGAAAAAAAAAACATTATAGATAGCTTTCAAAAACAAGTATTATGTATCAAGTATTATAGTATTGTTTTATGTATCAAGTATTATAGTGTTGTTTTATTTTAAAAATCGGCCTTTCATCCGGGAATTACCACAAAAATATTGTTCCATTCCTTTTGCTATGTCCATAGGCGATGGTAACCGCTTTCCATCAAATGGGCCGTTTGCCTGTCCACTGAACTCCTGCATTAAAGAATTTAAAAAAAACGAGAATATACGAAAATCGTATCGACTAGGCATGCAAATCTATTTTTAATCATGATTAAATATCAAATTTTATAAAATTGGACATAATTTAATGGTAAAGATGAATCCAGCCTTATTAGGAGAGCTACAGCGTTATCTAGTATCTGTAATCATGAAATGAAATGTAACTTTATTTATTTTCTAACACAAAAATTTACAAGTGATATAGGACCTGTTGTGTGAAACTGGTGCCCTTTGTAGATCTGTATTACAGGTCACCAGTGTTCCACTCCATGACGAAAAACAAACTACATACTAATTATAAGATAACCAGTGAGTGAGTGTGTCTGTGAGTATGTAAGAGTGAGTGAGTAACGTAACTAACGATAAAGTCCATTCGAGTCTCATAAACATTAAACGTCGCGAAAATATGGAAAGAACCGGAATTTCTTTTTCCAAAAAAAGTTTTTGTACAATAACTTTCGATCTGAGGGTGGACAAACGAAACTTTTGTCTGCACAATCGAGTTCATTGGATCAGCTAACGATAAAGTCCATTCAACTGTAATAAACATTAAACCTTGCGAAAATATGGGAAAAACCGGAATTTCTATTTTCAAAAAAGTTTTTGTTCAATAACTTTTGAACCAAGGGTGGGCAAACGAAATTTTTTCCTGGGCAATCGTGAACTAACGATGAACAAGTGAATGAGATATTGTTGGTTTAAAAATTCGCAACTCGAGGTGCCAACTTCACAGTGCGTGTGTGCATGTCTGAGTGGGAGATTCATATAGCAGCATATAACATTAGTAATAAAAACGCTCGTCTGCACCACCTTACAAGGTACTATACTATACATAACAATACTACCAACCTTGATAAACTGACCTAATCTAGGACTTAACTTCACAAACATATACGCGAAGAATAATATTTCCTTTTACGTATTATTATCTATGTAAAGTACAGCAGACATGTGTGAAAAAGGATTAAAGTTATGTACATAGTATCATAATATAAAATGTATATTGTTACGAGTTAGCGGGACTCGAATTAAAATGCCTTTAGGATTATTATAGAGTTTATTGGAACTATACAAACACGTATTACACAGGTACAAATTTAACCGCACACAACAAATCAAAACGTAATGCAGAAGGTCGTAATTCTTTAAAACGCGCAAAGTCCATCACAATTATATTCCCGAATGTATACACGTCACGCTCGTATCGCAATCGTGCCTGCCCCCCTCTGTGGATCAGGCCGTCGTTTTATACTCCACAAATGAAAAAGAATCCGCAACACCCGGCTAACACTGACAATATGCCTATCTCCACAACAATTAGAAACGTATTCCAATAAATAAATGAACAAAAGAAGACGATCATTAAAGGATTACAATCAGTTCAAGTGACAGGTAACAAAATGTGCTTCTACAGATCTGTACGTAGAATTTGTCTTAGTCTGCGCCTAGGTTGTAACAATATCATACTATTCTGAGAATGGAGACATACAAGTAGTTATAACGTTTTTAATCAAAATAAGTCTGCTATAGTAGCATCATGCTTTTTTTATATTAAAAAACATATTTCCAACTTTTGACCAAGCGGTAGAACCAATGTGGTTTTTTTTATTGCACAAGTTCAGGAGACAGGCAGACGGCCCACCTGATGGTAAGCGGTTACCATCGCCTATAGATATTTGTAACATCAAAAATGCAACCAATCAGCTGCCGCACTCTAAAGGGGAGACTTGAACCTGAAAACTAATACCGGAACACAACTCAAGGTTGTTATGACGGCATACTCTAGACCAGGACGGTTTGACATCCAGACAGGCAAACACTACCACCTGGCTGTGGGGTGTTTTTATCGCCTATTACAACAGACCGTCCTGTCGCAGAAATTTGTATTTTTGGCGATTTGTCGGAGTGTAAGGACGATGATGAATAAAGAACACTGTGACATAAAAGGGTACGCACCTTGCACAAATTGTTCGTGTCCTTCGATAGCTTAATGATCAGGCACCAGTATAACACTCTCTCACATCTTCTAGTTTAAAAATGTTAATGTTTTACACACGTCGCGGCGCGGGTGGATTGATTTTGAGCACTTATTTTAAATATTTTGAGTTTAAACTTTTTAGTAGGTGTACGTGCGTAGCGAGCGAGTTTTGCAACGTCTTCTTTTTGGTGCGGTAGCGGGGTAGAGGGGGGAGATTTTGAATACGGAACGGGAAGGAGTGAACGAATGGAATGAACGGCCCGTACAAACACTGAGTTTGCATGATCAGGCTTTACTATTCAAGTCACCCTGGTAGAAATGCTATATTATATTTTATAACAGTTAACATATTAGGTTCGTAATTAGCGTCTGTGTCGCGTGCGAGATAACAAAACAGCTGATGGCAATGTTACCAGTCATAAAATATCTTTATAAGACATGTCGCAGACAGGTATCTATACAGCATTTAAAAATAACTAATAAAGGCAGAACGCCACATATTCCTTCTCCTTTCCTGCACGGATAACTTTATGCTTCCTTGAGTTCACAATAACCTCGCCTTGACCACACGACCTTCGTTATTTTCAGTTACAAAGCCGTAATGAATTAAATACCAACAATACAGTATTAATACGGCAATGACAGCAATCTTCGTCCAAACACACCCGAGGTCGCGTTGTTACATATTTTTATCAATAAATTTCGTCCTCACTCCTTATCTCCCACAATTAGGTCATTGTGTTAAGGATATTGCTGTGTACACGCCAAAATTTACGCAAATATTGTCACACGACTTTTAATTGTGTTTGTTTTGTTGCTGTAACGAAAACTGGTGATTTAAAAATAACTTTTTAATCAAGACGTTTTCGAGTGGGTGTTATTATATTTACAAACTGTGCCACTTTGTTCTCGCCGGATTGTATTCATATCTTCTACGACGTGTAAAATATCGAAATAAAACATAAGCTGGAATTTAAGATAAATTTAATAAGCAAAATTTTAAGTGAAGTCTGAGCTCAAAACTCAGCTAAAAAACAAACAAGACAAATGTGAAACGAAATTCTTTGCTTCATTCAGCGAGATAGCTCATGGACACGAGAATTAAGACCCCTAAAATAATATGTAAAGCTGAAAAGTTTGCGTGAACGCGTTAATCTTGGGAACTACTGGACTGATTTGAAAATTTATTTCAGTGTTAGATAGCACATTTGCCGAAGCAGGCTATAGGCTATACAACATCACGCTAAGACTAATAGGAGCGGAGCACCAATGAAGAATGTTTCAAAATCGGGTGGTATTTTAAATTTACTTTTTTACTATTCCACCCGGATGAAGTCGCGAGCAGAAGCTTACTTACTACTTACTCCGTTGGCTCAGCGGCCCAAAATAGGTCTTGGCCGCCGAAACGAGAGCATGCCACTTTTCTCTGTCCTGTGCGGTTTCTTGCCAATAATTACTCCTAGCTCCAACAGGTCAGCTTTGTCCTTCTAGCGATATTTGGGACGGCCGACCGGACGCCGACTTACCGGCCGTCCCAAATATGCTTTCCTCACGCTGCGATCCTCTCCCATCAGTTCTACGTGACCGAGCCAGAGGAGGCGGTGAGCTTTTATTTCTCCTATTATGTTAGGCTCGGCCACGAGGTTCTCAATATCGAATGTCTTCGCGGGCAGATGCTAGTGGTTCATATAAGCAAAAGTTCCTTAGATTATTGTTATGGAATAAGCCGCGCCTTTCTTCCCCCTCTGGAAAACCACTCTTACTATAATATAGATAATATGGGACTTTTGAATAGGGGCGTCAACAAATTCATTAAATCCCAAATACGTAGGCAACACATCACATCCCTTAGCGATGCAGCTGTCCATGGGCAACATTAACCAGTTACCAGTTCGCTCATACGCATGCATAAAATAACTGAGTCTCTCCGAAAGTTTAACTATAAGTTCGAAGTGAGTACACGAGTAACAAAAACATAATAAGACAGACATGTTTTTCAGATTATTAACAGTGCAATGGCAGGAAGCTGATAAAATAGGAATGTTTTTGTTCATTTTACTAATAACGTACGTTCAACTAGTTCTGTTTAAAGTTTGTCTACCTAGAATTGTTCGATGACACTTAATAGAGTTGAATAAAATTAATAATATTTACATAAACAGAAACGCCAACTGGAGTACGCAAGCAATTATTTATACATATTATGCTCTTGTCTGAGAAATAACTGTATTATTCTACAATGTATGTCTTTGAAAACCGGGGGCCCGGACATTTGGAGGGCTTGCGTGGAGCGATGGGAAGGCCATCACGTATAGGGCCTTTGACAAATTTTATGTAAATGTGGCGTGACACTGACTGGCGATTATCCCTGTCTACACCATATGGTGTATATATTCACGCCAGGTCCCTTGCGGGGTAGGCACGAACAACAGAGCGCCACACAGGCCCATTCTTACACACCTCACTTGCTTCTTTGACATTCATAGCTCTTGTCATGCACGCTCGTCTGTTCTTAAGGCTCCTGACATCACCTTCTGCTAACACATGATCAATTTGATCATGGTATAATACTATTATATAATAGTACATTATTAGTATAATAGTATTATATAATAGTACATTATTACATAATAGTATTATATAATAGTACATTATTACCGTGACACCGTACAAAAAGTACCGGGCTATTCAGGTGAACTGCTATTGGTACTGGGGGTCTGGGAATATGGGGAATGTGGCGTCTGTCCGTCGCAATGTTCAGGGAACATGAAAAAATGGGCAGACGGTGACTCGCCACTCCCTGCATGGGCACCAAAAAATGCCATAAAAGACAGGGGCAACATGGGTGTGAGTGGCTAAGGGGTGTAGAGTGGTGGGCTGCAGGTTCACCGAAACTACTTCTGACGTGATGCCAATTATCACTTTCAACCCTGGAGCTTGAGTCTTAGCTCTAGCGATCTCCACTCCGTGCCAGCTGGCTACGGCAAGCACGGAGGCGGAGGCCTTGCCTTGGCCCCTGGAGTCAGGTACGAGGTGTCGCTACTCACCTAAGGCTTCGCCACAAAGCCCCCCTGCGGGTGTGTTATTCTTATTATTAACTTCAAATAAATTTCTAAGAAACTCTTTGATACCACCCGTGATCAGAAGACTGGTTCGTATTTCTCGCAACGAATCAGCATTGCCATACAGCGTGGCAATGCAGCCAGCCTTCTGGGCACGCTTTCCTCTGGCAGCGATTTGTTGCATACTTTATATTATTAATTTATATATAATTTAGTTTACTTTTAAGTATTCTGTTGTTATTTATAAACGTTGATTAATATTGAAACAGTTATTTAAATAAAATTATATTCATAAACACTGTTTAGACTTAATAACCTGTTTGAACAAGTAACAAAATGGTGGACAAAACTATCGTTGCATTTAACAGCCGGTGTTTGATTTCAGACACCCTGGAACTAAGGTTTATAAATATAGGCTGGGCCCTATGATGCCGTATGACAAAGTAGAATTTAGAAAAAAGTACAGAGGTTTATAAAGAAAATATGATGATAATTTAATCATTTATGTAGTGAAAAATCATATTACTTTCTTTGTTTCATTAGATTATTTTTAATTAATCATACCAGTGATTCTTGCAAACATAAAAGGAAAATTTGTTATTTATTCACACCTACTACTAAATTCTAGCTTTCCATTATATATTCCAAATATTGAATCTTGAACATCATAAATTAAAGCAGAAGGTGATGTCAGGAGCCTTAAGATCAGACGAGTGTGCATGACAAGAGCTATGAATGTCAAAGAAGCAAGTGAAGTGTGTAAGAATAAGCCTGTATGGGGCTCTGTTGTTCGTGCCTACCCCGCAAGGGACCTGGCGTGAAGTTATGTATCTATGTATGTATCATAAATTACCACTCCATTGGCTTCTATATTTCTCTTCACAACTTCTTACTACCGTTTTCTGGAACAGTTGTTTATTCTTGAATCGGAAAAAGTCATATCTAGCCATTATTTTAGTACTGCACTTATTCATATAAGCTTATACCTACAACCGTTCGTTAATGCTTTTTAACTAAAGAGTATAAAAAAACTTAGTACAAGTGACGTTTTAAATGAAATTGTAGCACTTCGTATAGGATACGACTTTGCCAATTCCGTGAGAATGAAAAAGTATTAAGTTTTTTTAACTATGTTTTTAAACTCATCGCTTGTTTCCTTGTAAGTACCTACATTAAGTATGAGTATTGTTTCATCATTTACACTTTTTGGGCAAACTGCATCTTTTAACACTAAGTACTTTTGTCATTTGGCTACGACATTTTTATACATTACTAGCTGTCCCGGCAGACGTCGTCCTGCCCGGTAAAAAATAGGGGTTGATCGTAGAGGGTTGAAAATCTAGGGTTGTATGTATTTTTGTATGTTGTATCATAAAAAAATAGAAATTAAAAATTTTGTCTAAAAAATAAATAAAAAAATTTAGGGGTGGACTACCCCTAACATTTAGGGGGATGAAAATAGATGTTGATCGATTCTCATAGATACCGGATAAGCACAAAAAATTTCATGAAAATCGGTCAAGCCGTTTCGGAGGAGTATGGCAACGAAAACTGTGACACGAGAATTTTATATATTAGATGTGTTCAAAAACATTCATGTATTCATTCAACCATATCTTAAAAGATATTCAAAGGATCTTGTTCAAACAATTTCTCTTTGACAGTATTTTTAAGCTTTATTTACGAATTATCTACACCATTATGTAGAATGTTATCAACAAATTCACAAACCAAAGTTATCAACAACCGTCTTAGAAAGTTTCTAGCAACATCCAGAATCATGATCTGCAAGGTTTTTTGATCTTAAACAATTAACCTGAAAAATGCGATCTACTCAACTGCATTTGGAACCTGCTCTAAATGGTCGTATTTTGATATCGAAAATAAATTTAATTTTGTTTTTTGTATAATAATATCAGCCCATAAATGTCCCACTGCTGGTCCCGGGCCTCCCGTTATAGTGGGAACAGGCAGTATACCCGCCACGCTTATCCAAGGCGGCTTGGCAGGTTTGACACATCGATTATCTCGATGTGCAGGTTGAATCACGATGTTTTAGTAAGATTACTTAAAATACATATATATTATAAACTAGTGCAATAAAGTAAACTTAATGTATAGTGTACATACATACATAAATAACTTCACGCCAGGTCCCTTGCGGGGTAGGCACGAACAACAGAGCGCCATTAGCCATTATGTAGAATGTATTCAACAAATTCACAAACCAAAGTTATCAATATCAAAGTTTCGATATCAAAATACGACCATTTAGAGCAGGTTCCAAATGCAGTTGAGTAGATCGCATTTTTCAGGTTAATTGTTTCAGATCAAAAAACCTTGCAGATTCAGATTCTGGATGTTGCTAGAAACTTTCTAGGACGGTTGTTGATAACTTTGGTTTGTGAATTTGTTGATAACATTCTACATAATGGCTATAGTGTATTCTACTCATAATCCCTTAAGACTAGAGGTAGAACTCGAAGCCAATGGGTAAGGTTCCCAGGAGGCTGGCTACGTTTACTCACTGGATTACAATTAGTGTAGCAGTGAGATCGTTGTCTGAAATAACAACCAGCCCTCTGATCACCTGAAACCGAAGGAATTCACTTATAGGACACGAAAGAAAGATATGAGAGTTTTGTCAAGATTGATTTTTCTGTACATTTCTTTTCATAAAACTTGTTTTTCTTTTGTTATATTTTTATAGGTAGAAACATGTACTTCCATATTAGGAGTCCCACAAACTATAAATAAGCCTGGGTGATTGCGTTTTACCAGTAAGATGCAAAGCAATGGTCCCCAAACTACTTTATCTCATAGACCCCTTACCAATTTTTACTGCATTCAGTGGACCCCTATTATATAAAAGGTGGATGTTCTCAATTCGTTGTGTAAATATATATATATATATATATATATATATGTTCAGGGATAACTTTTTTATTTCTCATCTTATTTTAACAATTATTTTTGCGTTGGATTTTTATATATAAATTTTTTCTCTACGTGTGTATGTGACTTAACTGCCCTTAAACAGTTGGTCCGATTTCGATGATTTTTTTGTGCGTCTTGGTGGATTCTAGAATAGTTTAGATTCACACCGCGTAGATGGAGCTGCAATCAGGTTCTAAATTTTATTTCTTCCAGTAGAACAATGTCTGCCGGGATAGCTAATATAGATATAAAGGTAAAAACATCGTCACGACTTGCTTAAATGGAATTTATTAATGCGAACCCTTATTTGCAGCTCGTGGACCCTCACATTTTCTTTTCGGTGACGTGCACCCCTTAAAGTTCAATATGGACCCCGACGGGTCCATATGGGCTTTTTGGGGATCTATGGTGTAAAGCATGTTGACTTTTCCAGTCCATGTAACCTGATTAAATCCATAGGACACACTGTGACTGTCGCTGTTATTGACGACTTAAGGAGTCAGTAGTCAACCATACATGAAGTTTGCAACATTGTGTTGTCATTGTGTAGTATATGTGACCAAGTCTTTCACCTCGGATGATAAGGAAACAAATGCAATATTTATCAAGCGCGACTTTTGATGAGATTATCATGGCAATGATAATAAAGTTATTTGTTTTGCGGTTAGTTGGTTATACTGACTTGTTTATAATAATGTATAGTGCTATAGTTTTTGTTACTCACAAAGGCGAATAGGCTTACCTTGTGGTATACACATTTCTGTGTGTGCGTGAGACCCAGATTTTTATATCATCCTTCACACGACCGACCCATTTCTTTTTTAATCTACCATTATTAAATCCATCAATCTTAAACTTTAAAACTCTTTTTGATTTTATCAATTTTCTTTCCTTTCTTGAAATCATAAGATGGTAGTTCTGAGATAGAAGCACATACTAATTTTTTATTCTTTGGGTATATTAACCATACAGTAGCAACCTCTTTTTAGAGGAAACATAGTATTTTTGTTTTTTAACCGTAAAAATATAGTGTTTTTGGGAAATTTTAGGGAAAAATTGTACACATTTATTTTTCACTAATTATATTACATTTAATTTATTTCATTTTGTATGTGTATTATTACTACTTTTTGTTTTGATTAGCAAACATCCATTATTTTTAAAATAATTATGAGAGTCTTAACAAAAAGCGAGACACTTGAACAAGTCTTTTTTTATTTATTTTTTGTATAAATGAAGTATTTAAATAGAAATACCTTATTAATATTACCATCTAATCTAAAAATACTCATAAGTAGTTTAAATATAACCTAAATTAACAAAAACTATTCATACTAAGAAAGTATCAATTATACACGGTATTCAAACAAACCACTATTCGTGGCATCTCTAGTTTTTGACCTTTTGACATATTCTGGCCACGCTGACGATCATCGGCCGAAATCCATATTTTATCATTATAATCATAATATAAACGATTTACGAGTAAGTATAATGTAAACATTGACGGCAAGACGATGATAGATCTGAAAAGTTTATTTTTAAACCACATTATGGCTCTCTTGTCGAGTTTTGCTACCGTCTATAGTTCGTGTACGCTACCTACATAATACTCTATTGCAGTGTTTTTCAATCTTTTTGGACACGCAACCCCCTTACAAGTTGTAAAATTTTGGCGTCCCCCTTGGGCCATAGGGAGACAAAAAGTTAGTAATTTAAATGACTACGTTCATGTCTTTCATTTCCTACGTGCATCCCTATACTCTGTAAAAAGCTGCTGAGCGTAGAAAGTACCTAAGTATGAGGTATAAACTTAAATTATCTTTTCCCTTTTGACGGCGACCTCCTGAGCAAGGCTCAGCGACCCCCCTAGGGGTCGCGACCCACAGGTTGAAAAACACTGCACTATTGGACCGCATGTAAAGTATTTTTGGCTTTAATGAAAAATGGACTAAGAAATTCTTAATCAACACGATCCGCCCACCGGTATGTTTTATATTTCAACAAACACATATCCATTACTTTATGAACGCACGTAACTCCAGGGTACTGGACTACCGCCCTTTACACCGTGGGTAGGTCGTGGGTCGTTCAACTCCTCGGTGGACTTGCATTGTGGTACTGTCTTCTATTCGTTTAAGAGGTAATCTCAGTATTACTCTTTATTACAGAAAACTTACGAACTAGTAAATCTAATTGGGTACAAAGGGTGATCTTATCGCTAAAAAGCGATTTCTTCTAGACAACCCGTGGCGAGAATATTCTGATTGGTAGTGGCGATAATAAATATATAACTTCACTATATATAAAATTTATATATAGTTAGTTCTTCTACTTTATCGAAACCTTTCAAGGCGATTGGAAGAAGTCTCGCGTGGCTAAAAGGCCTATATTTAGAGCAACGGATTAGCGTTGCCATACAACGTGAGAAAGCAGCCTGCAATTTGGGAACGCTCCCCACGACAGCAATCTGGACTATATCTTTTCCTTGTGAATGTATTTATTATTAATAATAGTATTTAACTTCTGCGTTTTTTTGTAGTGTAATTTATTTATACATACATACATACATAACTTCACGCCAGGTCCCTTGCGGGGTAGGTACGAACAACAGAGCGCCATTTAGGCTTATTCTTACACACCTCACTTGCTTCTTTGACATTCATAGTTCTTGTCATGCACGCTCGTTTATATTATTATTTATTTATAATTAAGTTTTTTAAAGTATTTAAGTATTTAAATGTGAAAAGAAGAAGTTCTGGATATGGTAAAGGAGAAACGCACAATATTAAAAACTCTAGAGGAAAGAAGGGGGAAGATGTTTGGCCATTAGCTAAGACACGACACCCTTCTTATGCACGTTAATCGAAGGCAAAGTGGAAGCAAGGAGAGGGAAGGGAAGACCAAGGCGAGCATTTATGGATCAAATAAAAGAAAAAGTGGGTGTCGTGTCTTACATAGAAGTAAAACAACTGGCCCATAATAGAGAAGATTGGAAGTGGCTCCACCGACAAGAGCATGCTCTTTAATCATGAATGAATGAAATGAAAGTATTTAGTATTAATTCATTAGAGTGTTATTCACTAAATTAAATTAGTTAATCTTATAATAATTTGTATATTATACTCCCTCCAAGAACGAAAAAAATACTAATTCCTGCGGCCGGGCGGCTACCACCCCTAGTCTAGACTATACTGCCATAACACCTTTGAGGTGGATTCCGGCATCAACGTCCAGGTGCCAGTTTCTCCTTCATGGCCGACAGCAATTGGAAACACCTCTGTTATTGCTAATGTCCATAGGCGATGGCAACCGCTACCAATCACAGTTGGGCCGTCAGCCTGTCTGCTGTGCTTGAACAATAAAAAAATCTGAATCAAGTATACACATACATACATAACTTCACGCCAGGTCCCTTTCGGGGTAGGCATGAACAACAGAGCGCCATTCAGGCTTATTCTTACACCACTCACATGCTTCTTTGACATTCATAGCTCTTGTCATGCACGCTCGTCTGTTCTTAAGGCTCCTGACATCACCTTCATCTGAAGATACTAGTAAGTACACGATCAATTTGATCATAGAAGGTGTGTCGTGGCCTTTCGTGACTTCTGCATCCATCCATTTTTGCATTATATATCTGTTTAGTCATTCTTTCATCCTACATTCTTTCTTCATGCCCGAACCACCGGAGCATTCCTTTCCTTACCTTCAAGTATATAATATTTAATTTGAATTTGAGTTTAATAAATTTAAATACCAAATCAACAGTGAAGGTCTGCTGAATTCCTCAGAGTAAATGGATTACCATGCACTTATCCGATTTATTATTATTTACCCGTTGACTAGATTTTATCTATTGTTTTTACAGATATATTGGATAGACATTTTTCAGGGTATTGGCCTAGATAAATTAAACGTGATATATATGCACGTGCTACATTTTTCTGCTAATGCCATTATAAATTTCTCCTACATACATACTTGATGTCATTAAATTTTGTAATACCAGTAAAAATTGTCGTCCGTCATCAAATTATTGGTGTAAACATCGTTAGGCATGTCGCCATAACAACCTTGAGTTGTGTTCCGGCATTAGTGAGCAGGTTCGAGTCTCCCTTAAGAGAACAGCAGCGTATTAATAGCACTTTTGGTGTTGCAAATGTTCATAGGAAATGATAACCGTTTTTCATCAAGTGACAAATGGGCCGCCTGCCTGTCTTCTGAACTCCTGCAATAAAAAATAAAATATCCAAAAATAATTGTAAATTAAGGATAAAATGTGTAAATCTCTTCTTTTTCCAATTATTTGCAGTCTATACCAGTGTTTTGATGCCGTAGGCAAGTAAATATATACAGACGGCTCACCTGACATTTTTCTATGTTTTTTCATTGAAAAACTGGCAAACAGGCAGACGGTCCATCTCATGGTAAGTGGTTACCATCTTGGATTTAGGATAACAATGGGCTATGTCAATTTTGTAGAAAAACAAGTGTTGGGCAATTTTAATTGCGATTATGCAAAGGAAGATACAATGGTTGTAGCTCCGGTTCTGCGTTCTAGTGAGGTCTCCTTTTCTTTTTAGTTATTGCCTTTCAAATTTTTTTTTTTCTTTCTTATGTTCTTACTTACGGTAGGTTGTATATTTTCATTCATTCAATATGTAGTAAATGATGTTAAAAACACTTATTCTTGTTAAATCAGGATGACTTATCCGTGCAGGAACGGAGAAAGAATACAATTTCCTGCGGCCCGGCGGCCTGTCGTAAGAGGCGACAAAACAACCCACAGCCAGGTGGTAGGGCATTTGCCCGACTGGATGGCTACCACCCCTGGTCTAGAGTATGTCGCCATAACAACCTTGTGTTGTGTTCCGGCATTAGTAACCAGGTTCCAGGCTCCCTAAAGAGAGCAGCAGCGCATACGTAGCACCTTTGGTGTTGCAAATGTCCATAGGTGATGGTAACCGCTGTCCATCAAGTGGGCCGTCTGCCTGTCTGCTGATTTCCGGCAATAAAAAAAAAAAAAAAAAAAAAAAAACAAACAAAAGGTATCTTTGAAATATCTTTTATATACAGCGTGTTTCATTTCAAATGACAATAAATCATAATTTTAGCGGTCGTACTTCATACAAATTTTTTGGTACTATTAAATCAACTGTAATGTCAAAATTAAAAAAAGCAAATTCCGAACAAATTAATTGCGATAAAAAGGGAATAAAAACAGAACATATTGTAAACATTGGTTCGCGAGCGAGAGCGTACGAATGAACAACTTTCGCGTTTAATGATGAAGAGACGAGCTGGCAACATGATACATTGGTCACTAACCTACCGATTTAGTCGAAGTAACTGATACATGTTGTAAAATTCTGAAATGAAAAATGAGGTCTGTGGCTAAACCAAAGAAGCTACCTTGATTCGTTTTTGTATTTGGGCAGAGTACGTCATGAAGAAAACGTGGTCTGATTTATTATCATAAGGTCTGAAACACGCTGTATAATTAATTTAGGATAAACTCTAAAAATGGTTAGAGATTTGATTGACGCGAAATAACAAGCTGCCTGCCTACTCCATGCCTGCCCGTAGAACAGCTTTAATATGGAAAAGTATATTCTGCACGGTGCCAGTGATAATTAATAAAGTACCCAAATCTATTAGGGATGACAATTTATTTAAAAAGAGGCTACAAAAGATATTATCCGAAAAATACCTGAATACCTTATCACGATGTTAAAATTTTTCTTGATGACCAATTCTAAATTAAATTTGATAATACATGATATGGTATGGTACATGGAATATATACCTGACAATTTTTAGTATACTAATATTATATTTTTTACATTGTATTTTTTGGAATAACTCTGCAATTGATATATTATCTATAATTACTGTATAATTCTAGATAAAAGTAAAATGAATGTCTGTGGATTGAGTGGGTTACAATCGATTTTTTATTAGTTGATTTTCAACTTTGGATTACCATTTGCATGAAAGGGCAAAAACATGTAAAACAAAATAACATAGTGTCATCTAATGTTTTTTTTTGTTTTTAAGCAAATAAATAATTTGATTTGATTTGATATGAGGTAGTATGTTAATTATTGACCGATAAAAATGCAGTAACACATTGTTTTGTTTTCCACAAATGAAGTGCTGTTTGTTTTAGTATATTATTCTCGGCTTCTAAAGTATATTGCACTTTAGTTAGGTTAATGATACTAATTATATTAAATTGTTTGTATGTAAGTGTATTTTTATGCAAATAAACTAACGTCGTGAAAAAATAAAGTATTAAAATATTTACATCAACTTTACATTGGATGGTTGTAGTCAGTATTTAATTATAGCATTTACGTGTTTGAGATCACATGTGGTCTTGTGCGAGTTGGATTCTAATTGGGGGGTAGATGACAAATATCACTATTAATTCTGAAACAATGTTCATATAAAAGAACGAGCTTTCTAATACCAACTCATCTTTATAACCTTAAAATATACGATAATATATATATAATATATAATAATACGATAGAGATTCCTTTAATTATTGTTTAAGCTATTATTACGCTCTTTCACTCATTAGAGATATAATTTATGCTGTGATATAACAGTGGCTGTAAAAAAGTTGGGACATGAGTCGCATGTATTATCTATGCTTCGTATGGTGTTCAAATATTTTTGGCAGCAGGGACAACCGCTTGCAGGGGCGAAGAGTGCTGTTTTCATCCCTGTGAGTAAACGTAATCGTCCAGCTCCATACACCGCGATGATAGTAGGAGTTATAACCTCGATAGCCGGTGAGATTTTTCGGTACATTTTCAGCACCTGTACCCCAGATTCAAGGAGGCAGCGGGTGGGCTTTCGCGCTTGCCAACGGCGGGGGGCCCAACGCCACGCGCCGAAAACTCTTTGAAGGCATCGTACGGTCGATGGTCCCCTACGAGGCTCCCGTAAGGGCGGATCGCCTGACTGCCCGAAACGCTCCGCTATTGCGTCAAGGGTATAATGGCCGTCAGGGCAATAAAGGGATACCGTACGGTATCCTTTGATGTAGCCTCGCTATTCGCCGGATCCGTCCCATGGGACCTAGAAGCCAGGGTCTTAGCGTCACTGTACACGTGCCGCAAAGAGGCCCTGGCCCTGGATCAAGGCGTACCAATCGAATTAGGATTACATTAAGCAACTCCAAGCGTTTCTGAGTATGAGAAATAAAAAGGTTTCCTTGTCACGTATCTTTCAGTTTCCGATCTGTAAGCTGAGGTAAATAAATCGAAAGAACGACTTTAATGAAAACTAATTATGAAATTAACATTCCTTTAACGTTCGCGAATGTTATTGGCAAAGCAATATGCGTCTCATTATTTAGAGATTAAGTTTACGAGAGTGCAAAGATCTCGATGCATGGCGCACCAATGCAAGGTCATTGTACAATGTTATGTTTCAAGGATAAGAACTAAAGGCCGACGTGCATTTACAGGGATATCATGCGAATATATACCTAATGGACCGACTCAGAAGATATATACATAATCTGAGAATATGATATATACATAATCTGTCTGTCCTTTTTTTACACGCTTTATATTAGTTTCACTTGTATGTAAGGAGTCTTTGAACTTGATTTTTACTCACTTTAATAAGTTTGATTAATTCCAAATTTTGCACAGTTGTCAAGACCGCTTACAATACAATATTTTTTTTAAAAATCAATTATAGATTAATAAGCTAAAAAACGCTTGTTGTGGTATAAACGTGGAGTCCTCGATACTTTGATATATGCGAAAAAACCCGCTCGATAAAAATTGTTAAATGCACCTCACGCATTAGCACATTAAAATTCTCAGTAATCATTTCATATTTTTTTTTTATAGTTTGATTAACTATAAGTGTTTTTTCCTTTTTTTTTAACTATATTTTTTATTTTAGAACTAAGCTGTGTTTGTTCGTTGAAGGTTGCACGCTAGCTGCTGTATTGTATTTTTTAATTATTTCTATTAAATTTTAATGTTATGGTGTAGTAACTGTAAACGAACCAAATAAATAAGAAAAGGATAAAAAAATTAATTGTTTTTATAAGTTAAAGTGTAGTGGAGTATAATAATTATTATTAATAAAGAACACAATAATGTAAACACTCATTTATTATTACAACGTTAAAATTGTGTGAAATGATAAAATACTTGTTACACAATAATAAAAATATTTTTTAATCGCGTTATTTTTATTTTCAAAATAAATAATAAAAGTGCAATATTTGAAACATTTTGATTGTTTTTAATTAAGATATTTTTTGCTGAACATTTAGAGTGTTTGGTGACACACTTTCGGGCACAAAAATGCGTTTGGGGCCAGTCCTACAGCCAACAATTTCGTTGAGGCATGAGCTTCAAGATTATTCTAAAATTTTAATATCCATGGCTAGATTATTTTTACTATTGCAAATAAACAAACACACAGACGGTACACGCGCTGGAAAGTGGTCAATATCGCCGCATATAGCCGTTTGCAACACTAAGGGCGAAGCCAACGTGTTGCCAACCATTAGGAAGGGATAGAAGAGATGGAATAAGTAAACTATCGGAACTCTCACTTATCGCACAATACATGATAGACTCAAGGCTAACCGTTTCATGCCAATATTCTGTGATAGCACAATCGTCGTTAGCCAATCAACAGTGGACTGCTGGACGTAGGCCTCCCCAAGTCGGCACCACTCTTCACGGTCCTCCACCTTCCTCACCCTGCGCCTACCGGCGACCTTGGGTAGGTCACAGGGGCGTAGCTACCGCGGTATCAGCTCTATCGATCATACGGGCCCCCCAGGATACAGGAGCCTCGAAAATGTGTAAGCAAAAATACTTAAAATTGTATCCACAATTACTAACATTTTTGAAAACAGCTTGGCCAACAAAAACGGCTATCAGACTTCTCATTATCATCTACAGAGGCAGAAAATCTAGAAAAACTAAGTCGTCTTCAAATATAGATAATTTGATAAATAAGTTTGCCGATAAAACTGCGAGAAAAATGTATCTTTGATTTGAATTATTTTTCTCATTTAGCTCCTAGATGTAGTAAGTATAAGCAATTAAAATAAATCTAAATCTTATATTCAAGAAAAAAAATATTTTAATTCAATTCGAAGATTTTTTATTTTCTTTTATAAAAAAACCCTTTTTTCGTGCCCCCCCAACACATTTTGATACAGGGTTCTTCTAAGGCACGCTACGCCACTAACAGATCGTCAGTCCAACATTACGTTTATACACAGTCTCTACTCCAGAACTCTTCGAGAGCGCAATGGATACACAAACCTTGCAGAGCAATATTTCAAGAAAGAAGATTGTTTAAACTTCTCGAAATATGCCGTCTCTATTCAAAACCCTCCAAGCGCTTCGGCCGTATTCTCTGCACGTCAACCCTAATCAACTACTAACGTCATCGACATAATGCATTGACCTTTACTCAAACCACATTATCCGATCGAAATCTACAAATGCAAAAACTGCACACAATATCACTTATTTGCAAGTCTTATAGCACGTTTCTACATTTGTTTATGACAAGTTCTCAAAAGGTTCACCTCGTGGTATGCAATCCAAAAAGAATGAAACATATTTGCAAATGTCAACTATAGTCATGCAAACTTGTTTCTTCGCCTTTTTATAGTCCAAAAATCAAAAGGTAAAATACCGGCAAAGTGCTTCTCGAGCTACGACATTGTCATGAGAAAAGATTGTGTAGAAATAATAAGAGAATTTTACAAACAGGAAGTTTAAAAAACTTAATTGGACTCATTATTATATATTTATCATAGCTCAAAAAGGCACGAGTTTTACATAGAGCATAATGATAATAAGCCTCTCTAGATGTCGGTCGAAGAGAATCGACCGACATCTAGAGAGCTTGGATCCTAGGCCCCGCTGCCGACGGATGGAAAATGGAGCACAGGGGGGAGGGAGCATAGGAGTCCAAACTGAGAAAACCCCGTCGTATGGAAACTCCTGGCCTCCGCCTCTTGTATAAATATACCCCTAGTGACCAATTTTAAAAACCTCCTTGCCCCCCTAAACGGGTCACGTTGTATACATACATTCCCTACACGTCTTTTAGTTTTGTTCTTTGAGGAGGGAATTCTAAATTTAATCCAAAACACCCCAATTCTCAAAAAAAAAATACGAAACTGGCAAACAATCCGACAGCCCAACTAATCAAAAATGGTTACCGTCGACCATATATACGCTCATAACACCACGGGTGAAACCAATGCGTTGTGAATCTTTAGGATGGAATAGAACGATGGGATAGAAGGATGGAATGGGAAGGATGGGATAGAATAGTGGAATATGAAAGATGGAATATAAGGATGGAATAGGAGGGATGGGATAGGGAATGGAAACTGGGCCATCGGAACTCTCACTCGTCGTATGAAACATCTATATCTAGAACAATTTATACCACGTTGTCTCCACTTCAATTCCACTTCCTATCCGTGCAGGAACGAAAAAAGAATACAATTTCCTGCAGCCGGGCGGCCTGTCGTAAGAGGCGAAAGCAACACCCCACAGCCAGGTGATGGAGTATTCGCCTGTCTGTATTTCGACCACCCCTAGTCTAGAGTATGCCAACATAACAACCTTGAGTTGTATTCCGGCGTCAGTGGCCAGGTTCCAGTCTCCCCTTAGACAGCCGCAGCACATTGGTGGCACCCTTGGTGTAAAAATGTCTATAGTCCTATCTGCTGCCACTCATGCAATAAAGAAAAGAACTTCATCTTTTAACATGGGCATTTCAACGACGGTAATTTGCAGTAGCTTTATCCCCGATGGGTGTTTGCAGCTAAACCCGTAAATAGTCATTGCGAATTTTATCTAGATATTCAATTTAGTGTGCCTTTTGTGGGTGCATTTTCTTAGGCGTCCAGCGCATGTATCTTCGTAACTGCCTAGCATTCGGATTTATAAAATATCGCGAGTATGTACCAATTTCTGCATCTTGCCCTCAGTTTGTATGGAAATGCGTGGATCTGATCCGTGGATTTCTTCAATAAGATTCCGCGTGAAATGTCAGACCTGCCTTTCACTAAATTAAAAACCAAATTAAAAAGTATATTGCTAAAAAAATGATACTACACTATTGAAGAATATTTAAATGACAAAACTTTATTTACATAGCAGCTCGCTGCAACCTCTCATAGTGTGTTTTGTACGAGCATAACATTTTATCTTGCCGTACTTGTAAGAAATATATGGAGTAATGTTGCACAAAATAAAATAGTACGTTATGACTTTATATTTATAACTATAATAATATTTTCTATCCTTTTATTGCGTTCTATCTTATTAAATATGCACTGTTTGCTCCAGCTCCATTAATTCTTCAAAAGTCATTCTGTATATACTTAAAAAAAAGAACTTCAAATATAAATAGAACAACAAATATAAAGAAAAACATTTTTTAGCTAGACGTGTTGCTGGTGAGTTTCTTGCCGCTTCTTCTCCTTATCAGCAATAACAGGTTGCGAAGCGGTGTACATAGACTAGAAAGTAAAATTAAATTTTAACCTATATGTATTTTCCGGCGGCGGAAACAGCGGAATCACTCAAGCGGCGGAAAATATGAAACCCTCAGTGAGAGTTATATGTTTGTGCCGTTTGCTGTCGAGACGCTTGGACCGTGAGGTCCTGAGGCCATGAGCCTCTACCAAAATTTATCAAAACGACTCATCGACTCTTCAGGCGATCAGAGGGCTGGTGCCTACCTCGGCCAACGGATCAGTATGGCGATCCAGCGAGGAAACGTAACCAGCCTTCAGTATTCTACTTATAGTCTTGAGGGACTATGGGTAGAATACAATACAAATAAGTTAAGTTTTCTTACATTGTATTCAATAGTACCTATGTAATTTTATAATTGTGTTATTGCCTATATGTATGAACTTCAAACAGTGTTCTCCAGTGGAACTAATTTTGAATAAAAACTTTTGAATTTAATCACACAACACACCTATATGATACATTATGAACAATACCTGATATATTGAATAACAATACCTGGTATATTGATTAATAATACCTGCTATATTCATTTACAGTACACATAATATTAAATGACATAAAAAATTACAAAACTTGATGACTACAACATAATGGGTGTTAACAGTGGCTTTTCGAGTGATTCACCGACGAGCGATTTCCGCTGCGCGCGCGCACACGTCTAATTTTAAATACGAACCCCTTTTCGAAAATGGAATAAAATCCGGCAACATGGCGGGCACACGCCAAACCGAATGCCCACTTTTATTATTTTAGGATTGTACTAACATCCGACGGTGGCGCCCCAACTGGGATGCTTGGGTTTAGTTTGAACTGATCCCTATACTGTTTACAGATTTTATTATTTTACCATAAGGCGTGTGCTTATCCCATATAACTGGAATCAAGGCCGTTCTGAAAACAAATATTTATATGGCGAGATTAGAGCACGCCCCGCTTGGCCAGTTTTATTTCCATACTTATGAATAAGTAAACCATGATAACTGTTTAACAACCGCGTACCTGACTCAAAGCGTGCGGCTTTGAACCTTAGGCAGTTTTGTGGGCTAATGTGTATATTGTAACAAATACCACATGCTAATGATGAAGCAAAACATCGTGATGACACCTGCACATCGAGATATCCAAAAAATGTAATTACGCATTGGACAAGATTGACGAGTACACTTTAAGTTCACCTTTATAATTGGAAGGAGGAGCAGTGGGACATTACTAAGGTGACAAACTATAGCAGAAGCAAGAAGCAAGTGAGGTGTGTAAGAATGGGCCTGTTGGTGCTCTGTTGTTCGTGCCTACCCCGCAAGGGACCTGGCGTGAAGTTATGTATGTATGTATGTATGAACAAACTATACTCATTTACTGAGTTTTGTACTCTTTTCAAATCCTGTACTCTGAAAGTACTTATTTGTATGTTAATTAAATAAGAGGAAATTTATATTTAAATGAAGAAAATGTTAAGAAATGGAACAATGAGAAAATAGAACTTGACAAAAGATGGGTAGAAATCTTTCCGCATTTTAGAGTAGAACAAATCTCACATGAAAATTTAAAAGTTTTAATGGAAATTATCTTATGTTGTCCAGGCACTAATGCTACTGTTGAAAGGGTATTTTCACTAGGGAATGATTATTGGAGCAGTGAGAAGTCGCAACTATCTGTAAAAACATTATCTGCCGGCTTAACAGTCAAATTTAATATGCAAAATGAAAGTTGTTCGGATGTGGCTACATTGTTAGACGAACATCCTCATTTAGCAAAAAAAATCTATTGTGAAGAAAAGTATGTTTTTAAAAGAAAATAAAGTTTTTATCATTTTTTCTTCTTTTTTTCACATATGAAATACTTGCAAAGTGATACTCTTTTTGAATAAAAATTAGTTGGTCACCTTAGACATTACTAGACTGTTATTATTATTGAATAAAACCGACATATCGGCGTGTCAAACGCCAAGAAATTGAAATAACAGAAGTAGGCCCCTGGCCTCTAGTGATTATTATTTGAAGATAACACCAACGATATCCTTCGCAAAATACGAGCTTCAACCAAGATGCATCGCATACTGCTTAAGTATTTCAGTCCTTGTGATGTTATGTAGGAAGTTATGTATTTATGCGGAGTGCAGCGAGCGGAGGCGGCGACCTTCGCACTGCTGTCTTTCTTTACATGTGATGAGTTTGACCAGATGGTACAGTCTTCTTATCTTCTCTCGGGTCTCTCATTTGTAGGGTAACGGAGAGTATACCCGCCACGCTTGTCTTGTTTTTTATTTCAATAGCCTCACGCATCCTTTTAGGTATGAAACGATTCTCTATCGCGAGGATTTGTGGGTTATCGAATCTGATGTATTGGTTGAGTTTATGCAGCGTGTGTTCACTGATCGCAGACTTCGTAGACCTTGTGTGCTTATGTCAGAAATGTGTTCTTTTACCCGTGTTTTTATGCTCCTCTTTGTTTGCACAATATATGACAATCTACACTCATATTCGAGCTTGTAGACTTGTAGACCTAAATAAAACTTTAACAATACTCGTTGACACTTGACATCTTTGTCTTCCATGATCACGGCCCCTGGAAAGTGGTCGAAACGTCGGAATAACAAAAATCAAATAAATTAATCTAATTAACCAGATTTAATTCTATATAGATAGATAGATAGATAGATAACACTTTATTGCACACCAAAATATACAATTACAAAAACAGTCCATGTTTACAATATTTTCCAGGCAATACAACAGGCGGCCTTATCGCTCAAAGCGATCTCTTCCAGGCAACCTAAATAACAGAGATTGAATCAGGCGCAATAGGTGGTGCAGGAAAAAGACAATAGATAGACAATACACAAATACTCAAACTAATTTAAGAAATAAATATACAAATACATACATATATACATAGTCATATATATATATATATATTCAATAATACATAAGTTATTATAATAAATAAATGTCTTAGCATGATTATATTCCGGAAATCAGAAATAGCTATTTATGGACAAATAGTGTTTTCTAAGTAAATTTCTAAATATAGGTAAGGATTTGGCCTCTCTGACAGTAAGAGGCAGCATATTCCAAAGTTTGACAGCCTGCACCGTAAAAGAATTATCATAATAGGATGAAGTGTGTGCAGGCGTCATAAGTTTTCGATATGTATCATGGCGCAAATTGTGGGCAGTGGATAGGCGAAGGAATTTAAAACGTTCCTACATATGAACTTGTTATTCTACAAATTATCATAATCTTTGCATACGCACCGGATGACGCGACTTGTGTGTAAATTTAGCGTGGTGCCAGGTTCACGGACATCGGCGCGGGCGCAGACGCCGGCCGCCATGTTTGTTGCAGATTGCACCGACCAAAATGTCACTTGCTTATAAAGTTTTTTACATGAATAATAATCCGCTATTATTTTTTTGTTTAAGGGTCATAATTAAGGAATTCGATTATTCAATTCTTTGCTTTGTTTTTTAATTTTTCAGGAAATAATATTGAGTATATACGATGGTATTAAAATTAAAGATAATTAATCATTTATAAAAATGAGAGATAGATAGATAATAAAATTTCGGATAATTTATATAGGTATAAACATAAGGCACACACTGCACATGCACTTCCTCACAACACCGGCATGTAACAGATACACTATACATTAGTATAAGTTTAGTATTAAAATTAGAATAAATTAATAGAATAAGTTAGTTATACGTAACGTAAGGTACACCTCGACATAAAATGTCACACACTAATAAGCGTGTTTGAATTCTAAAAATTAAATCTAGAAATTAAATTGTAAAAAAGTATACGGAACTCGAGTTCGTAGATCTGTTAAACAAATACTACATTTTAACCGTTTTGAGTACTGCATTTTATTTGATTCTTTTTTTGACGTTTCTGCCACTTTTAGTGGCGGTGAAGACAAAGATGTCAATGTCAAGCCACTTTTCAGCAGCAGTGATCACGGAAGACAAAGATGTCAAGTATCAATGAGTAATATTAAAGATATTATTTATAACCTTAATTTTATAAAATAAAATTAACTATTCCTTTAAGTAGTTAAATATTTTTCTTAAGAAGAAATATACAAGCTAAAAAAGTTTGGAAAATCTCATGGTTAGATGATGATAACCAACTGAATTCCAATTCCATTTGTAAAACAAACAAACGCCCTCGCATTATTTAGTTTATTGCAATAATAATATTCAGATTAGAACCGTAATATGCACTTCCGAGATACAATATGAGGGCCATAGCCTTGCCGGCACTTCCCTCATGCCATGTGTTTTAAAACAAATAAATATACTAAATACAGAAACTGGTCAAAAATTACATTAAATTCTCACAAGGTAAGAAAATTGCTAATCTTTACTAATTCGTACAACCACACAAATGTATGTGTGACTTTTTGTATGGCTGTTTGTTTCTTCTTCACGCATTAGATATTGTTACAACTCAGGTCCCGACAAAAACAAAATCCACCTGCATGTCTGAAACAAAACACATTTTATTACCTCCCAATATTTAAACTACTTGTAAGTCTTTTATGATCGTCTTATTTTGTTTACTTTATGTTTAAAATTTGTGATTATAAAACAGCCCATTGTTTTATTGTACTCTTTTATGGCAGTTTGCGGCCGAGTCATTAGCAAGGTATGGTGGATTAAGTCGACTTAGATACGGGAGCATTGCATCTGTGCAGTATAAAACGATGACCTGATGGAGGGGGAGGCAGTCGAGCAAGAACCACTAGCGATGCGAGACGTGTGTGCTACCATCGGAAATCTAATAAGTGACGGACTTTGTGCGTTTTATTAATCACGACCTACTGCATTACGTTTGGACTTGTTGTGTTCGGTTATATTTGTACCTGTGTTTGCATAGTTCTAATAAACTCTATAATAATTCCAAAGGTATTTAATTCGAGTTTCGCAACTCGTAAATATTTTTTTTTAATTTGTATGAAGTTAGTTTTGTGAGAACTGTCGAGCAATGAACTTGTGTTATAAAATGGGTTTTTTGAAGACTTCTCCGCGCCACCCTACTTATCTCGAATTAAGAACCATTTTGAAGTCGGTTAAAAAATATAAATAGACATAAAAGACTTTTACGAGTATTAGGTATAAGGCATTTACAAAATTCTCGTTATATACATACAAAGCACGATAAGTAAACAAAATGTAATATTTATACATTTAATTCACAATGTGTTGTAAGTATTGTGTTTTAAGTAATACAAATTAAAGTAATATTACGTTCTTTATACGTTCAAGGTTGCACGAAGACATTCAAAATACCTGACGCATTGCGAATTGTAGGTATTTTTTTAACGAACATCTCGGCTTTAAAGGGCAAATAATATTATGCGTAAAATGCATAGGGCTGATGAGGTATTTAATAATTAACCAATATTTTTCTATATAAGAAATTAACTAAAATTTTTGGAAATATAGGTTTTTAAGTCTAGCCCAGACGCGCGCCACGAAACCCGTGAAGCAGCTCGGAAAGCGGGCCAGACAAGCTGTTTACATGCGACACTCTGGTCCATAGATAATACATAAGGCGGATACCGCGGATGTTAGTGCTGTCGGTTTGGCTTATTTAAAAAAAAATATTTATCAGATAACTATAATTAACACAAGAAAGCCAATGATAGGTTTTCACGGATAAGCTATTGCTTAAAGGTAACATGCAGACGTAAAAAGGACACCGAGATGTTTAGTCACTGTTGAAAAATTTAAGGCTTAGACACCGCTTGACTCCTGAAATACAGATTGCAAAAGGTTCGATGTCATCGTATTTACTTAAATTATTTAAATAATTACTGGCTCGCACTCGAAATGAGTTTTGTCTGTAATTAGTAAAACTTAAAGGTACACTTTTATGGGCTGATATTTTCTGACCAAAGTAAAAAGTAGCACACAGTAGTAGAAAATTCAATAATGACATTAATAAGAGACTATTTTTGTACATTTTTTTCTTAATTGTCCAAATTTAAATTCCTAACTGATGACTGAAATATAAATAACGAATAACTTAAGTAAATACTTGAAAATAAACTAAATTATAAATAAACTAATATAAAGAATGTAACAAATCGCTGCCAGAGGGAAGATTGCGCTGGCTGGATGCATTGCCACGCTGTATGGCAATGCTGGGTTGATTAAATCGTTTTATTGCAAAAACTAAATGACCGACGACTGAGCGCGTGTCAACAGACATACGGGCGCATATTCATCCTTTGAATCGTGCCAAAAACGGCACTCGCCTCGTTCAGCGACAAGCGCCTATAGAAACAGCCAGGCAACCCATTTACACGCTTTTGAATGTTCCGTCACACGGAAGCGCGTGAACGCAGGATAGATCATACATTAGTTATCGGTTTATTGTGAATCCTACTGTTTTGCTGGCCCTTAGGCGACCTAAAGGTATGACAACCCTAAACGAAATGCATATTTGTGCAGATACCAGGATCAACATCACAGAAGTGGATAACATTGAAGAGTTCATTGGTATTAAATGCACTTCCTGATCGCTCGAGGTCGCACCGCCACCGGCGGCCATCTTGCACTTTTTGACATTTATTTTTGGCGGGTATTTCGTTATTTTTCTTTTTAATCACGAACCCAGAATAGGCAAAGGTAGACTCTTAATGAATGGCTATTTATCTTTAATACGAATATTATTAATCATTTCATATAATATATTTACAAATTGCAAGTGTTTCGATTATTATCTAATATATAAAATTCTCGTGTCACAGTTTTCGTTGCCATACTCCTCCGAAACGACTGGACCGATTCTCATGAAATTTTGTGTGCACATTGGGTAGGTCTGAGAATCGGCCAACATCTATTTTTCATCCCCCTAAATGTTAGGGGTAGTCCACCCCTAAATTTTATTTATTTTATTTTTACCGGGCAGGACGACGTCTGCCGGGACAGCTAGTAGACATATAGTCTTCGAATTCAGTGTGCAAGAAATAAAATTTAGAGAATAAATGGATCGTGAGGCCATGGGCCTCTACATAGAGCTATCACAAAGCTCATGAACTCTTGGAATGATCAGAGACCTGCTGCTTACCTTGGACAATGGATCGGTATGGCAATCCGAGGTAACGTAGCCAGTCTTTTGGGTGACATACCCATTAAAGACCAAGTGATTTAGGCTCGGTACTCTACTTCAGGGATTATAGGTAGAATACGATATCATTTAGTAATCTTGTATTAATTTATAATGTTTAAATTTAATCAATATTTCGGGTATAGTTTCAAATATAAAGTGTATATTTAATCATTTAAATTTATATGAATCACGTTGGTTAATTAATACAAAATGAAAGATGGAATATCGGCTTAAGGTCGTAAAGAAAAAACAAACTCACTTTCAAAAAGTCAACCATTTGGGAAGGTTCCCAATATGTGACAGTGGTTTGGGACCACTATTTTATGTTGAGATATTTTTCCATTATTATTTAGTTTTAGTTTTTAATATAGTATATATAGACTGGTGAACAAGTGCCTTTTGGACCAACTTTTTTCAGCAGTCTTCGAAAATTATAAATGAGGTGTCATTCGATTCGGAATAGCATCTAGATGATTTTTGAAAAAAATGAAGTTCCGCTTGCAATTAATAAAAAAAATTTGCTTGAACATGAACATTGCAAGTGTGATAATTGTTAAACTATAAACTTAAGACTTTTTTCCTTTCTTGGAGAAATTTTTGAATTTGAATTTTTGTTTTAAACTTTTAATTTTGTAACAAGGAAAATTATTAATAAAAAAATGAAAAATAAACATTTTCTAATTTTTCCAACGGGGTTCAATTCTAAAGCCTTTCAAGAATTGCTCTAAGAAAGGAAAAAATCTTAAATTTATAGTTTAACAATTATCACACTTGCAATGTTTATGTTCAAGCAAAACAAAAATATTTTGTAACAACGAAAATTATTAATAAAAAAATGAATAATAAACTTTTTCTAAATTTTCCAACGGGGTTGTATTTTAAACTAGAGCCTTTCAAGAATTGCTCCAAGAAAGGAGAAAAATCTTAAATTTATAGTTTAACAATTATTACACTTGCAATGTTCATGTTCAAGCAATTTTTTTTATTAATTAACTACTAACTAAATGAAAAATTGTTATAATAAAAAATTTTCAAGCAGATTATTGTTCATTCATCTATTCAGTTAGTTAGAATTTTTCCAATTTTGTATTTTCATATTTAGTATGTTTAAATAATATTTATTCATTAAAGGGCCGATTAGGGTGTGGCTTGCGTAAGCCAGAGTACCCGTTTTCGGCCGTATTTTCACCCCTCTGGGAAAATTATAAATATTGATCTTACAGTTTCGGGAGTCAAGACTTTTTTAGGAAATTTCCTCTCCTTTTCGAATCTTTTTTCAAATTTGAAAAATCTTTATTACTTTTTGAGATATTTGCAAAAAACTAAACCCCCCTTTTTTTAGTTAATTGTTAATAACTTTTACAATTTTTGCAAGCGGAACGTCATTTTTTTTCAAAAATCATCTAGATGCCATTCCGAATCGAATGACACCTCATTTATAATTTTCGGAGACTGCTGAAAAAAGTTGGTCCAAAAGGCACTTGTTTACCAGTCTAATATAGATTGTAGTTTATTTTTAAGTTTTTATTGTATTTTCATTTTAAAAAATGAGACAAAAAACCTTTCAAAATATATTAGTAATGAAAGAGGATGCTTTGAAAATTTTATACTTATATGTCACGATTGTTGATATCACCGTTGAAATTACCATACAGCAGACTGAACTAACGTCACAGTATGCTTGACCGATCATATTGTAATACACGTTTGGGAAATTCAAATTATTTACGTCAAAAACTGACACGTGTCCACGGAAACATTGCGCAATGGAACACAGTAGTGCATGTTTAACAGATGGACACCAATTTTGTTTACCTAACCATCGTAGTTAGCTACGATGGCACAGTATTCAGTGGTGGGAAAAGTTCGTACAGGAAAATCTTACAACATGGTTCGCCATACTGATCCGTTGCTCGACGTAGAAACCAACCCCTCTGATCACTTGAAGTTCTATATTGTTCTCTCTCATTTCAAGGTACAACAACGACTGCCCGGACCAATAGTGTCTATGTATATATACATGCAATATTTTAATACTTATATATAGTGTATATTTATCATTCATCACCATTACATTAATACGTGAAGCAAAAACTTTGCACCCCTTTTTACGAAAATTGCGCTGACGGAGGAGTATGAAATTTCGCACACTTATAGTTTACATAGAGAAGGAGTGTAGAAAGCTATTTAATTACTAGCTGACCAGGCGAACTTCGTTTCGCTTAACCGACTAACTATAAATTAAGATGTAAGCTATACTAGCTTTCAAGTTGGATCAAACTGCACACGGTGTGCAAATTTGATTAACGTAATTTGTATATATTAAGTCTTAAGATAACAAAAATAACATTACACACACTACCATGTATTTGACACACACATTTTGTTTATTGTAGTCAAATTAACAATGTAGCCTAGGCGAAATCTGTGATTAAAGAAGTGTACTCTTTGACAGCAGAACCTTAATAATGTTCAAACTTATAATTCAAATTAATTATGGTCGAATTTCGACTACTTGGTGACCACGACACAAAAACGCGCCTACGGACTCTACCTCATAGGTGGCGGAGAAAACGGGAGACCTTTTCTACCTGCTTAACATTCGATAAGTTAAATTTGGTAAGTTCTATGGTAAAGAAAAGAGTTAGGAATGAATAAAAAAATCTCACTTTTTTGCTTATAACTTCTTTAATTTTTAATTTAGGGCAAAAAATTATATAAACATATTTGTAGGCAAAACAATTTGCTACAAATTATGACTTTGCAATTTTTTTGTAAGACGCATAGTTTACGAGATATGCCGAAAAAAGTGTTTTCACCACTTTCTCCTCTTTTTTTATCTATACTTTTTTATTTTTTTATTACACTTATCTATCATCCCTGAACAAAGTATAAACGTTCGCGATAAACATCCCTAAAGAAACAAAGGCACATGGAACAATCTAGATAATATAAACGCTGCGAACCGAAAAACAAAGTTAAACAATTCACGCTGCTATCAAATTTATGTGGGACGCGTTTACATGTGACACCGATGAGGTAATTTTGAAAAATTAAAAAGATCACATGTCCAGTCACGTGTATTGAGAACAATTAGATTGGGAAAAACGTGCATTGTGAATCCTTTTTCTTTAGGAGGGGAAATCCTATTGGTCTTCCCATGAGGATGAAATCGCGGGCAGTGTGTAAGATTCGCCAGGTCGAGGTGGCACTAGCACCTCTAACAGAAAGTGCCAAGGCTCACCGCAGTCAGGGATACCCACTAAAACCCCTCGATGTTCCTCCTTCATCTTTATGCATAGGCCACGGGTATATCGTCTCACCACTCCGCGAGGCCCTTGCAGACGGTAGTCCAACGGCCTCATCCACTACGATGTCTAACACACCTCACGGGTGGTGGTAAACGCGCGAGCACCACGGCGCGCCCCCATCTCGGCGGCATAACGGCGGGTGAGAACCCTTTTTTCAGGGAAGCTCGCGGCGGAGGAAGGTCTTAGGACGCCCTCTGACGCCGACGTATCCTCCTTCGGCAGGAACAGAGCTAAGATGTACACTTACTGACTGAGTAGACTGGACTTTGGGGCGGCCGATTTTAAAGGCGGCTTGAGGCCAACATTTTTTATTCCTTACAGAAATTAAAATCTTTATATCTATTTATACATACATATAAATGTTAATAGGTAAGGGTAATATGTTTTACCGAAAAAAATATACATACATTACAACTTGTATTATATAAATTAATTACATAACATATAAATAGAGACAAAACAACAACAAGAAAACATATAAATAGAGACAAAAACCTGCATCACAAAGATCGAAAGAAAACAAAAGGATTTAGGATATAAGAGAACAAAAACGAATATAAGATAAATAAATAGTAAATAGTAGACAAATACTTTATAATATGTATATAAGTTTCAGTTTATACTCAAGATAAAGTAAATAAAAGAGATAAAAGAAAATAACACCATGACATATCGCGTTTGTCTCTTTTACACACAAAAAATGCTTCAATTCTTATATTTTAACAATGTTACGTAATTAAGACGATAGGTATCACACAAATCAAATCAAGTTACAATTTCATTCACAAAAAAATTGTAATCAATATGTAGGTGAAAAGTAGTCGATGGCCTCTGTAGTTGAGCGGGCTAAGCCTTTGCCGTTTTACCTCACTGCAACACAGATGCTTCGGATTCGAGTCCTGGTATGGTAAATTTCGGAAACGAATTTTCTAGTTTATTTAACATGGTCTGAGTGTGTGGGATCGGCTCCAGAAAAGGCCGTTGAATATTACCCATAACTCAAGCGTGACTTGCTTAATTTGTATATACAATATGTGTGTATGTCTGCCGATTATGCAAATCAATCAAAATCAAAAATCATTTACTGAGTAAAACATAATTCACAATTTTTGAAACTCATTGTTCCCCAAACTAATTCGACCTGTATTTTGGGGACCTCCTTCCTAATTGATACAATTCTGATTGTGAATTTATTCATTACAATTACATTCATTTAACAAGAAATAAATGCATGAGTGCGTGCGCGCGTATGAATGTCTCTCTTTCTCTCTCTCTCTGGGTGTCCGTATGTATTTGTAGTGTGTGTGTATGTGTGTGTGTGTATGTGGGGGGGGGGTGCGTGCGTGTGTGTGCGTGTGTGTGTGTGCGTGTGTGTGTGTGTGTGTGCGTGCGTGCGTGTGTGTGTGTGTGTGCGTGCGTGTGTGTGTGCGTGCGTGCGTGCGTGCGCGCGTGCGTGCGTGCGCGCGTGCGTGCGCGCGTGCGTGCGCGCGTGCGTGCGTGTGTGTGTGTGTGTGTGTGTTTGTGCGTGTTTGTGTGTGTTTGCATATGTATGTGTGCGTGTTATGTGTGACTTGTGAGATATTAAATTTTAGCTTACACTCTTGTAAGTCATAAATGCGTAAGTTAGCTTTGTTGTATAAATATATAGTCAACAATATTATACGAATTTATTATTTATAATATGTGTGTTTGTCTGCGATTATTATTATTTTACGTAATGAAGAAATGACACTAGGGATATCCTCAGAACAAAGTGATAAAGCTGATCATAAAATCTTAGACATCAGCAAATCGCGATAATTATCTAGTTCAACATTAGGTTTCAAATTGTTTAGAAAAATTGCGTTGTTCAACAATTTCTCATACATTAAACAAGCAATATTTTGTTATTAGGCAATCTGTAAATTACTTTATTTTGTTCTTTTAGAATATTGCTCTTTGTTAAAAAAATACAATATGAGAATTACCTTTTTGAAACTATCTACGTATAACTACGTAATCATACAAATAATGTACAGAGAAATCGTCTATAGGGGCCCGCCCATACACGATTCTGCATTGCAGTCCTGCAGTGAGAGGAGCTTGCAGGACTCAATAAGCATTTTGTTCGATGTTGACGGACGGAATGCAGGCTTCAGGTATTCACAGATAATAAATATATTATTACGACCTGACCGCCGACAAAAGACAAATTCATACAGACATTTTATTACCGTTTCGGCATTTGGACTTCTTTTATTTACTTTTTGTTTTAAATTTGTGATTAGAAAAGCAGCTCATTGTATGTTGTAATCTTTTATGGTAGTCATTAGCAAGGTGTGATTCTTAGAAATTAAGTCCACGCGGTCGACCAGACATATTGTGTTTGTACACCATAAAGCAATGCCCCAACGGAGGGGTGAGGCAGTCTAGCGATAGCCACAAGCGAAGCAAGACATTAGTGACGTACTTTGTTGCAAGCCTGATCCTGCTTATCAGTGCTTGAGAATACCCCGGGAAGCATGACAGACTAACTTCTCTATCAACTCAATTTAATCTGTAGTCTCTATGCAGTGACTTGTAAAGGCATAATCTCCAAAAAAGTAATATCATTTTTCTACAAATGGTTGAGATAAAAGGATGCATTTATTTGTTATATCTTAATATAGCAACCTGTATTATATATATTTCGTGCAGCTGAAATACGCATGGGTACGCACGTCTTGGTACGAGATTCTCGAGCTATAACTGTACAAAACTGTGCGCACTGCGCGGACGCAGACGCGACCTGCCGCAATGCGCCCGCGCTCAAGGGCATTCGCAAAGATTACATGGAGTCGATGTTTGGGCTAAAAATGTATAACTCTGGTTGTACGAGAAGAAAAGCGGAGTTAAAATACAGGTTTCGCCTCCTTGCTCCAATAATGTGTTATCTTGAAAATTGAAATTTTAGAAAAGTTTTATTAACCATCATAAAAAAATGTATGCAAACCAATAACGTTGTTTCTATTAATCTACAAAATATTTTACAAGAATGTTATTCTTTTGGATATTCTTTGAAAGTTAAAAACTCCCTTCTAAAATTTTAATTTTCAAGATAACACATTATCAAAACAAATGAAATTTGAAATTAAAATTTGAAGTGTTAGAGAAACAATGGCACATCACTAGAGCTTGTCTACGGATATACTTATGTTTATCTGTTGTATGCTTCCTGTTCCGTCTTGTTATGTTCTCGTAATGGCTGCCGTGCTAACATGTAGTGAGTGTATTAAATAAACCCATTTTGAAAGTACTTCGTTCTTCTTAACTTCCTCTGGCCCATTCAACCTCAATATGAAGAAGCTACATCGAATTGGTTTCTTTTAACTTTCATAGATTTCTAATTGGGAGCGTATGTGAGGCGATCTGTTAAAATGTAATTTCAGGATTATTTGAGTATGCAAGCTTTCTAAAGATAATTCACTACGGGCAAAAAGTGATGTTTGTGTGAATATATTAGAATAGAGAAACTGAATAAATGATTTATATATACATACTCTTACATATAAGTATATATACGTATACTCTTTTTCACAGTTTGAACTGGCGTTATTGACCAATGAGCTACCACGAATCTTTACACTTGCCCCTTACAAGTACCATTTCAACACTTTTTTTATCACATTTTTTTCTAATCTGTCCCTGTGACTGTTAGCAATTATTCAGCAGGCACGTTTAATAAATGATAAAGTCAAGTAGAATAATAAAATCGAAATGTGTACTGGGACACATAGTAGAAGTGAAACTTCAACGGAGAAGTGGAAAAACGAATTGCAACGGACAAGTGGAAAAACGAATGGCCCGTTGCCATACAAGTGGCAAAATAAATCGCAACAAATTTTTACTTGAAGTTTGAGGGACAGGTTTTCAAATTGGATTAATGTACTTGATTAACAATCTCTTTTTCCACTTGTCCGTTGAAGTTTCACTTTTGCTATGTGCCCCAGCACACATTTAAATTTTTTTGCAGGTTATCTGCAATTTATGATTTGGTTAGGTTAGGTCGATTAGGTAAAATTTACCTTATATTTAACTAATGCATTTTTTATTTCAACACTTTTTTATTTTATCAAACAAAAAATACTGAATTCGATCTGGAACCCAAAATATTCTAATTAAAAAAAAGGTTTTTAAATACAAGTTTTTGAAATCCTGGATATCATGTAGCAGCAGAGTACTAGACAAGACAAGTAATACGAGCCCAAACACGACGGGTCTATCTTGTTTAGTACAGGCGTTCCTATGGCCACCTTCCGACCTCCATCATCAGATCAGCTCCATGATACCATATTATTGCTTTGTCCCGCGGTGTTCATATGTGTGCAAAATTTCAGCTCAATCGGAAACCAGGAAGTTGGTCAAATTTATTTCAACCCGAACTTACATACATATTTACATTAATGCATAGGTACATCCATTGCAAGTTAAATAAAAGCTTGTAATAAAAACATCCATAGTCTACTCTTAAATTATGCCGTCTCTCATCACGCGATATACCTTCTACCCCCTCCACGCGGCCGTAACGCTATAACGTGTCTATAGAAGTTTCACGTCAAAAAATATTTGTATTACTGAATCGTCTCTACATCTTTCGCTGTGAACAGTCACGAGTGGTGAATAACAATCGTGGTTGATCACGGATCGGACGTCAAGGCCGGACGTCTGTGTCCGCCCGGTGTTGTGCGACGGTGGGTTCTTTGTTCACGACATTAAGGAATTTGAAATTCACATTATATTTCATTTCTGTCACTGACTATATTCCGAACCCTTTATATAACACTAAAGCTTTCCCGTGGGTCAAACCCTAGGGTTTATTTATTTGGACAACACAACAGATAAGGGGGCGTCCATAAATTACGTGAGGTGTTTAAGGGGGGAAGGGGGGAAGGGGGTCGAGTCAAATCTCATCTAATCTTACGTTGGAGAGAGGGAGGGTCTCGGCAAATATCACGCAATTTTTTTTCTGATTGAAACAAAAAAAAATTATACTATGTTGGTCCATTTAATCCAGATTGTACATGCTTAAGATTTAATCTTAAGCGTAATCGTAATACGATTAAGATCATTTACTAATTCTAAGCAAGCGAGTATGTTCCGCAAAGTGCGACCCTCACGGATTGTCTCAAGACGAGCTAATGAGTTACTTTGTGCAAGTGCCAATGGCTTAGAGTGGCTAGATCAGAACGAAGTTGAAGGAGCAGATGATTTTACTGAAAATCATATGGACATGTTGGTTCCAATAGTCTCTCTTCAGACCGTGCATGATTCTCCATGGACTGAGTTAGAGTAGGTATTCTTTTTTTAATCACAGTAGTTACGATTTAATTATTCTATTGTTAAATTTTTATTACACTTATAAATAAACTCTCAGCAATTTTGATTACTAGTCTTAACTAGTCGTATATAAAAGCACGAAGCAAATTTGTTTTTTTCTTTTTACAATAACAATCCAATGCGTTTACGTAAGAAACTCACATTTTGAAAAATCTCACGTGAGATTGGGGGATGGGGGAGGGGGTTGAATAAAATCTCACGACATCTCACCATCGCAGAAAATTTAAAAAAAACACCTCACGTAATTTATGGACGCCCCCTAACAATCAGTAATTCATTTATATAATATAGTTTATAAATTATTACATCTAGATTGAGATCCGAGCGTGCTGACAAATCCATGTTAAAATTATATTTTCGCAAACAAAACTATGTAAATAATGTCAGTAATAGTGATGTAATAGATAATTAAAGCTAGGACATTATTTTTGATACATTATAAGGTATTAGATTAAGAAAAAGAAAGCATTAAACCAATTACTAAACAAATGAAGAGGTGTGATTTTTCAGCATATAAATTATATTTTTTTAAAGCTAAAGGTTTTGCATTAAATATATCTAATTTTTCTTTATTTGAATCACAATCGACCCAACACTATAATCGAGTCAGCAAACGACTTATTCATTGACTGAACAATCGATATATATTCCGATTTCTTCGTGCCAACTTGTTCGATTCGATGGCTCCCTGTTGCCAAGACTATTCATGGCTTGTACTCGTAACTCGCATAGATTCATCGGTTATTTAGTTAATTACCTCAAGTTGCACTCGAAACTATCGATTACAAGCAAAAAGAGAATCAAGAGTCATGGATATATTTGAACAGTCGACTTCAACATATCGCCATAACGCATCGCCTCCTTAACTGTCGTTGACACGATTGTCCCGCGCTCCAAAATTTAGGAAAAATTAGTACGTACATTGAAAAAAAAATATTTCGAAAAATTGCACTCGCTTTTCTTAATCTTCTTCATTATAATAAACGTTAAACGTAACTGATGGTAAAATTCGGAATTTTACTATAGCACAAAAGTTGAAACCTAAACAATTATCAGAATTACCGGACCACTTTAGTTCACCTATATTTATAAAGCTCTAAAAGCATGTCCTCTGTGGCATAACTAATATTCCCAACTCATTTAATTCAATTCGAAAGATTACTCAAAGGAGCCGCAATCGTGGTGTTTATCAAGTAACTTTAAGAGATTGGACGGTTTTTTTAAAAAAAATTTATTCTCCTCCTTTAGGCTCAGACGGACGAGAATCCCCTAGTAAATTACAGTTTTTTTGTTTCTTTATTTTAGTTTTTACAATTTCCTAATATTATTACTACTACTTAATGTTTCTAGCTAAATAAATTTCTGCTACGTGAATGGATGTTTGAGCGGGATGGTTTGGGTATTTGAGTGACTGGATAGGTAAAACAGGCAAAGGTTGAATGAATGGATAAGGAAGGGTGATTGGTTGGGGAGATTGGTAGGATATGTTCTTTATTTCTTTTTTTTTTGTTTTGTTTACACTTATATCAAATACATTCGCTTACTACTAGGTTTACGTGGAACTACTGACTAGTCAGTAGCGCAATTTATTTATATAAAACTACAGGTCTTTATACTTCGCATAAGGGCGAAGCTAATACCACTGTAATTAAAAGGTTAGATATACAAATCTGGGCCACTAAAGTGAGAAACCACAAACGGCTCCACTCAGCTGAGATGATTATGAATTAATGAATGAAAACTCTTTATTGTTCACCATAACTGAAACCTAGACATTTAATATAAATACATTTCTATTAGAACAATGGGCAGCTAACTAATAAACTAACTAATTACGATACAGAGGACTTTTTTGCTTTTTGTTTTGTATCAATGCGCATTTGTAGGGAATTTGTTCGGTGTAAATTCCAACATATAGTTGAAATTATCACAGTTTATTAGAAGAAGTACACACGCGTAATTCTCAGTTCTTACAAGTATAGCCGAATACAACACAACAAAACCGTAGGGCAGAAAATCGTTATCACATAAATCGCGCAAAGTTCGTCTTTAAAAGATACTAGATACTAGGCTCTGAAAGTGCACTAGGTAACCCCTCGTTCGCAGTCAGAAACGAGTGGCGCGGTATTGTAAAACGGACGCATTTAAACTTTTAACCTAAAAAATTCTTTAAAATAACGACAATCGAATTAAAGTATTATGATATGTGGGACAAACAATTACACATACATTCAAATTTCCATTGTGTTTGTTTTTATAGTTTCTTTAAAATCGATTTACTTCTTCTGTGTTTTTATTAATAATTTGATAACTTGTGAAGGCACCAAAACCAAATATCGACTTGTATGATTAATGGGTTATTATTTATTCGTCTTTAAAAATGTGGTACACTGTAAAGTTACTGTTGTCAAAAAAAATGAGAAACGCTCTTTGATCTTAATTAGTATGCACTATTACTACTACTGTGAAAGTCCAGGAAAGATTTAAAAGGTGAGTAAATATGAAAAAAAATGCTTGAAATATAGTAAAAACAACAATTTCGTTTTCCCTTAAACTATTCCTACCACAGAGTACTTTATATATACTGGTAATTCCTACCTGTCAAACATTTGACGTTCGTCCTGTCGTTTAGAAATCAATTAAATTTAAAAGTGACCTTTTTTTCCATTGTTTTGATTTTGAATGTCAAACGTTTCATGTTCGTCCCGTCGTTCAGAAATCAACGTTTTTTTATTTATTGATTCTGAGCCGGTACGAAGTTTGGGTCGGCTAGTTTTGAATAAAATCTTTTAAATTTAAACTTTAATTGAATTTTATCAATAAAAAATCTGCGCTACTGGTCACGTACGCAACTTTTAAAGCGGCACGTGCTGTCACTGCCTATCATAACAATCAGCGTCATACAAAGAACAACCTTCCTTATATTCTACAACTGGGCAATCCCAATATTGTGATTGTATTTAAGTAACAACAGGTGTTGGCGGTTTTATATCAACCACATTTCTTACAAAAAAATATGAATCAATATACATACAATTATATAAGTCACTGTTGTTATATTGATTTCGTAACTATTGTAATAATTTGCTGTTTGGTAATTTAGAACACTCATTTCTGAACCTTTTTGAAACTGTAGTTAGTCAGTTTTCTGATGTAATGTGCATATTGTTACAATTACCACGTGCTAACAACGGTGAAGGAAAACATCGTGATGCAACCTGCACATCGAGATAACCGATTTGTCAAACCTGCCAAGTGGGTGAACTGTCCGTTCCCCCCTCTATAATGGGGGACCCGAGCCCAGCAGTGAGACATTTATGGGCTGATATTATATTTTTGAAACTATATCATTCTTGATGAATGAAATTACTGCAAAATAATTCTAGTAAACCCGAATGTCACTTACTTATTACGATTTTATTGGAAGAATGCGTTACCACATACTCTGTATGCCGGTGAAAAAGCTCATGTCATGACTTACCTCATAAAAATGTTTTAATTTTCCCGTTATTTGTTCTTGTGTATTAAAAGTTTATAAAGAGACTTGGATGATAATAACTACGAAGTTTTAATAATTGTTAGTAGATAAGTAATAGTAGTAATATTCGTCACAAAAGCAGGCAATGGAATCTTTAGTCCTTACAGGCAATACTGATGTATAAATCTTCGTGTTGTAACGAGTTCAAGCAGTAGCGGATTTACCAATAGGCTGAGTAGGCTGGCGCCTAGGGCGGCAGATTTTGGGGGGGCGGCAAATTTGAGGGCAATATTGTAATTGTCTTACAGAAATTATGTCTCAGTTAAATTCTAAGACTTAATAAGATAGTTCTTATGAAGTCCATACAAACAATTCAACATGTAATGTTTCAACACTCCGATAAAATGTTCTACAGTTTGAGTATATAGTCGCTTTTGATGGCTACGGCAGAAACCAATCCATCGATCCCCTGCTTCATAATCTACTAATTATACTACGAGAAGAAACCATTGTGTAGTTAAGACGGTAGTACACAAGTGCACAACTAATCATAAAGTTATATTGACAAAAAATGAAATTAATAGGATCATGAACGAGGGTGAATGAACATGATGTCAGGCGCCTTAAGAACAGACGAGCGTGCATGACAAGAGCTATGAATGTCAAAGAAGCAAGTGAGGTGTGTAAGAATAAGCCTGAATGGCGCTCTGTTGTTCGTGCCTACCCCGGAAGAGACCTGGCGTGAAGTTATGTATGTATGTATGAACTAGGGTATCGATATGTACAGGTCGTTATTGACGGTAAAATTTGAATAGCCAACAAGTGCCAAATGTCTAAATCCGTCTCTGGTTACAGGACCCTAATTAAAATGCCGTTAGAATTACCATAGAGTTTATTAAAACTATACAAACACATACTATAAAACAGGTACAAATATAATAACACGCGCAAAGTCCGTCACTAACTAGATTATCGAATATACAAGCGTCTTGCTTCGCTTGTGGCTATCGCTCGACTCTCTCAATTGGGGCATTGCTTTATTTTACATTATTACATTACATTCGCAAAATCAAAGGTGCTACAAATGCGTGCTGCTCTCTTAAGGGAGACTGGAACCTGGTCACTAATGCCAGAACACAACACAAGGTTGTTATTGTGACATATTTTAGACCAGGGGTGGTAGCCATCCAGTCGAAAAAACACCCTACTGGCTGTGGGTTGTTTTGTCGCCTCTTACGACACGACAGGCAGGCCCGGACGCAGGAAATTGTATTCTTTCTCCGTTCCTGCATGGATACAAATTGTATGTTCATTTAGTAAATAAATATTACTTTATTATTATAAATCATTAATTGAGATAATGACTTTTTCATTTAAAATAATGTCACAGTTTTTGACTTTTTATCCAAATGAAGTGATGAGATCAATGTGTCATTTGTGATGTGATGTCGTTATATAAAGACGTTAAATATTGACAGATATCATTTGAGTATACGGTAATGCAGTCATTTTAAATTGCTATCATTTTAAAGCAATTTACACTGTCAGATAAATTTTCATTAAAGGTTTATATTATTACAACCTAGGCCCCGAGAAAGACAAATACCACGTACAGATCTGTAGAAGCACATTTTATTACCTGTCGGCATTTAAACTAATTTTAATCATTTTGTTCACTTATTTATTGGCATACATTTCTAGTGGAGAACAGTCTATTGTACTCGCTCATTAGCATCATTAGCCAGGTGTTACAAGCTAATTCTAGGAAACTGTGGCGACGTTGCCGGGCGGGTACATTTGCATTTGTGGACCATAAAACGACGGCTTGATGGAGAGAGGATTCAGTTGAGCTACGACTACGATACGAGCGTGACGTGTGCACATTCGGATACCTAATTTGACGGGCTTTGCGCGTTTTATTGAATTACGAACTTTAGCATTACGTTTGGATTTGTTAAAATTATACCTGTGTGTGTTTGTGTAGTTCTAAAGGACCTACTTATGCAAAATGGAAACAACACACATACTGACAGTTTTGAGAAAAAGCCGTTTTTATTAAAATTTTGCATACAAAAAAAAGTGTCTATATTTTGGAAAAAAATATTGAATATTGTATATTATATTTTGCCCTATATATTCAAGTAAACCTTTTTTAACCAATATTAACCAAGGTTTTTGGATTACCATGGGTCATGGATCTTGTTTGTTATTTTGGTATTTTGTGGGTTAGCTACTTTGTGATAAAAACTGTTTTATTCTGTAAATGTTGTCAGATCGTTATGATTCTTATTGAGCCGATAGAAGGTGCATTTTGAAAGCCTTCTGCATCCTTAACCCAATTTTGGCATGTTTGTGGATTGGTTCTGTTTTACATAAGTAGGTCCTAATAAACTTATAATAATTCTAAGGGCATTTTAATTCGAGTCACGCTCACTCGTAGCAATATATATGAAAACCTAATTGAGTTTTTAGGTACGTAACAAAGAACTACTTCCTTAGGGCTTTCACCAGGCGTAGCCGCTGGGAGAGCGCTGTTCTCAGATAAACTCCAAAGAGATAAATGCGACCCCCAATTGCCGGTCACTATAGCAACGCGAGATAAACCGCGGCCAGGGAGGTCAATGGCACACAGTAACACAGTTTCGTTACTGAAAGCTGAAATTTCAGTACGTTGACCTCGGTATATCGTTTATGGTAACCCCATGCGATTGTGTGCGTCTGACATAGATCGTATTTTTATATCTAGACTAGAATACGCCCGCGATTTCGTCCACGCTTGACTTGAAATTCCCGCGAGATTCCCGGGATAAAAGTAGCGCAGATTTAAATCTTAGAAGTTGCTGTCAATCAGTGAAAACCGCATCGAAATCTCCCTATTGTTGTTCACGTGAATCTCAATAAGCTTTCTCTTAAAAAAGTTTTTATATACAAGCTTTTGAGATCCCGGATATCATGTAGCCGCAGAGTGCTAGCCAAGACAAGTTAAACGAGCCCAAACACGACGGGTTCATCTTGTTTAATACAGGAGTTCCTATGACCACCTTCCAACTCCATCATCAGATCAGCTCCATGGTACCATATTATTGCATTGTCACGCGCAAAATTTCAGCTCATTCGAAAACCGGGAAGTTGGTCAAATTTAACGTGCAAGATTTCAGCCGAACTTACATACATACATCCATTGCAAATTAAATTAAATCTTGTAAAAAGGACATACGGACAAGAAATAAAAAAAATGCATCGTGTTCTGCGTCGTTTATATAATACTAGCGGCGCCTGCGACGTCGTCCGCGTGGAATTAGCTTTCAAAACGTCCCGCTTTTGAGACATTCTTCATTGCTGCTCCGCTCCTATCCCAACGCTGAAAAAAAGTTTCAAATCGAACCAGCGGTTCCTGAGATTAGCGCGATCAAACAAAAAAACTCTTCATGTTTATAATATTAATATAGATATTCCAGTTGTTTTCTTTAAAAAATCAATGTACAGACATGGCATGTTTAGAATTATATAATAGATAATACTTCCGTAGATTATGACAGTTTGTTCTAATTTAGAAATTATTTTTATCGGTATAAAATGCACAGAAACCATCTACGCCTGTGTTATTAGTAGTATACAACGGACTACGGAGATTGTCATACGAACCCAGACTAGAGTAAATAACGGAATCTTTATCTTGCCGAAAATTGAACCTGGCACCTCGTTCACCTAAATAGCTTAGGTGGAAAAATAAATTAACAAAAGACTAAGCACATTTAAGACTTGCGTAGAGGTGACCTTCCTAATCTCAAATTCATTTATATTCAAATTTAAAATATTACAAACGTTTCGCAAAAAAACATTTTCGTTTAGTTAATAGAGTGCGATCCCAGTCACCACAGACTTACGTGATTTTAAGAAATATGATTTTTTTACGATCGGTAGTTTAACATAAACTTAACGCATGGCAGACAAGACGGTGGTTCAACGTCTAATGGAATAATAATCCCTCTCCTAAACCATCCATCATCACTAACACCAATTGTCAATTTTTCAACAACAATTCCCAGTAACACATTGTCACAACAAATTAAAACACCACACAAAGTCGCAAAAACACACAACAAAAAAAACAAACTAGAAAGGAATGGATACTTGGTAAGCTGAAAGCGGGGTCGTTTTTCAAGTAGGTACCAAAGGTGGAAAAAACATACTAAATGTAGCAAGGCAACTCGATTGCACATCTTATAATAATATATAAAGCTGAAGAGTTTGTTTGTTTGAACGCGCTAATCTCAGGAACTACTGGTTTGATTTGAAAAAAAAATTTCAGTCCTCGATACATAGGCTATCTAACATAGCCTATGTATCGAGAAAGGCTATATATATCATCAAGCTAAAACCTATAGGAACGAAGCACCAATGAAGACTGACTCAAAATCACGCGCTTTTGAAAACAAATTCCACGCGGGCGACGTCGCGGGCACAGCTAGTATTGTTATAATTAAATATATGGAGTTGCCAGACACTTCCTGTGGGCCATAACTTTCGACAGACACTTTTTAAAAAAATGTCATTTTAGGAAGGCTGAATTTTGAAGATTTTGAAGATTATTTTTATTTGTCTAAAATTAAATTTAGTTTTAAGCGCAGAATTTCATTTGATTTTAATTTTGACGTTTCGGCCAATTTTCAGAAGCCGTGATCACTGAAGACAAAGATGTCAAGTGTCAATGAGTAATGTTTAATTATTATTTATTCTCCCCAACTTGCCCATTGCTATGGGAGCCTAAACCGAATGAGAATTAATTTAATTCAAAACATTTTTAACTAATTAAAAAAGTGTCATTACGATGTCATTTAAAAATTACTTCCACATTTTGATATATCGTACGCTGCAGGTTAGGTAACTATGACGTCACTGCGTGAGTTCCGCGCGCTTTCCATACATTTCCGTCCGCTTTCCCGAGGGCGGTGACCGGGTGGCAATACAGCGAATGTTTTATACCGCGCCTTGAATAGCGCGAATGTGCTCTATAATAAATAAACAAATATTTTTTATTGGACAATAATTGATCCCGCGGACTTACCTACATACCAACAGCAACCAATATACATTGCGCACTGAATACCGACCTACTATTACGAATGTGAAATTATTCTCCAGAAGGTAGTCTGGAAGAAAGCGCTGTTAGTGATAAGACCGCCGTTTGTACTAGTTCAATTATTGTTAACTCATGTGTATTATTTTCTTGTTAGCAATAAATAATTTGCCATTATATTCTATGTCCATGATAAATAATTTTTTAGTGTATCTAAAAGAAAAAAATAAAAACAAACTTCCTATAAAAATTAGCGGCTTGGGATAACATTTCTGCAAAAAAGTGAAAAAAATCGATAAACGTCGATTACTGCAAGTGCAATCAATAGGAGAGAGTTGTAATCAAGATAATTACACCTTGGCCACTGCAGACTATTGAATCCGTCTTACAAACGACCCGATAGGTGTTGCCTGTAAAATTAAATAAATTAGAAAAATAAATACAAATAATTCAATAATTTAAAAATATCATTTAAATATACGATTTATCCGTGCAGGGACGGCGAAAGAATACAATTTCCTGCAGCCGGGCGGCCTGTCGTAAGAGACGACAAAACTGTAAAAACCCACAGCCAGATGGTAGGGTATCTGCCCGATTAGACAGCTGCCATAGGCCATAGTAATCGCTTTCTATCAAGTGGGCTGTCTACCTGTCTACTGAACTCCTGCAATAAAAAAAAATATATAAAATATTTCTGTATTTAACTTGTGTACTTTGTTAATAAATAATAACAAATTGATTGCCTAGCGAGTAAGCCAGTGCATATGAACTTCACTCAGGATTGGCCCGAATCAGTAGGCTACGACTACCGACCGTGCTTTATGTGCCATACATTCAATCCTGTCTAAGCACTCAACAGTTAACTTTTAAACCCTCAAAAATCTTGCTTTCATTCTCCTTTGCACGATTGAACGTCATGTCCGTTACAAATGCGATTCAACAAAATTAATTAAATATGGTTGAGACGTATAATATTGCTACGAGTCGCAGGACTCGAATTAAAATGCCGTTGGAATTACTTAGAATTTATTAGAACTATACAAACACGTATAACACGGGTACAAATATAACTGGATACAATCAGTAAAAACGTAATACACGATTCAATAACACGAGCAATGCCCGTCCCTATATAAATTATCGAATGCACACACGTCTTGTCTTGCTTGTGCCTATTGCTAGACTGCCCCTGCGTTCGGGCATTCCATTCATCCTGTACAAATACAATATGTCTCGACACAACACTCGACCGTATAACAATAATTTATATGAATCACACCTGCCTAATGCCTACCATACAGGATTACAATACACAACAGGCTGCTTTTGTAATTTAAAATTTAAACACAAAGTAAACAAAAGAAGTCCCAATGACGAAAAGGTAATAAACTGCAGGTGTGAATTCACTTTTGTCGGCGTGTAACCATATTATCTTAACAAGGCACTCGGTATACGTATGGTGTTTTAGTATTATATGTTAGCAGTTGTTCAACCCGCGCCATTGGTTCTGGCAATGATGTCATGCCATCGAACTCTATTTGCTTAATGCCCACTTAAACGACGAGTGAAATATTGGCCTCATTTAATTTATATGTTTTCGAACAAACATCGCCATTTAGTACTTAAGGTTCTATCTCCATAGATATGATATGGTCATCCATATGACCAAATTAAAGATATAAATTCAGAGAATTTAGAAAGAGATAACGAAGAAAGAAATAGTATTATGTAAGTTTCTAACAGCAACAACTTTGTGATACAAAGTTTTATTTCATCACATTTGCTATAATTTTTCTTTGTCCTGAATTTTCATTTATCTTAAACAATAGAAATGATTTTAAATTAAAATCAACTAAGTGATAAGTAATTAGGAAGACAACGTTCATTAATCACCAAATTAATTAATAAAATAAACAATATACAATACCTATAATTTAAAAAAATACAAACACAGTGGAACTTGTTTTGAATAAAAACTTTTGAATTTGAATTTGAGGGGATGGGGAATGCGATTTAAATAGGGGATGGAATAGGGGAGGTGAGGAATTAACGTAATGATTTTTTACATATCATTATTATATATACATAGCATATTTTAAGAGTTGTACGCCACATTTTCAACAAACAAAGTTCGCACTCAGCATATTGTTGTGCCGGAATTATATTCGACCCAACGCTGATTTTCATTGCAAGCCTTTCTTTTGACGTGAGACCAAAAAACCGTGAAGTGGAGTACTGCACACCGCTACGGTCACGGTACACCTTTGGGCTGTAGCACCTGCCTACCAACGTAATCCCCTGGACTGTATTCAACGTCGAGCCGTTCGCGTTGTTTATGATGCCATACTTACAGACGGTCTAGATACGCTTAGCCTTAGAAGTTCTAGCCTTAGTAATTTTATTGTGTCTCTGTGAATATGCACTGTTTCCTACAACTCCATTAATTCTTCAAGTCTTTCTGTAACATACTTCTGTATAAAACTTATTAAAAAAAAACTTGAGATATCTTGCCGCTTCTTCTCCTTAACAGCAATAAGACGTTGTGAAGCGGTGTACATAGACTAGGAATTAAAATTAATTATTAAATTTATTTTATTTATTATTAGATTAAAAACTTTTGAATTTGAATTTGAAGAGAATTAGCTTCTCTCTGCGTATCCTACAGACTGTATTAGGGGAGTTTTCCGAAGCACTGTTTAGAATGGTGCCTTCGTCCTCTTTCTCTCAACGCACCGTTTGCCATCGGTTGGGAGTTCACCCCCACTTCCTAGAGCCGCTTCGCTCATGTACGCAATGGTTCTGTAGAACGTTTCTCATGCGTAGCGTAAGTTATGGAATGAGCCCAGCCGAGGTTTTCCCACAGTGCTACGATATGGAATTTATCAAAAAGGGTTTCATAAAATTTCTTCGAGGCCGGCAACGCGTTGGTGGCATCTCATTGCAAACGTCCATAAGCGACGGTAACCGCTTTCCACCAGGTGAGCCGTAAGCCTGTTTGGTGTACTCCAGATATAAAATAATAAAAATATCATTTTTTATTAAAGCAAATAGATAAATTTAATTAAAGACCAACAATAAACTATTTTGAGTTTCGTATTTCTAAGAATGATAACGTGCCCACTTCATCACAAACATATCCGTTTTATACAGCAAGCGAGGCCGCGAGCAAAAGTCTGTGTTCCATAAATCGTCTAATCGTTTCCACTTGTGTTAAATATAACCATTACATGATTTGACGGTGACCGCATAAGGTGAAGCGCCTTTCGTTCGCGTGTTTGGATACTATACACACAGACCTACTTAGCAAATTATAGGCGTATCTATACATACAACGTACTCCTTCATGATACATATGTATAAAGTTATTGAACTTCTACAAAGGAGACGGGGAATTTTGGGGCAAAGAAATAGATGGCTTTACAATATTTTCTTATGTTTTTGCGACTAGTCTTCTTCTTCTTCTTCTTATATATAAAAATGAATTTTTGTCCTGTATGTCTTTTATTCAATCGTAAACTATACATTTGATCATGTGATGATGTTTGGTAAACTTGTTGTGCATGAGATAAAGAAGGTTTCTAAGTTGGCCCATAATTGTCCACAAGGTGGCGCTGCTGTCGGCATATCGATTGAAGCTTTTCCGGACATAACGACGTCTGCCAGGACAGCTAGTATCCTATAAATATTATAAACGCGAAAGTTTGTAAGAAAGCTTCCTGAAAGAGAAGTCTTTTTAGGGTTAAGCTCGCTTTTATGCATTACCATTATTTTGTAGCTTTATTTATAACTATTTTGTGTACAATAAAGAATAAAGAGAAAGAGAAAGTTTTTGCTTCACGTATTAATATATATAAGACAATGCGTAAACATTGATTTGGTCAAAATCGGCGTCGAAATTCCTTCGAGTGCTTTTCGCTATTTCATATCGTTACTTGCCAACAAATATCGCACATCTGGCATGTTGTAAAAACGAATTCTTTTATTTACTTCGTGTTTAAACTTTAAAAACATCTATTGTTTTCGTACTAATTTTATAGCTGTAATTAGCGGAACGAATTAATCCTTGTTTTTATTGCATTGCGTCGAAGATTGCCAGATGTACGTGAACCCTTTGTCGGTATTACAGTTTAGTATAAAACAATGACCGAACGGAGGTGTGGGGCAGTCAAACGACGACTACAGTAAGATTAAGACGTGTAGTACTTTCGATTAGCGACATAGTGACGGTGTTTGCGCGTGTTGAATTGCATTGAATCGTGCAGTGTGAACTGGTTACATCCAGTTTTATTTATATTTGTTTTATACGTGTTTGTACAGTTCTAATAAACTCTATATTAATTTCAACGGCATTTATTTTAATTCGAGTCCTGTAGCTCGTAAAAATATATTGAAAAATTCACTTGCACGTTCTGTATACACAAATTACTTAGATTTTTGTTTACTAAGCTTTTTATTTTGAGTTCACGCGTAAAATACATAAATCGACATAGAACAATCTATGTACAGACTATAATAATTGTAAAGTAGGTCTGTGTGTACGAAATAAAGGTTCTTCACCTTCGTGCCGTCATCGGGCAAATTAATCATGTAATATTTGACTAGTGATGTCACGTGGTGTTGTTCAGCACGAAAAAACATGGTGTACATTTAATTGAATATACACGGATTTACTCGAAAACATATGATACAATACTTGTATCAATTACTAGCTGTGCCCGCGACGTCGTCCGCGTGGAATTTGTTTTCAAAACCCCCCGATTTTGAAACATTCTTCATTGGTACTCCGCTTCTATTGGTCTTAGCGTGATGATATATAGCCTATACCTTCTTCGATAAATGGGCTATTGAACACTGAAAGAATTTTTCAAATCAGACCAGTAATTCCTGAAATTAGCAATCAAACAAACATACAAACAAACTGTTCAGCTTCATATATTAGTACAAGATTATTTGGGGTCGGCACAGTATGTCTTTTTCTTCCATACTCCTCTATTCTGACATACCACAAATAAGCATATCAGCCTCCACACAATCCATCCATCTCTTTTTTGGTCTACCCTTACATTTGTACCCATCCATCTTGTAGATTAATCTTTTTTCAATCACTGGTTCACCATTCAAAGATCCCCTTATGTACTCATTTCACACCTTAACCATTCTTGCAACACCACAAATTCATCGCAACATTCTCATCTTAGCTGAGTGCAGCCGTTTGTGGTCTATCACTTTAGTGGCCCACCGTTGGGCCCCTTTTTACAAAACCAGTAGCATGACGTATCAACCCAGAGGTGCAAGGAGAGCATGGCACTCAGGCGCAGAGATCCAGGAAGCGCAAACCGATCACCTGTTGGTATGTTAACCTACACATCCTACACCTATCCGTGCAGGAACGGAGAAAGAATACAATTTCCTGCCGCCGAGCAGCCTGTCGTAAGAGGCGACAAAACAACTCACAGCCAGGAGGGCGGGCTTTGGCCCGACTGGACGGCTACCACTCCTGGTCTAAAATATGCCGCCATAACAACCTTGATTTGTGTTCCGGCATTTGTGACCAGGTTCCAGTCTCCCTTAAGAGGGCAGCAGCGCATTTATAGCCCCTTTGGTGTTGTAAATGTCCATAGGCGATGGTAACCGCTTTCCATCAAGTGGGACGTCTGCCTATCTGCTGAACTCATGCAATAAAAAAACAGCTAATTACAACATAATTGTGTTACAAGATAAAAAATACACATAAGAAAGAATTTTCAAAGAACCGAAAGCTGTAAAGTCTGGAGGATGGCAAGACCCCGCACTAGGAACAAACCTGTGTTACAGTTAGCAATGGCAGCCATCCGACTGTAAGAAATTACTTATGGTTAAAGGCTAATTTATTACATACAGAGAAAATTCTGAACTAGTAAAAGTTTAATTATAAAACTAAACGGGGACCGTTTGAGAGGTCGACGAGGATCCTTGAACCCGATCCCAGCGCCACCTACTGGTTCCAATTGTGAGGGTATGGACTCAAACAGACAACAAAATTCATCATAATCGATAAAGTCGTTCTCAAGTTATGCGCGTTATTTTTTATTCATATAGATTAACAATTACAGTGTTGCAAGTTGTCGCAACACAAATAACCACATTAAGCCCTTAGCTATACTGCGTGACACAGTCAATAATACTAACATTGACTCAGACGAAACAGGGATATAATAAATATGTATAAGAATAAAAGCAGTTAAATCTCTCACATCCTCTTGGATCCATTTCCTTATTTACTTAATAAAAAGAATACGTCAGAATATTAGGAATGCACGTTAAAAATCGCCTTTACAAGATATAAACCTACTGACACTATAGTTACCACCATAAACTAGCTTTTCGTGTTGTTTTCTTTTAAAGAGAGATTCGTATGACTCGTATTCTTAAACGGGGGTCTATTACAAATGCTGTAAGCCACCTCCAGCATGACCAATGGATGCTTATTATGAAAAAACTAGACCAGGATTCTCCAAACTTCCAGTCTTAGGGCTTTATTGGTTACCCCAGTAAGTATTAAGGGCAAATCGTTTTAATATTTTCTTTAGTTTTAGGGGTTGCCTGGAAGATATCGCTTTAAGCGATAAGGCCGCCCTTTGTTCAACATTTATTGTATCTAGTTTTTAAAAACGTATTTTAATTTTGGTGAACGATAAAGTGTTTTCATTCATTCATCGTGTTTTTTTATCAACTCTTTAGTATTTTTTTCTGAGACTGAGACAACTAATTCTCGAAGATCGACATGTGACGTATCGAGAGATAGAGGCTCTATTAGTCATCGCAGGGACAACCATTCAGAAGATCTTGCATGAAGCGCTTGGTGTGAGAAAGCTAGTTTGCCGTTGGATACTGCATCTGCTTTCCGACGATCGCATGGCGGCCCGCGTCAAATGGTGTAAGAAAACTCTGCAAAGGTTCAACCGAGAGTCAAATCACATCTACGACATCATCAGTGGTGACGAATCTTGGATCTATGCCTACGATCCTGATTCCAAACAACAATCTACAATCTGGGTCTTTTAAGATGAGCCAAAGCCGACTAAAGTTGTTCGTTTTCGAAGCACTTCAAAGAAAATGGTGGCCACGTTCGTTGGAAAAACCGGCCATTTTGCGACTATTGCACTTGAAGATCGTAGAATGGTTAACGCAGAGTGGTATACCACAGTTTGTTTACCACAAATCATCGCAGAACTTCGAAAATCTAACTCAAAGCGATGCATCATCCTGCACCACGACAACGCAAGCTCACACAACGCTCGTCAAACGTTTGAGTATTTGAAGCAGGAAAGAGTAGAAATTCTTGACCATCCTCCATAAAGTCCTGACCTAAGCCAGCAACGATTTCTTTATTATGTTTATGTTAGATCTGCCCTTCACTAAATTGAAAAAAGTATCTTGCTTAAAAAGAGATACTACACTATTGAAGAATATTTAAATGACAAAACTTCATTTACATAACAGCTCGCTCCAACCTCTTATACTGTTTTGTACAAGTATAACGTTTTTATCTTGCCGTTCTTGTAAGGAATATATGGAGATATGTTGCAAAAAAAAATATATTACGTTACGTCTTTATATTTATAACTATAATTATTTTCTATCCTTTTAGTGCGCCTTTGTCTTATTGAATATGCACTGTTTGCTACAACTCCATTCATTCTTCAAAAGTTATTCTGTAACATAATTCTGTATAAAATCTTTTTTTTTAAAAAGTATTTAAATGTAAAAAATAGAACAACAAATATAAAGAAAAACAATTTTTAGCTAGACGTGTTGCTGGGGAGTTTCTTGCCGCTTCTTCTCCTTAACAGCAATAACACGTTGCGAAGCGGTGTACATAGACTAGGAAGTAAAATTAAATTTTAACGTATATGTATGACCTTCAAAAAGTGTTCTCCAGTGGAACTTATTTTGAATAAAAACTTTTGAATTTGAATTTACATTTCCTAAAATTAGGAAAAGTCTTCGTGGTCAAAGATTCCAGTCCGGTGAAGAAGCAGTCGACGCTTTCAAGTCAGCCATTTTGAACACCCCCACTTTAGAATGGAATGAATGTTATAATAACTGGTTTGAGCGAATGGAAAAATGTACTAAGCTACATGGTATACACCTTGAATAACAATAAAAAGTACTATAAGATTCTAGTTATGTTTTTTCTTCAAACGACAAAACTTAAAAGGCATGCCTCGCACGTACTCATAAGCAGCATCCGCAATTATTTTTGAGCATTCCAGCGTAAACGTCTCATTTTTTACCTCAGTTGACAAATGTGTCTCATCATAATTAAGGTATATACAATGACGCACGTTTAGTTCACCACCATGATGACCATCAGTATGAAATTCAGCTGACACTGGTGTAATATATGGGTCACTTTTTATACTGTATAAGGTAGTTACGAATATTTTAGTCCGGTAATAAATATGTCTGATAACGGTCTATTTTGTTTATGTATCAGTGAATTTTTCATTAAATATCAGCATATAGCGTCCCGTGGGTAACGACGTCAGTCGGGGTCCCGCAGACGCAAGTATGCGCAAGATCTCCTCCCCGAATACCGCTGCAGGGAGCGGAGGATTCATCCCCCTGTTGACGAAGTGAGTCTGTCCTGCTTCCCGGGGCACTTTCACGCACTGATGCCCAGGAACAGCGTGGACGTAACTACGTTCAAAGTCTCATGCTCTTCCTACCATAAACGCGGGGCACCTGGGAGGCGGCTGGGTTTAGTGGAGTATGGCCCATGAGTTACCTCTCCACATAGAGGGAGGTACCATGCTGAGTCTCTACACGTGCCGTTGATTGACTCTATTAGCTGCGCTATCTTCAGTGGCTAACTCTCATCGCTTTGGTCTAATCCCTAGCAAAGGACCCGGTAGTGTGCGAAATGCATTTACCCCGCTTGTTGACGATAGAATTCGTTATATGAACGTTATATCCGTTACACCGCCTCAAAAAAAGCTGTTTCTGCCTCGACTCACGCACCGCTTAAATACAATAAATTGCTTGAAAGTACCGTCAATTAAATGTCCGCAATCTAAAACGTCAGCAACTTGTTAATAACTATTACAAATGCCACCAAAACGTATAGTGAATATAACATTATTCACTAATTAACCTTGTTATCAGCTGCAAATCAATAAACATCTGCCTTAAAATACCTATTGTTTCGTGATACTTAAAAAAATCAATTAAACTATTATGAATGACATTGCTATACGAATCTTCATAATATCTCCTATAATTATAAATTAGCTGCCATAATTTAGGTTGCCAACAATTGTTATTTCAATGAATTCAGAATTTGTAACAATCACACAAAAAATGTGTAAAAAAACTTCAACATATAGACAAATTTGGAGAATTTAATAGCAGTATACATCTGTTTGCACGTTATATTAGGCTTATAGTCTAAATAGGCCCAGTTACAGTATTCCGGGTTCAATTCCCTCGTAACACAATTTCCAAAAGGTCAATGTTCAGCTGAAAATTACAAACCCTAGTTAACTCAGCATGAAAAGATATATTTCGGTACATCACAAAAGTTTTGGTTTGATCTCGATGTCATTGAACTCTTTGATTTTGGCCTCATTAAGTTAACGTTACACCGCACTCAGAGTCGCGGAGTGATAATGTTCGATAAAATTTTAATTATGCCTTTAACATTTCGCGTTTAAATCATGTTATTAAGGCTCGTATCAACGCCAGTCCTTGAGGATTTTTCGGTACAATTTTTTCGGACCATAGAGCTTCCATAAACGCGGTCGTATTCATTTTGTTACATCATTGTTGTGTATAAACAAAAGTAGTATTTAAAAATATATTAAAACTAAGTCATTTGACTCTCTTATATAAAGACATAGAGATTATTTTAACCTGATTTGATTAAAATTAAAAGAATAAAATTGTTTCATATCAGTAATTTAAAGGTTATTTGGTGAATTATTTTGACTTAAATACACTATAGAAACATAACGAAAAATCCAATGACGTCTCATATCGTGAAGATTTATGGTTTTTTTTTGTAATTTATTGATCAGTAAATACCAACGAAAAGTTGTTACACTTACACTTTGGACCTTTGGCAGCAATAGGAGCCTTAACAATATTGATGTGAAACTCCTTTAGAACCTTTGTGATTTGGACACGATGAAAGTGGAAATGAGATAAATACATAAATTTATAGTACTAAAGCCTGCAAGAGAATTAAATACAATGCATCATATTTAATCATTTAAACACTATGCACGTTTGCGCAGTGTTTAAATTATTATATTATTAAATTATTATATCTATTTAGATAGAGTTGGAAATGTTTTGAAGGTTTTCCTTAATTCTTCAAATTTCGTGTTTTAAAGCTTAAATATATATTTATTTATTTTTATTAACAACTCTACGTTCTCTAGTTCCGTACCCTTTTTTACCAATAACATTTAAGAAGTTTAGAAGTTGTACACGCTTATTTGTTACTTCCATCGTTCAAGGTCGTATTCTCACTTTCTTTGGACACATTACACGACGAGAGGACACGTCAGTGGAGCGACTCGTAGTCCAGGGCAAAATGGAGGGCACGAGGGCGCGCGGTAAATCACCAATGCGCTGGACCGACCAAGTTAAAGCCGCACTATATGGTTTACTCCATGAATGCACGAGGCAAGCTACAGTCCGAGAGGAATGGCGACGAATTGTGAAGCTTGCCACCACCCCTGTCAGTGAGGACCACGACCACTCTGCCAAGAGTGTGACGACGGAGGACATTTTTGTTACTTTGTTATTGTGTTTGACATTTAATTAATGTATTTTTGTATTGTGGTGTACCTTAAGACTAAGTTACATATTAATTTATTCCAATTTTAATACTAAACTTACACTAATGTAGAGTGTATCTCTTACATGCTGGTGTTATGAGGAAGTGCATGTGCAGTGTGTACCTATTAGCTTAAATATATTATAACGATATAATATATGAAATGTGACGTCACGAAATTTAGAATTCCCCCCACCCTTTATTACCCTTTGTTTCACTTCTATTGCGCGTGAACTGCATACGCACAATTTTTTTTATTCTTTACACATTACAAAACAGAGTCTCTTTCCGTTTCTGTGTGTGTCTGTATACTCCTTCTAAACCACGCAACGGATTATGAAGTTTTTCATCACGTAACTTAGAGAATTTTTCACTGAAGTTTTATAAATATAATAAACCTAATTAAGTTTTTATGTACGTTAAAAATAGCTACTTTATTTACTACCCTCGGCGTAGCGGTAAAGAACGTAGCTATTTTTTAATGAATTAATAATAATAAATATGTTATTAATTAATTAATAATAATAATTAATATATATAATATGTAATCCCGCAGGGGGGCTTTGTGGTGAAGCCTTAGGTGAGTAAGGACACCTCGTACCTGACTCCGGGGACCCAGACAAGGCCCCCGCCTCCGTGCTTGCCTTAACCAGCCGGCACGGAGTGGAGATCGCTAGAACTAAGACTCAAGCTCCAGGGCTGGAAGTGATAAATGGCATTACGTCAGAAGTAGCTTCGGCGAACCTGCAGCCCACCTCTCTACACCTTAGCCACTCACAACCATGTTGCCCCTGTCTTTTATGGCATTTTTGGGGCCCATGCAGGGAGTGGCGAGTCACCGTCTGCCCATTTTTCCATGTTCCCCGAACATCGCGACGGGCAGACGCCATAGTCCCCATATTCCCAGACCCCTAGCAATTCACCCCAATAGCCCGGTAGTTTTTGTCCTCATTTGCCGCGGCCGAGGCTTGTCCTTGGATGCATTAATATACAGTTTAAACAGGGATAATCGCCGGTCAGCGTCACGCCACATTTACATTAAATTTGTCAAGGGGCCTCTACGTGTTGGCCTTCCCATGGCCCCACGCAAGCCTTCCAAAAATCCAGGCCATCTTTATGGCCCGTGATCTCTAGAGACATACAATAATAATTAATTGTAGCTAACGGTAAAACTCTAGTACGATATAAAATATCTAAGTTTCAAATCATAACGATTCTAAAGAAGTTTCACTTCAAAAAGTGTAAAGAAGACGCACGAGTATTTCCAAATAAATATTTTATTATTTCCATCTTCTTTTAAATCCCTGAGATACGCAAGAAAACATTCTTGAGAACCATTGAGTAAAAGAAAAACCTAAGTACCTGAGACATAAATATTTCTATCCTTTTTTCACGAAAGCGCCACCCCGCCGCAGGGTCAATCGCGCCCTATTCAGGGCACACGAATGTCAAAGTTCAAAGAACGCACTTTTTTCGTAAGGCCGTTGACCCAACAACGCCTCCTATCAAAATCGTTTTTTTAGAAATTTACTTATTTATCGTATTAGATTTATTTACTGATAATATAAACATGTCGATTTACGCCTGAGATTGAACACGATTTAGGGCAGTTAATTATTCAAAGATAATTTAATTTATTATTCAAAAGTATAATAACATTCATTTTTATCTATTTTTAAATAGATTTGTTAACCGACTTCAAAAAAAGGAGGAGGTTCTTTCGTTATTCGTATTCTTTGGGATCTTTTTATTTGTGTATGTTTGCCGATTACTCCCTGATTTATGATCCGATTTACGTGATTTTTTATTCGACGCGGAATAGCTGCCATTTGGTCCTCTAAAAAATTGACATTGTTTGGCTTAGTAGTTTTCATTTTACGTTTTTTTTTTGTTCCCGTTTCTTGGGACACCCATACATAGCTAGACACTAAAAAGTAACAAATAAAAACTTCATTTCAAAAAACCGACTTCAAAAACCTAACAAGTATAAAATAAGTTATTTCTAAAGCTATTATTATTAATATATTTTTATATATTATCTAAAACATCTTGAAGTCGGTGCAAAGTAAAACATAAAAATTACTAAGCACCGACTTTAAAATGTTTTAGATAATACATAAAAATATATTAATAATAATAGCTTTAGAAATATAATATTTTATACTTTTAGAAGGAATAATATATATAGGTATAGTCATAAAGCACACACTGCACATGCACTTCCTCACAACACCAGCATGTAACAAATACACTACATTAATATAAGTTTAGTATTAAAACTAGAATAAATTAATATAATAAGTTATTCATAAGGTACACCACAACACAAAAATCACCAAATTAATATCACACACAATAACAAAATTAACCAATAAGCGTGTATGAACCCCAAAAACTTTCTTAGAAATTAAGTTGTATAAAAGGGTAGGGAACTCGAGTCCGTACAGTTGTCAAAAAAACCCTTCTTTAGACTACGCTAGATTATAGTAATTAGACTGAAGTCAAACAAAGTTGTTTTATAACAGTCACATCTGACTAAATAGTTAAGATTATCCACATAACACGTAGTGTATAGGACGTTCTTTGGTACAGTGAACTGACGATCTGCACGAAGTTGATGGCAAAGGTTGCATGAAGGAATTAGGGGTATGGAATATATTGCGCAAACTTGGGGAGACTAAGGGTCACATCCAGGATTGGGCTACAATTGATTGATGACGACGAAACGTTGTTCATTGTTGAAATTCAAATTCCCGGAAAAAAACTACATTTATGATCATAGGAATTACCTGATCATTTGCCAACTAAGCTGCCAAAATTTATTACGCACTTCCAAACACGTCATGGGTCTTTATACGTCTTATATGTAATTCACACACATAACATGCGAGCCACACGGTACCCAACACGTACCAACGTCCGACGGTAGACGCCGTGTTGACAATCAATTAATACCGCGTGGTCAGTGCGAGGCTTAGTAAAGCACGGGTAATGTGCTGGTTCAATTTGTGTATGACGTAGATCCTCGCACTAGAAATATAAAAACTCCACCTTGTGATACGCCCTTTGTTTGTATGGTTCAGTTTGTACACAGGAACAGCGCACGGCACTATGGTTTCAGTATAGAGCTAACTTTTGGGTTGTGGCTGGTAGAGTAAAACAAGTTCTTTTTGATGCACAGTGGATATTCATTAGCGGTCATAAAATTATTATTGGAAATACTTTTGATATGGACTCACCGAGACAGCGGTAACTTCACAATTACGAACATAGACAAAACATAGACCGACCATTGACACTGTCTTTTACCTTTTTAATTTAGGGCATGGTTGTCAGATTAATATCTAAAATTAACACTGCACATCTTTAAGTCCTTTTCACGCCCAGTAATCACAATTAGTTTATGAATAACGTATATAAGCGGTGTTTCTATCGTCAACCGTTGACAGGAAGTATCCAAAATGGCTGCCCTTACCTCTCTGTGCGCTAGCCGACGCCTCACATAGAAAGACTTACCTACCACCTACTTTATACTACGCAAGGATACAGTCAGTGAGAGGGTATCCCGTGATCCACGAGTCTGCTGCATGCTCTGTCAGCAATTGGTATTATATTGCTAGTCTATACATGAATCACTCCAGATAAGAGTTGTTAGCAAATGGTATACTCGCCATCTCCACTTGGACAACTTACGAGCGATGTAATCAGGTGCAGGTCGATTGCCGGGTGGGGTCTATTGAGTCATATCTTAACATGTAGGTTAGAACAATAGCGGGAGGGGCCATATTTCTTTACATCTGACAACGTTACTTATTTTTATATCTTTAAAGCTCTTGCAAGCAAGTTGAAGTGGCAGTGGTCCGGTCACGTCTGTCGCAGGACCGACGGCCGATGAAGCAAACGAGTCCTGGAGTGGAGACCACGTCTCGGCAAACGTAGCGTAGGACGCCTGCCAGCCCTGTGGACTAACGACCTGCGCAAGATGAAGAAGATGGGAGCCCGGGATGAGTAGAATGAGATTAGCTGAAGAAGAAGAGAGCTATTCTTACTGTGAAGAGAATGAACATAAGATATTTTTTATACCAGGAAAGGACAGACTTTACACAAAATAATTTTAAAACTTATATAAACTAAACCACGTGAAAAGACCTCATGCATATTTTAGTAAAACTCGTTGATAATCTGATCATTATTACAGCAATGGATAAAGAATAATAAAACCTCAAAACAAGTGGCCTGCGACGGCCTGCTGGTGAACAGGGCGACAAAACCACTTACATCCAGGTAGGACATTTGTCCGTGGGATTGGCTACCACCGCTGGTCTAGAGTAAGGTGCCATAAGAACCTTGATTTGTGTTCTGATACCTGTAGCTAGATTACCCTCCTCCGAGACTGATAGCAGATTAACAGTACCTATGCGACGGTAACCAATTTCCATAAAGTGAGTCATGAGCCTCAACAAATATCTATCAAAACGACTCATTGAATCTTTATGTTACACAGGGGATGGTGCCTACCTTCGACACAGGTAAGTATGGTAATCCAGTGAGCAAACGTAGCCAGCATTCTGGGGACCTTACCCACAGAAAAGGGTTACCTAGGTCCAGTTTCCTACTACCTGTAGTCTTGAGGGATTATAAATTGACAAATTTACTATTGTTGGATTAGTTTGTTATGTATTAATATACATATACATTTGTTCGTGCCTACCCCGCAAGGGACCTGGCGTGAAGTTATGTATGTATGTATGTATGTATTAATATACCTATGTCAATCATAAATTATTTACATTTCTAGATTTAAAATAGAAAACAGATTACCATGTAACATTAAACATTAATATTAAGATCGCTTTTTAGCGATAAGACCGCCCATTGTGCACATTTAGAATATTTTTAGGCTACTAGTTCTTCTGTGTTCTCTGTAATGGTGTACAATAAAGTGTTATATATCTATCTATCTAATAAACGTAACGTCTAGTCCCCTGTCAGTCATGAACCCTACAAACATGACCCCTTCGAAGTTACACAAACATGCCGCCACCACTGGTTCATAGCCATAGGTGACTAAACTTCGCGAACTAGACGATCCACCAATCAATCGCAGTGTTTTGGTCGCGTAAGATCAACGACCAGGGAACGTTCGACGACCTTGTTGCTCCGACCTTGTCGTCGGGTCGGCGACCTCCCAATATTTTCAGCCGTTTTTCTCTTAGGAAAATTCTCTATCGGCCAACCAGCAAGACCTGCCCTTCCCCCTTTGCTACTTAATAACGCCGGTCTTAAAAGGGTTGTCGGCAGTAAGCGAATAGGTCTAGAGAGCTGGTCGCTCAGAGGGCAATGTTTCGCGCGCTCGCCCGCCCACTCGCACTTTTTTATAGATTACAAGATTGTTCTGGAATGTTTTTTCGAACTTTTTTGCCATAGGATGATTTACGATGATTTTTTAAACGATCTCTGTTTTCGTGACCTCGTTTTTGTGATGGAAATAAAACCATGCGTAAATGGCAACTTTTTAGGGTTTCCCAGAGATTTTAGAAATAGCAGAACGCTTAACAATATATATTTTTTTGTTTGTTTTCCGGTCCGCATAACAATACGGACAAACGAAACAACTAAAAATTAAGGGTCCACGCCACACACATAGTGTTGAAAGTTTTATAATCATCAAAAGCATGAGAGATATCGTTAGACCTTGAAAAGTCGTAGCGACGTTACTTAAGAAATTTTATTATTATAAGTATGAACATGAAATGAAATGCCCCGTGCAATATATATATTAAAAGTTGATGTTAAATATGAAGTAATTTGTACATCATAGCCAAAGCGATAAACAATTGAAATATATTTAGGAGTGATCCGAGCGAGCCGAGAGGCTATTAGGTATGCCTCGCAAGCCTATGAAATTAGGCCTAAAATATGAAGCTGAAAATTCTAAAAACAATAGTGCAACAAAAACATATACAATATGTTTTCAATAATTAAAAAAAACCAATAATTTGTTGAGTACAAAGTCAGTATTTTAAATTAAATACTTTTTTATTGTTCCGTAGTGAAATGACAAAAACAGTCGTCATTTTAATTCTACGGAACCTTTTATATTTCGAGAACTGTCACCCGCTTGGCTGATCTTTGATTTTTTTTGTCTGCCAGTTTAGGCTCGATTGTTTACTCGTTTCAGTTTTTGAAATGGTGTCTAGAGTTCAATGTCCTTGGGTATTTCATAGCGGCGTCTGTGACGCCATGCCAATTATGGAATTGAGTTCATTATTGATGTAAAAAACAGCCAAGTGCTTGTGAATGCATATTCCCGGTCATATACCCGGAAAGCATCCCTTTCCTGGCAACATTTCCACGTCCACATTCATTCGGCCGGTTCTAACCTGAGGGCGCTGCGCACGCACATGCGTCTCATTGGCCGTTCCTCGAAGTGTCAACTGTGTCCTGGGCATCCGGTGTAGTATTTATGCAAAATCAAGACGTGGTAATCAGGCCGAAATCCTACATCATACCTTACACGGTTCCAGTGACGGTAAACGTTGACTTTATTTCTACTTGGTTCACTAGGATTTGCATCAGGACTAACAGAGAACGAAGAATCAGGGTTTGCTAAGTATCCATTCATATGATATCAAGGTTATTTTTGACTAAATGACTGGTTATGATTCTGTATCAACATCAAAAAACAAGACTTCATATTCTGTGGCCTGCTTCATTTGCCAAATTTTATATAAGTTTAAGGTCAGTATTGTACCATATATATATAATAAATCTATAGTATAATAATATTATAAAGAGGTAAGTAAGGTTTGTGAGTTTGGATGTTCGGGGTAATCTCCGGTACTACTTCACCGATTTTAAAAATTCTTTCACCAAAAAAAAGCTACATTATCTCCGAGTGACATAGGCTATATTTGATCGTGGTTAATAAATAAAAAGTAAAAATATTTTATGCCCAGCCAAGTGGGAAAGGGAACGCCTGTCAAATATGTTACAACAATAACGTTCCACGTTAGTGTCGCACACATCCTCGTGCGAGGCACGGTACATGCGTGGGTGTATGTGTATTTTTTTAAAGATACCCAGCAATGTGAACCTGGAGCAGCTAGTAAATAATAAATATATAAATAGTCAAACAAACACACATATTGTATATCCTCAAGCTAAGCAAGTTACGTCTAGGGCCGATCGACCATAGTAAGCAAGGAAAAGTTCGTTTACAACATGTACGATTATAACTCCAAGAATCGAACCCGAAGCCTCTGCATTCCAGTGAGCTAAGCTGACAAAGACTCAGCCCATTCAAACAGCCGTAATATACCTTTACTGTATAAAGTGAATGAATCAATGAATAAGATGACATTTGTTTCAACTCAATTCACTATAAATCCTGTTCAATTTAAAGCTGAATGTAGACGTTATTAAATTTCAAAAAGAACACAATGAAACCGATTTTAATTGTTAACCAACAATCTCATCTTGAGTTTAAATATACAGCTGTTTCTAATTCAACTTTGACGCAAGATATTGCATAGTGATTTTCGAAACAGCATTTTGACACGGGTTGCTCAAAGCAACCTTGACTTGCCAGTAATCGTTGTAAAAGACATTGTGCTTTTATAAAAGAAACGACGAGTTGTGTAACTCTGATTTATGTGGTCGAATGAGTTAACAATTTTGAATAGTGTTGTACAGAAACATACAGTTCACGTGTAAAAGGTACAGTTTTAAGCTAGGTTACGTAGACATATTATCAAGCCTATTTCCATTTGGGGTCGGAAGAGATGATAGACGTCCACTGCTTTATAATACTGTTTCGAGTTAGGCAGGACTCGAATTAAAATGCCGTTGGAATTACTATAGAGTTTATTAGACCTATATAAACACGTATAAAACAGGTACAAATATAACTGGATACAACCAGTACAAACTGCACGATCCAATAACACGCCGAAAATCCGTCACTATATCGCTTATCGAATGTACTACACACGTCTTGCTTATATCGTAATCGTCGCTTGACTGCCCCACCCCTCCCATTCGAGCATCGTTTTATACTAAACTGCATAATACAACACAGCACCGCGTTTTCTGAGGAAAACGTAATTTGCACACCTGGTTAATTACTCCTGCGGACAGCCAACAAAGTCTAAACACAAAGTAAACAAAAGAATTCCAAATGCGGAAAGGGTAATAAACCAGATGCGCATTTCTTTGTCGGTATGTAACAATACGACCATTAAAAACACTTTCTCTTCATCAACACTGACATTCTCCCAAGATACATACCCGAAATAAGAAATTATTGCAATAAAAGGTGTTATATATGAGAGACTGGCCAGTTATAATCTATTATAAAAATATGATTATTTATAGTTATAAACATTTTTTAATTTTTAGTTAAAAATAGGTAGGTTGAAATTGGAAATTTCAATACTTCCCGCCATATTGTTTGCGAGCTAATTTAAATTATCGTGTCACTCTTTCTGAGTGTCCCACGAGCACATATAATAGCTACACATAAGAAACCAGGTAAACAGCAAATAACCTTAAGTTAATAATAGATAAAAATAATATATAATACATAAGTAAAAACAGTATATATAACCGATATATATAAGAAACTATGTAAATAAACAGTAGACACAATGAAGTTTCTAATAGAACACGTTGTAGTCTTGGTAAGAATTAAAGATACAAAAAGAGAGAGAAAAAGAATCAAAATACAAAAAAGCAATAAGCCCGGACATATCAGGTTCGTCTGAAGAGAAGATTGACAAGCAAAATAAGACATTCCCAGGTGTAGCTGGGGCATAACTGTAATGCCCCTCGCAACACCTCCGTTATTATTAGTGATTGTTTCCAAACACGACCTACTTGTAGTTTTATATTAAATTACAGATTAAAAATAAAATACATCCTATTCTAAAAATATATATACAACTTAATTAAAAAAATACAAACTACAAATAGTAAATAGGTCCCAAATCACCGTCAGTTGGGAACGTTCCCAAAACGCTGGCCGCATTACCACGTTGTATGGCAATGCTTATGCGTTGTCCAAAATACAGGCCAGCGTTTTGGTTTCGTGAGACATCTATCAGCCGTTTTGATAGGTCTCGATAAAGGCGATAATTACAGATTTAAATTTTATTTTAAAATATATTTACTACAATCACAGAAAGAAGACTCTAGAAATCAAACCAACATCATATCAAGTGTAGCAGTGGCATTACAGTTATGCCGCTGCTACACTTGGGAATAAGTGTTGGTGAAGCGACAAGTGTTTGTCAGGATGGGAGCATGTATAGATCCATCATCTCTGTAAATTTATGGAGTATTACTTATCCACCATATATTAATAAATATACGTCGCTATGCCAACCGAACTTTCCATGCGATGGCTAGCGACCCGTTATTATATTCTAATCTACAACACAAGTTCATTAACATACTATCACTATCAGTTACCTATTCGCACTAAATTTACACGTTACGTGATGTGTTGTTTCTATACACGTGGTTACTGTTATCGTATCAACGAATAACCTCTCAAATATTATAATAATGTTGAATTTATTATCCGTGCAGGAACGGAGGAAGAATACAATTTCCTGCGGCCGGGCGGCCTGTAGTAATAGACAACAAAAGAACGCACAGCCAGGTGGTAGGGCATTTGCCTGACTAGATGGCTACCACCCCTGGTCTAAAGTATGTCGCCATAACAACGTTGAGTTGTGTTCCGGCATTAGTGACCAAGTTCCAGTGTCCCTTAAGAGAGCAGCAGCGCAGTTGTATTGCATCTTTGGTGTTGCAAAATTTTCATAGGCGATGGTAACCGCTTTCCATCAAGTGAGCCGTGTGCCTGTCTGCTGAACTCCTGCATTTAAAAAATGGCACTAACGTGTATTTAAATTAGGGATGCTACGAATATTCTGCTATTTGATACTCAGCCTATTCAGCCACTTTTTTAACTATTCGATATTCGTCCAAATAATGTGTACTTTTAGGCCGAATACCAAATAAGATATTCATAAAACAATGATGAAAAAACTCATACATCAATAAGCTGGGATCAGCACTGAAAATCAGCGCTGTGCTGAAGGAAACACCAACACAGCATAAAGCTGAATTGCCCCCTTTATTTGTAGGAAATGCGGTGCACAATTTATTTAATCTTATCATAAAAAATGTATATATAAATATTTCTGCATCCTTGTATTGTCGCTTTCCTGGCAAATTTTTTTTTTCGGCTGAGAGCGTGGCCGAATATTCCGCATTAGGTATTCGACCAAACCGCTCTTCGTGACATCTCTAATTTAAATGTAGTTATAATTAGTAGATAGATATTTGCTTATAACAGTTGATATATAATATATGAATATTATAATTCATAGCTACGATTTCGATATATCAACCTCGGTGATTAAATTTAGAAACAAACTGAATGCTATATATTTAAGTTACAATGAATAAGCAGGTTAGACCGGAGTTTATGTATTTTTGTTTCTTCTCTGTCTTTACTTCATCTTAATTTATCTAGCTTTTTAATGCCTTATTTATTCAAAATTATACCAATTGATATTTTAATATGATTCTATCTGTTGTAACTTGTTAATCAGCTCACCATCACTAATTTGTTGTTAATGATAAGAAAAGCTGATAATCAACCTAAAATCTATAATATTATAAAATTCTAAAAATGCCCTGTCTGTACATTGAAATTATTTAAAAACACAACTGTAATAGACTATATAAACGACGAAAAACACGATGCAATATTTTTTAATTTTCAATCAATTATGGGAGTTGCATACGTCTAGTCATCGAAGCGGGCAACGAACTACTTACTAGCGCAGCGCGGGAGCGTACATATTAATAGTTGCTTTATCTCGCTCACACATCATCCGTCCCGCTCACACACTGTGCTATACATTATACTAGCAGTACGACTTGTTACAATTTGTACTTAAGGTTACCGTTTCCAAAATAAATTAGTTAATTCACTTCAGTTCACATCAGCACTCGACAGTGAATACTACACTCTGCCATCTAAGGTATTATTTAACCTTCTACCTCTCGCTGCTACACAATCAATAATTTATCTGCCCAAAAACATTGTATCATATAAGATGACACGTTGTTTAACAGGTTTCACGCGCTTTTGTCGGTCAGGCATGTGTACATACTTAAAACTACTTTGAGAAGTATATGTGCGGTTAGCTTGAATGATATGATAAGAAACAGTGTGATAAGGGATCGTTGTGGTTTGAAAGAAGATGTAATAACAAGAGTTGAAATAGAATGTTAAGGTGCTTTGGACTTGTAGAGAGAATGGATAAAAGTAGAATCACAAAACAGGTATATGACAGTATTGTGAATGGTAGAGCTGTTGCCGGTAGACCGAGACGAACATACCATGAACAAATATCAGAATTGTTAAAGAAAGGTCAGGTATAAAGCATTTCAAATAAATGCGCATGTATGAAGAGGTTAATGAAAGTAGGTGAAGCGAAAGTTGGTTGTCAGGATCGTCGCAAGTGGAGATCCATAGTCTTTGCCTACCCCCATGGGAAACAGGCGTGATTTTATGTTATGTTACTTAAAACGACTTCAAGAATAGAAAAGAATTTACTTTATTACAATAAAATGTATGACACAATACACAAACAACTTAGAAGTAAGTACAAATGGCGGCCTTATCGCTGGCAGCGATTCCAGATATAATACGGCCGGCGTATCTTGGCGAATGTGAACATCGGCTCTGCGAAATTTAGCGCATGTAAACTCGTGAAGAAACTACAGTGACCAAACAAGTGAAAAACTAGTACAAAGCAATGAAAAATACAGGGATGAAGGGCGACCAATCGTATTCACTGACGAGTCGTAGGCCCACTCATCACACGAGTGTACATGCTCTAAAGTTCGCAGAGCCTATGTTCACATTTGCCAAGTTACGCCGGCCGTACCTTGGGATGGAGAGACAAAATGGCGCAAAAACTAGGGCAGTTTAAATAATTATACAAGTCAATGTATAATTGCTATTACGGTTTCTTGTTTGTCTGTTTGTTGGTTTATGTGTTTGTTTGGGATTCACCTAAAAACTACTGGGCCGATTTCAATGCGATCGACAGCAAATTGTTAGACTTGAAGTCTGCGCTACTTATATCTTGCGGGATTTTTTCTGGAAAGGATTTAAAATGACCAGATTTAAATAAAAACAAATTCCATTACAATTTTTACACTAATCGATAGCAAATGCCATGTTTTTTATCCCTGGAATCCCGCAGGAATTTTCCCGAAAGCGGTTTGAGAGTTATTCGTGTGCATAAAAATTAGGTACACAATATGTACATCGCGGTGCTGGTACCTACGCTCACGTATGGAAGCGAGAGTTGGGTATGGAAGAGAAAGCATGAAAGTAGAGTAAACGCGGTCGAGATGCAAGCACTGCGCAAAATCTGCGGAGTGGCGCTCGCGGACCGCGTTCCTAACACCGAAGTAAGAAAGAGAGTTGGTCTGAATCAGAGTGTCGGGGTGAAGGTAAGGAAAGGAATGCTCCGGTGGTGCGGGCATGTGGAAAGAATGTATGATGAAAGAATGACTAAACAGATATATAATGCGAAAATGGATTGATACAGAAGTCACGGAAGGCCACGACACACCTTCCATGATCAAATTGATCATGTATTAGCAGAAGGTGATATCAGGAGCCTTAAGAACAGACGAGCGTGCATGACAAGAGCTATGAATGTCAAAGAAGCAAGTGAGGTGTGTAAGAATAAGCCTGTATGGCGCTCTGTTGTTCGTGCCTACCCCGCAAGGGACCTGGCGTGAAGTTACGTATGTATAAAAATTAGCCTATTCAGACACAGTTTTGACTAAAACGATAGGTTACATTATTTTTAAATGCTGCAATACTTTGTGTTCCGGAAACCCCGCGGGAATTCATTCAAGTTAAGCGTGGTCGAAGACGCGGGCAAATCGTAGTACATATATAATATATAAATACGTATTTTCAAACATTTTATTCTTTTCTATAAGGGAATTAACGTCAAGGCATATCTGTATTATGAATAGCCACCGATAAGGCATTTTACTTTCTTGGAAACTCTTTCCAATCAAAGGTCACCTTACACTAGATACAATTTCCCTCAATATTGTGCAATACCAAAGGTACATTGCCGAAAATTCAGCGTTCATTGAACTCTTGTATATACCTCACCAACACATGCAGAGAGGCGTCGCGACGCTGCCTATCCATACATTAGACGCACACATAAACAATGAATCTATACTGAAAATAAAAGTACTACATATACATGTGTGTGTTTTTTTATATGTGTGTTTTGTACTGAATTGAGGACGAATAGGATATTCCTCGTAATTCACAAGTCATAAATTCACACCGTGATAATTTACTTAGGTATTTTTTTAAATTGTGTGTTTACACAATTGTTTTGCGATTTGACTTGTTCCATATTTTTTTTATGTTGAAATTAAATTGATCATGTCGGTTCAGTCCACGTATATAAAAGCGGGTTCAGAAGAGGTTTTTTATAGCTGGAATACCTATAGCAATCTGACGAAAAGCGGTTACCGTCCCCTACGAACGTCTGCGACACCAGAGATGCTACCAATGCGCCGCCGACGTCGAAGAGATTTTATAACACCCTTTTTGAAATACTCCATATGGTAGAGCTCTGAGAAAACAGTTAGGAGCTCATTGCAAATCACAGTGCGCAAGAGAAACGTTCTAGAGAACCATTTCGTGCGTAACCGAAACGACTCAAGGATATAGAGATGAACGCCTAACAGATGACAAGCGGTGCGGTGGTAGTGCGAAGACGAGATATTATTCTGAACAGTTCCTCGTAACACTCCCCATTATATAATATAGAGCCTCTTTACCCAACCTGCGACCTGTGGGCCACGTGTGGCCGCCGGGCTTTTGCGAGAAGCGTGACATACTATATAGATTTGTGTAAGATAATGGATTCGCATTGGTAACACACATGGTGTTACAGAAGTCCATAGACGATGTAACCGTGTTTCATCAGGTGGACCATCAGCACGTTGGCTGTGAATTTTTGTAGTAAAAAAACTCTGGACTTGATGGAATGCGGCCAGCATCGTCTATGGACATTTGCAACACCAAAAGGTCTACAAATGCACTGCTGCTCTCTTAAGGGAGCCTGGAACCTGGTCACTAATGCCGGAACTCAACTCAACGTTGTTATGGCGACATACTTTAGACCGGGGGTGGTAGCCATCTCGTCCGGCTGCCGTACCACCTGGTCGCGTCTTACGAAAGGCCGCCAGGTGGCAGTAAATTGTATTCTTTCTCCGTTCCTGCAAGGATAAAAATTCTACGTATAGTGTGAAGGTATTACATAGGTAGAATGCAATATATCCAAGTTTTCTTTATTGTATTAGTTTATAATATTCAGTATTATTAAAACCATGAGAATTTTTCTATGTTTTTTTTATTATGTGAGCAGACAAGCTGTCGCCCCACCTGATGGAAAGCGATTATTATCGCCTAAGGAATTTCGCAATAATAATCACCATCAAAGGTGAATGTGCTGCTAGTCTCGACGAGGGACTGGCTTACTTGGCTTAGCTAACTTAGCCACGAATACCGGAAAACAACTCAAAATTGCTTTCGCGGCATACTCTAGGACAGGTGTGGTAGCCACCCAGATAGGAAAATATCCTACGTACAAACCTTCCCGGCCGCAGGAAATTATCTTTCTCCATTCCTACGCGTATTTATTTCATAACAAAACACATTTCTCCGTTCTTCTTCTTCTTTTTTAAGGGATTATGACTACAGCGCAGTTTGCATTGATTTGAAAGGATAAATACAAAAAGAAAAATTTGGTCGGTGATCTTCAAATCACTTTCTGGGATCCTGAGGAACATTTCTTCGTCAAAAACAATCAATATATAACTATTGTATACTTTTAACCAATATTATATATTTTTTTTAAACAAAACTGCTCATCAAAACATAACTCTTCCAACCAATAACCAATCGCGAATGTTATTCAAAAAACATATATAAATCAAATGCCAATATTTAAATTAAACATTTATCTAATGAATTAAAATACAGAATTTCAATATTTCCTGCAACAAAAGGAAAAGATCGATAAATTCTACTCACTTATTAAAAGATCTAACATATATCATAGCTTTCTAATTCACTGTAAAACTTGTTCAAAAATTGGAGAAATAGAAATAATATTTTATTTTTAGAGACCAAGTGTCGCACAATTTGTATATTTAACTAGAGACAAATTGGTTTCTTGTAAGCTTTTTTTCAAAGTGGGAATAGTTTTTGGTTACCCTACAGTTTGGAAACAGTAGTTAGGTTATGTGGAAAGAGTTTTTGACGGGAACTTAAAGAGTACTGTTTTGCTGGGTAGTTTTGTTTTCAATAGTTAAAAGTGAATATTAATTGTAAGATATCGATTGTTTATTTGATCTTAAACATCTCAATAACTTTTAAAAAAATATACACAATATTAGTTTAAGGGATATATGTAGGGTGACCTTTGTGGGTATCTCTCGAAATGACACATTCCCCAAAATCCCACAACTCTGACTGGATATTAAACCGCTGAGAAACCATTGGAAACCCTGGCAGATTTTTAGCTGTTTACCTTTATTGCTAGGGGTGTTAAATATTTGTCTTATTACATACACAAATGCAGGTGGTTTTGATTTAAAGAAAGTTTTCACAGATTATATAATCACATTTATAAAAATATCCCAATAAAACTGTCAGTGATATTGCGTAATCTCTATTATTTATCTGTACCTACGTGCAAAACGGCCATACGTCATTGTCAATGTCATTTTTATAAATGGAATGTCGTTGAACCACGATAGATGAAAATGGCGTTCAAAATATTGAAGACTAATGACCTCTGACGACATTCATGGGACAGCCGTGTTTTCTTTGAGCAAGTTCAAGGATGTCGTATTATAATCAGTTAATAGCTTAAAAAGTATTTGATTGATTGTGTTGGTCTATTTAATAAGAGACAGTGTCTCACCATTTTATTGATTTACTTTCTTTGTTATAACACTGACCTTCGCAAAAAAGCGAGGAAGGACGAAAGTGCATAGAAGTGCATTACTCAACAATAGACTGACTAAGAATTATGTGCTTACATGTTCGCCTAAGTTAAAATACTGTATACTACATTGTAATTGATTAGAATAAATAAATAAAATGTTTACAGGCCACAGTAACCACTTGTCACAGGGAGGCCGTTAGTCTGTGTTTTGTATAGTCCATAAAACGGTCTAAAATTCTAGATGCAACATCGTTGTTGAGTTTTCTGACTGATTGACAGAACAAATAGCTGTTCACCGGTCTTTCTAGTCAAAATTATAATCCACGACCACTCGATTTGTGAATGCGGTTTAGCTGAAGAAACACTGTCACATTTTGACTTTGAATGTCCCAAGCTTATTAACCCCATGTACGACATTTTACCTAAAGATTTCCCTCGTCTTATCAATTTGCACTTCCTTCTTAACCTAGCTAATTTGAGATATGTATATAATTATGTAAACTTATTATAACTGATAATATTTATCTTTAGTATAGTCTAACTCAAATGTTTTGTTTTGTCCAAAGGTCCACAAAAATTTTTAACTGTAATATCATACCCATATTTTTCTTAAGAATCTTAATTTGCTGCTTATGTTCGCCTGTCATTTAATATATTTCCTTTTTTTTTACAAGCTTTTATTTAACTTGCAATGTACCTATGTATGTATATTGTATGTCGTTGTGGTGGAATCTTGCAAGTTAAATTTGACCAACTTCCCGGTTTCCGATTGAGCTGTAATTTTGCACACATATGTATATCGCGTGACAATGCAATAATATGGTACCATGGAGCTGATCTGATGATGGAGTCGGAACTCGGAAGGTGGCCATAGGAACTTCTGTACTAAACAAGATAGACCCGTTATGTTTGGGCTCGTTTTATTTGTCTTGGCTAGCACTCTGCTGCTACATGATATTCAGGATCACAAAAGCTTTTGTTAAATACCTTTTAAAAAAGGCAAAATCAACGTCAAAGGCGTTGAAGCCAACATCAACAAAAATAGAATTGTATATACTCTACAGTACAAAAATGGCACATGACATCAATAACATTAATATCCTAATTCATCGGTGTTATTCTTCCAGACAACCTTTGGCTGGAGTATTTTATATACTGACAAGACAAGTTGGTACTTGTTCAAAGAATAATTCAAAGACAATAAATCGCAAATTGTTTCTTCAATCCAAACATCGTCTAACCGTTGTAGTAGTAACAACATTAATATCCTAATACAATCGGTGTTATTCTTCCACACAACCTTTGGCTGTAGTATTTTTTATACTGTCAACACAAGTTGGTACTTGTTCAAAGAATAATTCAAAGGCAATAAATCGCAAATTGTTTCTACAATCCAAATATCGTCTAACCGTTGTAATAGTAACAACATGAATATCCTAATACAATCGGTGTTATTCTTCCACACAACCTTTGGCTGGAGTATTTCTTATACTGACAAGACAAGTTGGTACTTGTTCAAAGAATAATTCACAGGCAATAAGTCGCAAATTGTTTCTACAATGAAATCATCGTCTAATATTACGTAAAAGCACTTTATGTTTTATTTTGATTCGGGGTCATTGGTCCCAGATGATCTGAACGGTCTCATAAACTATAGGTTCAATAAACTTGGAACAATGATCCTAATGTGGTTTACATATTGCACAATCATCAATCGTTAATTTTAAATGTATTCTTATTGCCTACTCATTCAAGTTGTATGGAAATTTACAGCCATTAACTGTACTCGTACAACCATTTTTAGGTGCAAGTTTGAGCACAACCTTGCCTGATTTTTTCTTAGGGTTCCGTAATTTGTTAACAAAAGTGGAACCCTTGTTATATCGAGCCTTTACCCGGCATTTTACCAAAGCGGCATTTGGACCCAAGTATATTTGCCAGGTGGTAGAGTATTTGCTCGACAGAATGGCGACCACACCTGGTCTATAGTATACCGCCATAACAACCTTGTGTTGTGTTCCAGCATTAGTGACCAGGTTCCAGTCTCCTTTAAGAGAGCAGCAGCGCATTTGTAGCGCCTTTGGTGTTGCAAACGTCCACAGGCGATGGTAAACGCTTTCCATCAAGTGAGCCGTCTGCCTGTCTGCTGAAATCCTGCAATAAAAAATATATGTGAGTGTATGTAATGTGTGAGACTTGGTGATGAACCCTTATGTTTTCGTTTTGTTTGTCTGTATGTATGTGTCTACTTATCTTTGTATACCGCTCTCTCTTTTCTTTCACCATATTCCAATTAATTCAGATCGGCACAATATGTCTTTTCCTTCCACAATCCTCTATTCCGACATACATCTTCTGTCACACCACATATCATCATAAATCATCCTTCACACAATCCATCCATCATTCTTGCGTCTACCTTTACACCTGTCCCTCCCTGCCTGCCATTATACACCAATACCCACTTAATCTTCTTCCTCTCAATTTTCAGTCACGGGTCAACGTTCAAAGATCTTATGTGCTCATTTCTCACCTTATACATTCTTGTAACACCACACATCCATCTCAACATTCTCATCTCAGCTGAGTGGAGTCGTTTGCGTTTATCACTGTAGTGGTCCAACATTCCGACCCGTATAGCTGGTCGTATGGCAGATTTATATATTTGACCTTTTAGTTTCAGTGCTATTAGTTTCTCGCATGTCACATCGGTTATTTGTCTCCACTTTAGCCATGCTACATTTATTCTTCTCCTTACATCCCTCTCTATATCACAATTACTCTGCAGTAGTGAACCAAGGTATCTGAATTCGGGGTTACATGGTAGTGTGGTTGATTGTAGTTTAAGAGACACAGCTCTAGAGGTCCCGCCGAAATCACAAAACAGGTTTTGGTTCTGCTGATTTTTAATCCAACGCCCTCTAGCGCTTGCCGCCACCTGTCAAGTTTCTTTTGAAGTGCCAGATAATCTTCATTTACCAGGACAATATCATCTGCGAAAAGCATGCACCAAGGAGCCTCATTCTGTACTTCTGCTATCAGTTAGAAACTAAAACGTCCGCACGAATAAAATTTTACAAAAATGTTTATTTAGTAATTTTGGCACTTGTCAATGGTAAAATTGCGAAACAGCTTAACGAGCTATCCGCCATACATGTACATTGTTCACGCACTTATAATTACTCATATCATAATCAGACATTGAACGGAATTTTAATTCCAAAAATCTCTGTAATGGAAAATGAGCCTCAAATTTATGTCTCAGGTAATTATACTAATTTTATTGTTATGACTAATTCTTCGCAGCATGTTAAGTAATTATTAATGATATCTTAATTATTTTTGCAACTGTTTTACATTTACTTAATTAGAGCAGGGCGTTCCATATTCAGCACAATAAATTTTCACGGTTTAAATAATATATTAAAACAAATGCATCGCCTCCCCGTGTATGCTATCTACATCTTTGCTACCCTCTTGCGAACTGTCAGTGCAACTTGCTACTCAGCAGGCGCCTTCATCTTCCTGTCTTTCGTCCATTTTATTAAGAGTTCTCGCAGCACAGCAAGATACACAGGTATATGTCCCTATACCGGTCCGTCTTCTTTTCAATATACATAGATGTAAATCGAGCATACATAGTACATTCACGATACATAAAGGAAATATAGATACTCGTAACTTAGCCATGAATACTACTTACAAAAAAAACAAAGAAAGGAAACAGGCGTCTTTTCCCAAACTCCCCCGTTTCGAATTTGCCCTTTGTGCATAATTAGACATAGTTCATTATTTCATTATTGTATTGGTGTACAATAAAGTATTCTCTCTCTCTCTCTCTACGTCTCTGTCTCTTTCTCACGCTGTTTAACGTTCTATAAATATATATATAATAAAAATCCACGTATATAGTGGACTGATCACGATATCTCAGGAACTATAATAGCTATAGACTTGGAATTTGTCATCGACCTTCCTTTCGCCATGTAGAGGACAGCTGAACGATTTTACGGTACGTGAAGCGGGAGGATATCAGCTAGTTATTAATATTATGAAGGATAAACAATTGTTACAGTATATTATATGAAAGTCACCAATATGTGACTGCGTGGAAAACCTTCACTTTTGAATAAAATGTGACTTTGTTTTTTGTTGCCTACAGCAACTATAGATGCAGATAAACTACCTGGTGGAAAATGGTTATCGTCGCCTACAGATATTTGCAACACCAAAATGCATTACTAATGTAGCGCCGGCCTCTTTAGAGGGAATTGAACCTGACCATTGATTCCAGAAAACAACAAGGGCACTCCAGACTAGTAATGGTAGCCATCTTTGTTTGTCGCCTCTTGAACAGGCCTCCCTACCACAGGACTTGGTATTGTTACTCCATTTCTGCACGGATAAACTTATCCAGCTACCATAAAACCTGCATTATAAGACATCAGTCAAAGACCAACTTTATAATATGAAGATAAGGTGAGGTCAGTTGTATGGTTAAGCCCAGCATTCACTTGATATCTATTTGCTTAAAGATTGTTTTAAAACTAAATTAATTATAAATACTTGATCACCAATAGGTACCTAGAGTACCTATTGGTGATCAAGTATTTATAATCCTGCATATAAGTGGGCCATCTGCCTGTCTGCTGAACGCATGCAATATTTTTTTTTAAAGCCTTAGTATAAGGTGCAAGAAAGAACACCAAGGGATTTAAGTATCCCTAACTGTTGTTTAATGATAGGACTTATAGTTCTGGTTAGAGAAAAGAGAAAGTGGAGACCCTGAATTCTCCACTTTCATTTCATTAAGTTTCATTCTTCTTCATATGTTCAAGTTTATCAAAACATCTAAGGACCATAAAGTCCAATAAATTACGTTACAGGTAAGGGGGGGGGGGTTCGACAGAGTGTGACATTGTGTAACAAGCGGTAAGAGTGAGCCTAAATTTCGTGACGTCTATCATAATCTAATCTATTTAAGCTTTAACATAAGAAATTTGAACTACTAACTAAACTTCAAACAAAATATTTCCAACAATATATTGATAGGAGTCGCGAGATTCGAATTAAAATACCGTTGGAATTATTATAGAGTTTATGAGAACTATACAAACACGTATAATACAGGTACAAATATAACCGAACACAACAAGTCCAAACGTCATGCAGAAGGTCGTAATTCAATAAAACGCGCAAAGTCCGTCACTCATTAAATTCCCTATTTTAGTAAACACGTCTCGCTTTGCTCGTGGTTCTCACACGACTGCCTTCTCCCTCAATCGACCCATTGCTTTATACTGCACAATAAGTAAACAAAAGAAGACGACTAGAAAAGAATTTAAATGTTAGAAGATCAAATGCCGACGGGTAATAAACGTGCCTTGTTTCAGATACGCAGGTGGATTTTGTTCTTGTTGGGGGACCTGAGATATAACAATATGTATGGGTAGGGTTATGTGTATGTGATGTCACACTAGGGAGGAGTCTCACTATATGACCAGCTGTGACTAGGACGGGGGATGCGTCAAAAAATCAAGAAATTCGTGTGACGTAATTTGTGGAAAGCCCATTACAACAAAGAGCAGTTATTTAAAAACTTCTATTCTTCGCCAACCCTGTGCAGTGAGCTTGTATTAGCAGGCGGATTACGCAACGAGTCATTGGCCGGGCGACCTTCGCGGTGCGGTGGCGCGGCGCCCGCGCATTCGCCGAACGTGACGTAGCCGAATTGCACGATAACGTTTTGTTTTCACACGCGATACTGTAATAGATAAACGTGCCATGCTACATTTATAGAATATCTTATTGTTCATAAATATAGTAACAAGTGTCTCTTGGATTAGGTAGTGACGACATTTCACAATAGATTTGTGTTCAGAAGCAACTGTATTTATTAATAGCAGCCCATAAATGTCCCACTGCTGGGCTCGGGCCTCCCATTGTGGGGGGGGGGGGGTTTTGGACAATATACCCGCCACGCTTGTTCAGGCGACTTGGCAGGTTTGACACGTCGGTTATCTCGATGTGTAGGTTGCATCACGATGTTTCCTTTCACCGTTATTAGCACGTGGTAATTGTAACAATATGCACATTAGATCAGAAAACTGACTAAGTGGTTCATGCGTTCCGGCCACGATCGAACTCGTGCCCTTTGAGTTTGGGACGCGTGCGCTAGCCATTACGCTATCACGCCTTTTTTTTGCACATGTATTTACATTGCTCCTCTTATTTATAACTCTTTGCCAAATAATATTATAAACGAACCCCCAAGAAAATGTTTCTATACTGTAGATCAGTGTTTTTCAAGGTGTGGGTCGAGACCGCCCAGGGGGTCGCCGGCAAAGGGGAAAAGGCAATTTAAGTTTATACCTCATACTTAGGTACTCTAAGCTCAGCAGCTTTTTGCAGAGCATAGGCCATAATAATGAATATAGGTAACAAAATAGGGAAAGACAAACGTCGTAATTTAAATTACTAACTTTTTATCTGTTTTGTTTGTTTTGGCCCAAGGGGGTCGCCAAAATTTTTCTAACTGTAAAGCGGTCGCCTATCCAAAAAGATTGAAAAGCACTGCTGTAGATGAATTTCTTTAAAAGTGCTTGTCGTTATTATCTATATGGAAAATCTTAGTGATCTATTTATTATTTTGTCTCTTGACATTAATTGCTTATATAGGGAGTGGCGAGTCACCGTCTTCCCATTTTTCCATGTTCCCCGAACATTGCGACGGGCAGACGCCATAATTCCCATAGCCCAGGTGCCTAGTTCCACTAGCAGTTCATTCCAGTATCTCGGTACCCTTTGTTCTCATTTCCTACATTAGTCCTACACTGGCCGGGGCTTGTCCTTGAGTGCATTTTTATATGGTGCAGACAAGGATAATCGACGTTCAGTGTCATGTCACATTTATACTAAAATTATCAGGGGCCTCTACGTGTTGACCTTCCCATGACCCCACAGAAGCCCTCCTGGTCATTTTTATGGACGGTGGTCTGCATGGATATACAATAATATTGTATGGCTGCAAAATAAACGAAATATTAATATTTAGCGTAAATTGACAAAATGCGATCACTGGGGGATTTCCATTCAAATGTAATTTACCAAATGTTTGATATGTGTAAAGGAAAATATTATGAATTACATTCTAAAATTTTATCCTGCTATTATTTGAATGTTATATTTGTTTTGTAACCAACACTTGCCTTTTTCCACGGCTTCGCTCATTTCAATGTAGATTTTAGCTATTCGTAGAGTTTCTTCGGGAACAGTACCTACACTTTTTCTAAGAGAGCATATTATTGTCATTCGCGTTGCTATGATGATGCATTTGTTAGAATTGCAATGGTGGCGATGGTAGAACGCGATCGCAGCGCCATCTTTTTAGTTATACTCGTCCATCCCTCGGGAACTTGGGTTAAATATACGCTATGTACCTTTCTATACTCCTGTCAGTGTATGCAAAATTTCGTGATGTTTGGTTTAGTAGTTAGTGAAAGGCTGCATGTGAATGCGTGTGTGAGCCCATAGCCCGGATAAGGGACGTTCGAGGATCGGACAGGGTTTTAGTGGGTGTCCATAACTGTGGCATGGCACAATAGCACTATACAACTTAGCACCCGCGCTAAGAGTCGAAATTAGGAAGAACAATATATCAGAGTTGATGTCCAAAAAAACCGAGACGACCTTGTAAATTTCTGTATAAAAATAGGGAAAAGCTTTAATAATAAAAATTGTAATAGGAAGATAAGTATTACTTAAAATATATTAAATATGTATTATATAAGTAGAAGTAGACATATAGAATCATTATATTAATACATGAAGCAAAAACTTTGTACGCCTTTTTACGAAAATTACGCGGACGGAGGAGTATGAAATTTCGCACACTTATAGTTTATACAGCGTGTTTCAGACCTTACGACAATAAATCAGACCACGTTTTCTTCATGACGTACTCTGCAAAAATACAAAAATGAATCAAGGTGACTTCTTTGGTTTAGCCACAGGACCTCATTTTTCATTTCAGAATATTACAACAACATGTATCAGTTATTGTGTCTAAATCGGTAGGTTATTGACCAATGTATCATGTTGCCAGCTCGTCTCTTCATCATTATACGCGGAAGTTGTTCATTCTTACGCTCTCGCGAACCAATATTTACAAGATGTTCTGTTTTTTATTCCCTTTTTATCGTAATTAATTTGTTCGGAAATTTCAAAATTTTAATTTTGACATTACGGTTGATTTAATAGTACCAAAAAATTTGTATGGAGTACGACCGCTAAAGTTATGATTTATTGTCATTTGAAATGAAACACGCTGTATAGAAAGAAGCGACAAATGCTATTTTTTTGATTATACATATAAACATTACACACACTACCATGTATTGGACACGACCATGCATATACACTCTTTGTTTCTTGTTTAAGTCAAATTAACATTGTAGCCTTGGCGAAGTCTATGCATTGAATCGTGCAGTGTGAACTGGTTGCATCTTTTTGCACTTGTTTTATACGTGTTTGAACAGTTCTAATAAACTTAGTAATTCCAAGGGCATTAATTCGAGTCCTGTAGCTCGTAACAATATGAAGGATAAATTATAATTTACATTCCAAAATGTTATCCTGCTATTATTTGTATTACAATGAACATGAAATCCATAAGCAATCATGAATTATATTTAAATTATTCATTAAATTCATTCTCGACAACGTACTATTCCATACATGTTACAATCGTTCAAAATGTTTCAAAAATGAGGTAAAATACTTTGTTTTCTGGAAATGCCAGAGGATCTGAGATCATTCAATATTGTAGGGTAAATTATTATAAAACTATAATAATAATTTCTAGGAAAACGCGTTTAAATTTAGATTTGTAGGTGTGTCCTGTAATGAAGTCTTGAGCCATTGAAAAGATTTGAGAAGTATTTGTTTTTAATTAATTAAAACTTTGTTTTGATGATTTTAGTTGTGACAAATTGAAGATGGGACGTAACTTGTGTTGATACTTTGGCGGCTTCCCATCTCCCAGTTACAGCCGTGACAGCCGAGGCCGCTGCAGGAGGGTCTGAAACGCCCCAAATATGTGTCCATTGGTAAAGGGTAGATATTTGTGGCTTTCGGGGTTGAAACCGTGGCCGTGGGGTCTGGAGGTCACCATCACCTCTATTGAGACCTATCAGCGCGTCTAATTGAGGTCTCGCGTGACCAAAAGGCTGGCTTGAACCTAGGGCAACGCCTCAGCGTTGCCATCCAACGTGGAAATGCGGCTAGCATTTTGGACACTCTCCCCGCCGATAGCGACCTGGAGTCTATTTTTTACTTATAGATTATTATTTTTTTGTAAGTCTAGTTATATTTATATTTTAGTTTAATTTTAGTTCATATTAGTTTTTATTGTTCATTAATACTGTAATTAAAAGTAATTAAATTTGGTTATATTATCTATCTATCTATCTAGCTATGAATGTCAAAGAAGCAAGTGAGGTGTGTAAGAATAAGCCTGTATGGCGCTCTGTTGTTCGTGCCTACCCCGCAAGGGACCTGGCGTGAAGTTATGTATGTATATTATCTTTATAAAATAATGATAACCTATTATTACTTACGATACACATTTATGAATGTAATTTACGTATATTGTGACAATTTATTTGGTCATTATTTGGACGTTTCAGCCACTATCAGTCACCGTGTTTTTAATACGCTTTTACTAGCTTCATACGTATGTTAGTATGAAACGGAATCTTTCAAGTTAAATTTGATAGACTTCCCGGTTTCCGATTAAGCTGAAATTTTGCACACATATGTATATCGTGTGACAATGCAATAATATACCATGGAGTTGATCTGATGATGGAGTCGGAAAGTGGCTATAGGAACTCATGTATTAAACAAGATAGACCCGTCGTGTTGGTGCTCATTTTACTTGTCTTGGCTAGCATTCCGCTGCTAAATGATCTCAAAAGCTTGTATTTAAGAACCTTTTTAAAAAAGCTTATATTTACATAACGTTCGATTTTATCATAAGAGTGTATTTTCTTTTTTCAAAGTTTCCACGGTGAAGGGAAATGAATAACTAAAAAATGAAAAATAAATAATAGTTAAAAAAAACTAAAAAGATTTGTATTTATTATAAAATACAACTAAAACAATAGAATATTAATTTTAAATAAATTTGAATTAAAAATAGTGTAAGAAAAAATGATTTTATTGTAAAAAAAAGCGTGTAGTGCTTTTCAGGATATTATCAAAATAACCCTTCTACTCATATCTGTTCATAAAATATTTATAACTATTGATACCATGCACCCCACGCTTTTTTTTTACAATAAAATCATTTTTTCTTACACTATTTTTAATTCAAATTTATTAACATTTATTTTCTATTTTTTATTGGATTTTCTATAAAAACGTTTTTTCTTAACTATAAATTTTTTAAAGAATGGTAATCCGTTTGAGGGCTAACCATCGTGGGAAAACAAAATCCGGAGTGTCGTGTTTGTCACGTTGAGGTGGCACTAGGACTGCAACCCACAAATGCTATTCCCACACCACAGTTGGTGCCCTTCAAGTGGTCACCATATACTTCTTTCTTTTATAGCCAGAGGAAACCCGATTGAGGGCCATAAGCCGCGACAAGCACAGAAGCTTGGGAGGGTAGTAGTAACTACTTATCGTATTTGTGCAGGTACGAAGAAAAAATAGAATTTCCTGCGACTGCGCGGCCTGTCGTAAGAGGCGAGAGAACAACCTACAGCCAGGTTATAGGGCATTTGCCCAACTGGACTGGCTACCACCCCTGGTTTAGAGTATGCCGTCATAACAACCTTTAGTTGTGTTCCGACATTCGTGACCAGGTTCCAGTCTCCCTTAGAGAGCAGCAGCGCGTTTCTAGCACTTTTAGCGTTGTAAATGTCCGTAGGCGTTGGTAACCGCTTTCCATCAAGTGGGGGGCGTCTGCCTGTCTGCTGGACTCCTGCAACAAAAAATAATTGCAAAATGATGTTACGAAATTTAGGACCCGTCCCACCCCTTGTAACATAATGTCACACTTCACCGACTCTTTCCGTTTCCCCTTAACGAGTCAAGTTATTTATGAATGCCTCCTTTTTTATATATGATCATGTTGTATCAATCAATCAATCAATATCTTTACTTGCAAGAATGTAGTTTATACAGGTGTTATACAATTGCAGATGTACGGTACATTCTACCACATAGTGGTGTACAAAATGAATGAAATTTAAAATTAAATTAACATAAATTTCTAATTAAAAAAAGTCAACTTTTGCATACAGTATTAGTATTATCGTTGTATGATTAGAAATATTTATTAATTTTTCAGGGTGCAAATCACTTGGTGCCAAGAATGATATAATTTCCCTTAATAAAAGGAGACAGGGACTTTTGGGCTAAAGAAATGTACTACTCTAGACCAGGGGTAGGTAGCCATCCAGGCGGACAGATACCCTACAGCCTCCTAGCCTGGTGGGCTGTTTTGTCGTCTCATACGACAGGCCGCCCGACCGCAGGAAATTGTATTCTTTATATATTCGTGCGCCGATTAAAAAAAACAGATACCCAATATTAGCAACGTCAACAACAAATTCAGAAAAATGTTTTGCTCTTCTTTTTTTTAATAAATGAATATCAACATTAGACGGTTCATTTCTGCCTTTCAATTCCGATGAATCAACCAAAGCAATTCATGAAGACACAAATTTATATCATTCAATGTAATCGATTACCTTCGTGTACTTTCTGTTCAGTGCTTTTCAATCGAATTGATTTAATATGGTCAATACGGTCAAACGCGAACCTATTCATTATAAAATATGCCTTATTTGTCTATTCTATCTATCAGCATTAGTACATAATAATATTTAATTTTCTAGCATTTCACAGTTCTGCCAGTCATCTATCATACTTTTAACTAATGATAAAATCATCAAACTAAAACAATTCATTACACATTCTTTAAAAAAACAATAGGTTTTAATAATCAAACGATTTTATTTTCAAATTTTAGTAGTTCAATTACCTTTGTCATATCATTGATTGAGAGTTGAAACGCCAAGTAGTTTGGTTCCCCCGCGTGCCAGGGTACGTGGAGTTGGTCTTTCTTCCACGTTCCTATCGCCCAAGGCGAATGACGGAATACAGTCTTAGGTATCCCAGACTCAGAAAGTCATAGCACTTCTTCGCAGGTGTCATTACTACCTCAATGTGGTGAGCCCCAGACTTCCCCACCGCGTTCCTCGCGGGGGTCAATAGTCAAGCAGATTCCTTCTGGTTAAAGAATGTGAGATGCTCTCTAGGACGGTGGACCGATGGCGGCGTAAGTTCGCCAGTACGCACTGGATGAAGAAAGTGGAGAAGCGCGAACTTCAGAAGACCTTGTCTTGAGGCACGTGTTGTCTTGACTTGAAAAAATTATAAAAAAAATCCCAGTGTTTTTTCATTAAAAGGAAGCTTTTTAGGGGGCGTCGCAAGAAATTTAATTTTTAACGACCACCCTACTATACAATAATGATTTATCTAACTAAAATTAGTATGAATAATTTAAATTATTATACAAATATTAAATACAAACTGCTATTTAAATATCCTTAATAGGGATACATTGATAGCTTAGTAGTTGGCGCACTCCGCACTCCGGCGCATATTATCTGTGAAGGAAGAGAGGAAGAGTACAATTCTTGCGGCCGGGCGGCCCGTCGTAAAAGGCGACAAAACAACCCACAGACAGGTGGACAGATAAAGCCGATCTTCTAGGTGAAATCTTTGCGGCCAATTCGACTCTTGACGACGGAGGAGAAACTCCACCTACTATCCCAGAGTGTGAGTCTAGAATGCCGGAGGTGCGCTTTACTCAAAAAGCAGTCCGATGTGCTCTCCGCTCTCTCGACGTCAAGAAGTCTTCTGGCCCTGATGGTATTCCTGCCATTGTGCTGCAGACGTGTTCAGCTGAGCTATCCCCAGTCCTTGCCCGACTTTTTACTCTCTCTTACCGCAAAGGTTGTGTCCCCGCTTCGTGGAAGATTGCCCATGTGCACCCTGTCCCCAAAAAAGGGGACCGTACAGACCCGTCGAATTATAGGCCTATAGCAATAACCTCTTTGCTCTCAAAGGTGATGGAGCGTATTATCAACGCGCAGCTTCTGGGTTACCTCGAAGACTCCCAGCTGCTAAATGATCGACAATACGGCTTCCGCCACGGTCGCTCAGCTGGGGATCTCCTGGTTTACCTAACCCACCGTTGGGCTGAAGCCATTGAGAGCAAAGGGGAAGCACTGGCAGTTAGCCTAGATATTGCTAAGGCCTTCGACCGGGTCTGGCACAGGGCTCTTCTTTCGAAGCTGCCATCGTATGGGATACCTGAGGGACTTTGCACCTGGCTATCCAGCTTCCTTGACGGGCGCAGCATTCAAGTCGTTGTCGACGGTTGCTGCTCCAGTGTCAAGCCCATCAACGCTGGTGTGCCCCAGGGTTGTGTGCTATCGCCAACGTTGTTCATCTTGCATATCAATGATATGTTGTCTATTCACAACATTCATTGCTATGCGGATGACAGCACTGGCGATGCGCAGTACTCTGGTCGTGCAAACGTCCCTCGATCATTTGTGGAGGAAAGTCGGGTTAGACTTGTGTCTGAAGTAGAGCATTCCTTAGGGAGAGTCTCAGAATGGGGGAGACAAAACCTTGTCCATTTCAACCCCAAGAAGACACAAGTCTGCGTATTCTCTGCCAAAAAAACTCCATTCGAGCAAGCGCTTCAGTTTCAAGGAACTCCCCTTACCACCTCCAAGAGAATTGGGATCCTTGGTGTTGACATCGCGAACGATGTACAGTTCAGGGGCCATCTTGAAGGCAAGGCAAAACTTGCCTCCAAGAAGTTGGGAGTGCTAAACCGGTCCAAGCAGTACTTCACACCGCGGCAACGCCTTGTGCTTTATAAAGCCCAGGTGAGGCCGCATATGGAGTACTGCTCACACCTTTGGGCTGGAGCACCTGCCTACCAACTTAATCCCCTGGACTGTATTCAACGTCGAGCCGTTCGCGTTGTTGATGATCCCATACTAACAGACGGTCTAGATACGCTTGGCCTTAGGAGAGATTTTGCTTCTCTCTGCGTATTCTACCGACTGTATAATGGGGAGTGTTCCGAAGAACTGTTTAGAATGGTGCCTTCGTCCTCTTTCTACCATTGCACCGCTCGCCATCGGTTGGGAGTTCACCCCCACTTCCTTGAGCCGCTTCGGTCATGTACGCAACGGTTCTGTAGAACGTTTCTCTTGCGTACCGTGGGGATTTGGAATGAGCTCCCAGCCGAGGTTTTCCCACAGCGCTACGATATGGAGTTTTTCAAAAAGGGTGTCATAAAATTTCTTCGAGGCCGGCAGCGCGTTGGTGACATCTCTGATGTTGCAAACGTCCATAGGCGACGGTAACCGCATTCCATCAGGTGGGCCGTCAGCCTGTTTGCTGTACGCCAGCTATAAAAAAAAAAAAAAAAAAAAAAAAAAGGTGGCAGGGCATGTGCCCGACTGGATGGCTACCACCCCTAGTCTAAAGTATGTCGCTATAACAACCTTCAGTTGTGTTCCGGCTATAGTGGCCAGTTTACAGTTTAGAGAGGGACAGCACATTGGGAGCACCTCTGGTGTTACAAATATCCATAGGCGACGGTAACCGCTTTCCACCGGGTGGGCCGTCAGCATGCCTGTTGAATTCATTCAATAAAAAAACCCTTGATATATCTTCCATCCTGACCTACGGGGCTGAGACATGGACACTTACGGCAGGATTGGTCCACAAGTTCCAAGTCGCTCAATAGAGCGAGCTATGTTGGGTGTTTCTCTTATGGATAAAATTAGAAATGAGGACATCCGTAAGAGAACCAATATAACCGACATAGCTCGCAAAATTAGCTAGTTAAAGTGGCAGTGGGCCGGTCACGACTGCCGCAGGACCGATGGCCGTTGGAGCAGACGAGTCCTGGAGTGGAGACCGCGTCTCGGTAAACGTAGTGTCTGACGTCCTCCAGCCCGATGGACCGACGACCCGTGCAAGGTCGCCGGTAGGCGCTGGAAGAGGAAAGTAGAGGACAGGCACGAGTGGCGACGTCTTGGGGAGGCCTACGTCCAGCAGTGGACTATTCATGGCTGAGGACGATATCTTCCATTACCGTCAACAGATATTGACCAAGATTCAAACTTACATCGTTTGAATAAGACGCAAGTGTTAGGCAGGTATTTTTTATTACATTCTCTTCCACCGGACGGACAAGGTTATCCGGCCTTATTTTTCTTTTCAAAATTTTTATATTTTTTGTTTATGTATTTTATTCTTACATTTATATTGCAAAACCCACATGTCACACAATTTTCTCTAATCCATCCTAAGGTTGTCTGGAAGAAATTGCTTTTAGTGATAAGACCGCCTATTTTTTTCTGTAGTTAAAATTCTTAAATTGTATCTGAATGTTATGCAATAAAGTATATTCTATTCTATTATATTCTCTTTTCTTTTCATTACATTCTTCTCTTTTGTCTTTGTTCATTTTCTCTTTCTTTATTTTTTATTGTTTATAACAAAAAACAACTTATTACTATAAGATTGACTGCTGATTTTCTATTGCAACTTATTCTTATGAACCTAGTTTTACAGTTTTTCCTTATTATGAATATTGCTACGTTTTGATTCTACTTTGTTCTTGTTAGGTAGGTGTTAGGTGTTAGCCACTGAGCCACTTTGGCTTTGATCCTAAAAAACGAAATTTAGAGTAGAAGTTAAGACAAGGAAAACTGCTGTTAAGTTCCCTAATACACAGTTTAGTCACACCTGATAAAATAAAATAGTAACGCTAATTAAAAAAGATTAAAATGGTAAATAAGCATTGTCATTGCCTAAAAATACATGAATAGACATTAGAACTTGGTTATCGTATGACGAACTCTTTGACAACTTGAATATTTGAGTCCTACACTAAATTATACTAGTAGCGGCCGCGATACGATGGCCGGGAGAAGGCAAAGCGTGGAAGAAGAAGCAAGGAAGGACTTACCTCGCCTCCAGTCCGCCGCCACACTGCACTCGTCCCCCGGGGGTAAACACAATCCCTAGAATTATGGTTATGATCATTAAATGAAATTATAACAGTTTATTTTCTTTATTGTGTTCTATTTTTTTTTAAATTTTTAACTGATGCCTGCAATGCCGTTTATGCACTGATTTTGCCAATGTCGTGTGAAAAGAAAAGCCAGGCGAAAAAAATGGCTAAATAAAAAGCAATTTGGCCGGTAAATTAAAAAGAAAATTCTACATATCTAATACAATATAAGAAACATATTAACTACAAACATACTTAAAACAAAACATAAGAGCAAAGGACAAAACTAAATAATAACAAACTTCAAAACAAACTAAGTATAATATATATATATACTACAACATCAATATATATATATATACTATACAATGCATATAATTATATGAATATATATATATATATATACACATACATGCATATATAATATACAAACCATTATAAAATAATATTATTCACAGTCAAAAATTTAGAAAGAATATATACAAATGACTTATGCGATAAAGTTAAGAGAACACTACAATTAACAGGACGAGGACAATTAACAGGAAGAATGTCATAAAGGGGAGTAACAATTTTACGGCAGTGGAAAAAGATATTATTGTGTTCTAACAATTTCCTGATATATATTTATTGTGACAGCAGTGACACTAACTGAATGTGTCTTATTTTGCGCATTCTTCATTAAAAAATGTATTCTATACTTGATGGCCAGTTTTCTGATCTAATATGCACATTGTTGCAATTACCAAGTGCTAACAACGCTGAAGGAAAAATATTGATGCAACCTGCACATCGAGGTAACCGATGTGCCAAACCTGCCAAACCGCCTTGCACAAACGTAACGGGTATACTGCCGTTACCCCTATAGTGGGAGGCCCGAGCCCAGCAGTGGGACGAGTATGTGATATTATATATTTATAAATGAGACCTGATATGACACATGTATGGCATCCAACCATAAAGCCAATCCAAACATTGACTTTAAATGAAACAAAAATAATAAAAGTACCTATATTTGTTTTATCTAGCAGCATGTTAGGGAAAAACTAGTTAACTAATTTTATGTCATATCGAATACATAGTTTTCTTTTCCTATTGTTACTATTATAAAAACAGTGTGGTATTTCCTAATAAACATCCGTGCATTGTTACAAGACTTTATGTGCAGCAATAATAATAAAAATCATTAAACAAATATGCATAAAATTGAGTTTAATTGTTATACGGTATTATTACAATCTAATACAAAACAAAATACTTATAGTAGTATAAACATTTGTAATTAATATTACTTATATTTCTATTTAAAATATTAACACTAAAAGAAGAATATTGACGTCACTATCTTCTATGGGTAAATTGCCACTGGCTAAGTTACTACTATTTTATTGGATCCGACGTATCCGTTAGAACATATCCGAAGAAGCCGATGGGCCACCACCTGCCAAGGCCTCGTGGAGTGGTGAGACTATGTCTCGTAACCATGACATTAAGGCGAAGGATGGATCACCGAGGGGTTTTAGTGGGTATTGTTTAGCTATAGCACTTACTAGCAGTACTAGTGCTACCCCGACGCGGCGAATCCCACACTTCCTACCGCGTTTTCCCCGCGAGGGATAGTCCTGAAACGGATTACCCCTCGTCAACAAAAGGTAGGCACCAGCCCTGGAGCGCGGCTTACCAGTTGGCTGGTTGGTTGGCACGCCACACCGGAGAGCGAATTTCGACCTTCCACCAACGTGATTAGTCGGCGTAGGTAGATCCCTAGAGCAAAGTTCTCAGACGTCAATTCAATGCCGTAAAGAGGAGAGCGCGTTGTTCCGCATACACTTATATCTTCTCCCATGGGGTAAGAAACCTAGCCACCCCATGCCGGAGAGAGACTAACGATTCGTAGTGGATGTGGCTCTATGGCTTCATGCCTGCCAGGGCAGGCGGAATTGGTCGAGCTTCGGCATACTCATAGCCCTGGCATAAGGTGCAGGATTTTAATGGATATCCCCTGCTCGGGTGGCAATAGCACTTACTAGCAGCACCAGTGCCACCGCAATCCGGCGAATCCCCGATTTCGCTTCGTTAAAGAAAAAGGCAGATACCAAGCCCTTTTATCAACGTATTGATAACGCGTTTTATAAATTCTTTTGCAAAAGATCATAACCTCAAGAGTCCATGGTCCAAGCGTCTCCACAACAAACAAGTGATTCTCACTGAGGGTTGCTTAAATATACTTAAATAGTCAATATTAATAATGAGCTGAACGTTGACATGTATTCTGACATTATAATCTCAGCTGAACTACGTTGTTACGGTCTGGGTGTCTAGCATCAACCACACACAGGTGTAATTTGTTCATCTTAGTCATATACTACAATGTGTATATATGATGTCAAACCTAAAGAAACGGCTAAGTGCGTGTCAGCCAAAGTATAGTAAATTGAATAGAAGTGATGAAAGCCATTAATTGGATTTTTGTTACTTGGCCGTGGAACTCTAAAAAGTATGTAATCCAAATTACTTCATAGGGAAGTATGCTGTGACGAGAAAGTGTTTTAAAAGTATATAGAAAGCTATGAAAGTACGGAGATGAAAATGAATGAAAACTATTTATTTTTCACCATAACTTAAAACTTGATATTTAATATAAATACATTAGAACAAGGGGCGGCCTTATCGCTTATAGCTATCTCTTCCAGGCAACCCGGTGTCCAGGGAGACATTAAATGTGAAAAATTAAATCATATTTAGCGGTTTAACTAAATTAAAACTAATTCAATCGTAATTAAAGAAAAAACAAAATAATAACAATAGTAAACTTATATAAATAGATTATAAACATACTGTTACGAGTTACGCAGGACTCGAATTAAAATGCCGTTGGAATTACTATAGAATTTACTAGAACTGTACAAACACGTAAAGAACACCTACAAATATAACTGGATAGAGCCAGTACAAAGTGCACGATCCAATAACACGTATAAAGTCCGTTACTATATCGCTCACGACATCTACGTCTTGCATGTATCGTAATCCTCGCTTGACTACCCCACCCCTCCGTTCGGGCATTGTTTCATACTAACTATGCAATACAAAAAATTGACCGCGTGCACTGGGGTTTCCGAGAAACAGTTATTTGCACACCTGGTTAATTATGCCTGCGAACGGCCAACAAAGTCGAAAAGTTATTGTTTAGGCTATTGTCTAATTGCACATTGTAAATACGAAGTAAACAAAAGAACTCCTAATGTGGGAGGGGCAATAAACCAGGTGTGCGTTTCTTTGTTGGTATGTAACAATATACTTACATGCAAACAATAATACAACTCCATTTACTGCAACTAATTTTATTTAATGGACAAAATATAATGGTCAAGTGTTTGCCTGTTAAAATGGATGTAGCTTGTCTGATTTTCAAGGGGAGTGAGTTCCACAGGCGAACAGCCTGTACGGCTAAAGAATTTCCTACGAGAGACGAAGTGTGTTTAGGTATCGTTAGCAGAAGATTTTCATTTGAGCGCAAATTACAGGAATTAGGTTGATAGAGAAAACTAAAGTTCCTTTAAATATAAGGATTGAAAAGGATATTGTTCAGAAGTGAGTGCGTAAGTGAACATTCCGGTGAAGGCGAATCGGCAACCATTGAACTTGATAGTGAAAAGTGACACACGTAATAGTCGATTACGATTACTGCTCGATTGATAGCATACTATGCTTTCACAGCATATCGGTGTGCAACGGTTACCCTTGTATTAATCATGTTTCGTGTGATGAGTGAACGTTCCGATAGGCCACTTCCCCCTTCCCTCTATAACGTTATCAATCCCATTCTTCTCGTTTGATATCTCTATCTGATCCTCCTATGGCATCCTCTCCATCCTATCCTAAAGGCTGACAAAGCATTGGCTTCATTCTTGGTAACGCTAAGGTCTGTAGTATATGAAGACAACCACTTTTCATCAGCTGGGCCGTTAGCTAGCTTCGCAACAAAAAAGCAAATGAACAATTGATAATCCCAATAGAGAAATATCACTAATGATGACGCAAATATCGTTTTTAGGTTAATAGCGTGTTTTACGAATTTCAATTAGTGAATATTATATTTATCGGGCATACATGTATTCATACGTCATAGAATAAATTTTTTTTAGGTTTATACGTAAGTATGAGTCATGTTTCTCCATTGGGTTAAACTGGGTAAGTTTGCGAATTCGGGAAATATTCATGTGACGCATTCACACTTTCACACTTTCGATGATAGTGTAAATAAATGTCTGGCAATTACGTCTTTGTCGTGACGTCATCACCAGACCAAACAATTGTTGCCAACGTTTCAATGAAATATTAGAATGGTTTTTCAATAAAAAATAATTAATTAAAATGTTGTAAGACCTTTCAAGCAGATTGAAAGAACTCTTGCGTGACCAAAGGGCTGGCCTATTTTTGGGGCAACTGATTTGCGTTGCCATACAACATGGGAACGCGGCCAGGATATTGGGAACGCTCCCCACCGACAGCGAACTGGAGTACATGTTTTACTTGTAATTATGTTTATAATAGTATTTAATCTTTATTTTTTTTGTACTGTACTTAATTTAACCAAAAATAAATTTAATATCTATCTATATAGATAAAATTCTCGTGTCACAGTTTTCGTTGCCATACTCCTCCGAAACGGCTTGACCGATTTTGATGAAATTTTTTGTGCTTATCCGGTATCTATGAGAATCGGCCAACATCTATTTTTCATCCCCCTAAATGTTAGGGGTAGTCCACCCCTAATTTTTTTTATTTATTTTTTAGACAAAATTTTTAATTTCTATTTTTTTATGATACAGCATTAAAAGATACATACAACCCTAAATTTTCAACCCTCTACGATCAACCCCTATTTTTTACCGGGCAAGACGACGTCTGCCGGGACAGCTAGTATATGTATAAATATACATAGACTATAAATATGTATGTATTTGTATATATATACTGGAGTTTACCCCGCGGCTACGCCGCGGGTTAACCTCTAGTGCCTGTTTCTTGTTTGTAGAGTAAGTGCTACAGGTTATATTATATTATATCCCTAATAATATTTAAGAATTTAGTCAGAAAATTCTATCTGCAATATAATGATATGTAATTTTATGTAATTAGTATATATTATATTGCATATAGCTATATGTCTATTATGTTTAAATAGTTGCATATTATCGCTATATATTATATATGTATATAACTTATGTGTATATTTGTATATATAGTATAGTTATATATTTATTAATAAAATTTAAGTAATCGTACAATAATTATGTATACCACCGTCGCCACTTCAAATCGGAATATTCTTGCCACGGGTTGTCTGGAAGAGATCGCTTTTTAGCGATAAGACCGCCCTTTGTACCCTACTATAATAATACTAGTTCGTAAGCTTTTCTGTAATGGTGTACAATAAAGTGTTATCTATCTATCTATCTATCTATATTACATTTTTATGCATTTGCCCACTGAAGATTCACTTCATTTTATATCTCTAATTATACAATCCCCCGTCTATCTGTCAACAAAATAAATTACAAAACTTGACCGAAAAGGCCAAAATGACCAAATAGGCCAAAATGACCAAAAAGACCAAAATGACCAAATAGGCCAAAAAGACCAAATAGGCCAAAATGACCAACAACGCCAAAATTACCGACATGGCCAAAATGGCTACAGTGACCGACATGGCCAGAATGACGGAACAGGCAAAAACGACCAGAAAGGCCAAAATGACCAAAAAGGCTAAAATAACCAAAAAGGCAACAATGATCGAAATTACCAAAAACGCCAAAATAGTCAAAATTACCAAAACGGCCAAAATGACCAACATGGCCAAAATGACCGAAAAGGCCAAAGTGACCGACATGGTCAAATAGAGTAAAAAGGCTAAAATAGCCAAAATTACCAAAAAGGCCAAAATGAAAATTATCCCTTGTCCACCCTCAGTATTTAATTTACATACGTACCGAATTTCAGCCAAATCGGCCCATTAGTTCCTCCGTAAAAGCAAAACAAACAGAAAGACAAATATTTTATCCCGGAAACTATCCCACTTTTCGGAATAAAAAGTATCTTATATTCATTCTCGGTATCGAAAACATATATATACTGAGTTTCAGCCAAATCGGTAAAATAGTTTTACGTGAAAACGGAACAGACAGACAGAGTTACTTTCGCATTTATAATATTAATAGGGATATATATATATATATATATATATATATATAAATAAACCTTCAGTGAAAATTATTTAACTACCTAATGATGAAAACCGCTTAAAAGTTCGTTGCGAGCGCGTGGCTTACAAAAAGTTAGCCGATATAGAGACAGAAACAGACAAAGAGACGCGAAAAGCAATTTTGTTTTATTCTAAAGAAGATTGTATGGATATGTGACTTACATACTCAAGTTTCTGTTTATGTGAATTATTTTTGTTGATTCGTATAAATTGAAAGAAAAAATGAAACGTCTAATACTGATTTTAGATTGATTTTGTAGCCGCAGACGTCCGATCACCACGGCGGCCGCTCACAAATTGTTGCGGACAGAATCACCCCCGCTGACCTCACCCCCGTAAAGCCCGTGCGCCCACGCCCCGCCTACCGCGGGGACATAGCTCGCTCCGTTAGCTGCTAAGCGTCTGCATTTTTGTAGTACTTTAGTAAGCGCGGAGCGAGCCTACATCATGCATTCCTGAACTGCAATTCAAACACACAACATTGTTTCGCTTCTACCTGAAGACCTCTAAAATTTATCACATTGAATCAATTTGTTGGAAAGACATAGAACTCAACAGACACGGCGGTATTCAATGACCTTGAATGACCCAAGCTTATGTTTCTAAAGGTTCGTTTGATTGATCCATCGAAATTGAAAATACATAATTAAAATTAACAAAAACCAACCGACTTCAAACTAAAAAGCAAAAAAATAAACCAACTTCTTTCTAGAACATCTTGAAGTAACATATAAACATCAACAACAAACGAATATATAGTAATTTATAGGCCATTTCATGAAACAGATATTATACAATGCAAAGTGGATGGATGCAGAAGTCGCGGAAGGCCACGACACACCTTTCATGATCAAATTGATCGCGTATTAGCAGAAGGTCAGGAGCGTTAAGAACAGACGAGCGTGCATGACAAGGCTATAAATGTCAAAGAAGCAAGTGAGGTGTGTAAGAATAAGCCTGTATGGTGCTCTGTTGTTCGTGCCTACCCCGCAACGGACCTGGCGTGAAGTTATGTATATATGTATGTATTTCATGAAGATGTAGCGATGGGTATAATACGTTATTTGAGGTGGGATTATTATGTCACTTATTATTAATGACGTTAAACATTGTCAGATAATGTATATCGAGGGGCTTCATAACAAATGGGCGTAAGGACAAAAATGCCATTTTTAGTTGTTTACTAAAATAATAACAATAATCGGCAGACAAACAGACACATTGTATATCCCCAAATTAAGCAAGTCACGCTTGTGTTATGGGTAATATACAACGGACTACTCTGGGGCCGATCCTAGACACCCAGACCAAACGTACCTAAATAACGGAGAAAATACGTTTCCGAAATTTACTATACCAGGAATCGAACCCGGAGCCTCTGTGTCTATTGGCATGTAACTATTAAGAAAGTCCTACCAGTAGGGTAAAAGCCGGATAGTTGCCCAACTTTTCGAAAAAGCTTTATATTTTTTAAATATGAACTTGCTGAAAATTATTCAGTATGTATCTCGCAACATAGGTCTTTTATCTTCTATAAAAGCCTATTTTTGTATACATAATTAACAATGGTTTTGAATAAATACTGTTTTATTTCACCTCTCAGAAGAGGGATAGTTGCCTACTATGGCGGATAGTACCCTAGCGTGGAAAATGCTTCAGGGGATACTTGCCTCGTGCGGGGATAGAAATTTATATCAATTACCTAGAGTAATCTTTATTATTTATTTAACAGTCTTTTTAATTTACTGAGATCTTTTATTAAATACTATTCAGATTCAATATATGAGCTACCACTCTTTTTTCATTCTCAAACCCAAGAACAGGACATTTTTCTAGAAAAGACAAAAGATACAATAAGGTCAGATAAAAAGGTAGGTATGTAGGTAGAATTTTGTATTTATACTGCTAGGTATACACCTTTAAACCAAAAATATACATTGAAATAGCAATTGCTGGTTACTCTTTTCATAGCGTCTTCTTCGTTTCGTATATTCGAGAAATTTCATTGATACCTTTTTTGTCTCAATTCTTCCAAAGCAAGTGCTAAGATATCTGTCCAGTGGATGTTGCGTTACACCACTCCTGGTTTTCGCTTATATTTGCGAGGCATTTTGCTTACCTAGAATAAATAGGTACATAAAACAGTGAAGTAGATATTTATTTAATTTACAACAAGTTAGAGCTTTGACTCTTATATTCGAAAAAACAGCAAAAAAAACAAAAATCCGTCTTTGCTTCTTAAGAAATTTTTAGTCACTTTTTAGTCACTCTAGGGGCAACTATCCGTGACAGTAAGTAGGGCGACTATCCTTTTTGATGCGGATACTTGCCCTTTTCATTTGCGAAATAAATAAAAATTATTTAGCAATAAAACATAATAAACTATGTAATTTAAACTCTAATGCGTGCAAAGAAACAAAAAGTTGTCTGAAACCACGATCAGTAATAAAAATATTCAATAGAAATTACTTACCAATATAATTATAACGCCTGTCAAAGTATTGCCGCGGAAGATTTTTCCTCACACGGACAAAACATATTTGGCTATTCCGATGGCTTACACGGCATTGAGGCCTATGGGGTGGTCACTACTTATCGAAGTAAAGCGCCAACACAACTTATAATCTTAACATGGTTTATTAAAGACCGGGGCATGTATCCGACCGAGGCAAGTATCCGGCCTATGCAAGTGTACTTAAGTAGAAGGGTAATCCAAATTTCAGCCTCATACAATCAACTTGTTTTGTTTTGTACGCAATTTTGTCCCTTGTGTAAAACTGCACTTTTGTATGTACGCCCATTTTTTATGAAACCCTCGATATAAATGTATAGACATTAAAGGTGGAGCCACATCTGTTACAGATTACAGATATAGGCCGCTTCACGCAGATATTGCGATGGGTTTAATGCGGTATTTAATATGCGGCATTGTTAATGACGTTATATATGAACAGATAACGTATGTATACATATTAATGCGGCTGGCGTTATTTTTTATTTTTTTAAATAAGACGCATTCGACCACATCTTTAACACTAACGGAGGTGAAGCCACACCGTGATACGGCTATTCGATAACGGCTTTATTTTTTAAAGCTTTAAATCACAGTCGATAGTTATCTTTGACATAGTCGCAGGTGCGACAGCAGCTTAAAAAGCGGGTTATGAAACCCGCTTTTTTATTAAATAATTAAACAAAGTTGATTATGAAACACTATTCACAAATGATCGCCTAAGAGTTCTGAATTACGAGGTTTTTATATATACGTCATAAAGTCTACTTGGAACCTTCTTTACGTCACGAAAATGTGAATTAGTGACGTAAGCGGCCCCTCCCCTACGTAACAAAGGCTTTAGTATGAGTCAAGTAAGCGCCATGCAAAACTTGCTTACTCACCAATATAATGACTAATCAGACTTCCCTGAGTTGATATTTTAGGGTTCCGTAATTAAAAACAAAATTTTAACTTGAAGTTTTACGGGCAGGTTTTCAAATTGGGCAAGCACAATAACAATCTGCCCGTAACACTTCAAGTTAAAATTTTGTTGCGATTCGTTTTGTCTTTTGTCAGTTGAAGATTTTCCACATGTCCGTTGCGATTCGTTTTTCCACTTGTCCGTTGCGATTCGTTTTTCCACTTGTCCGTTGCGATTCGTTTTTCCACTTGTCCGTTGCGATTCGTTTTTCCACTTGTCCGTTGCGATTCGTTTTTCCACTTGTCCGTTGCGATTCGTTTTTCCACTTGTCCGTTGCGATTCGTTTTTCCACTTGTCCGTTGCGATTCGTTTTTCCACTTGTCCGTTGCGATTCGTTTTTCCACTTGTCCGTTGCGATTCGTTTTTCCACTTGTCCGTTGCGATTCGTTTTTCCACTTGTCCGTTGCGATTTGTTTTTCCACTTATACATTGCCATTCGTTTTTCAACTTGTCTGTTGGGATTCGTTTTTCCACTTGCCCGTTGAAGTTTCACTTCTAATAGTAGTAGTATGTGTCCCAGCACACATTTCGATTTTTTTATTCTACTAGCTTTTTTATACTATCTCATATGAAATATCAAAAATTTTATGTGTGTGTGTGAGGGATTGTGAGTTTGAATGTGTGTTAATATTATCCTAAAGGCTAACAACGCGTTGGCTGCGGCCCTGGTGTTGCAAACTTTTACAGGCGACGGTAGTCACTTTCCATTAGTAGGACCATCATCCACTGTTTATCAGCTTCTAAATAAAAAATAATCCCTCATTATATGTCCATACCACTTTAGATTAAAACAATATATTCTGCAAACTCACATTCCAGAAGTCGGAAAATGTTACAACTTTCTCATAAAACAGATGTAAATTCCTTACTATACGTATCATGCATATACTTCAAGTTCAAGCAGTTCACTGAACTCAGATTATCTAATATAGTTGAATCATTCTTTTTTTCTTCACTAGCATCCGTATCCGGTCAGAAAGTGAGCAAACAATTTTCGCGGTTTCACCAAACAGAGGGCGCGCGGATCGCATACATAAGTGCGCACGCGCAGACTTGAAAGTGCTACGCGCACAGCATGCCAAGTGCTCGGAGGTTAAAGAACTGCCTCTAGTTGCATTCGCTAATAATGTTTAATTAAGTTTATTTACAGTCTATCCACAAATGGATGTGTGGTGTTGCAAGAATGGATAAGGTGAAAAAGCTATTATTATTAATATATATTATCTAAAACCTCTTGAAGTCGGTGCAAAGTAAAACATAAACATTACTATATTTTGAAAATTACTAAGCACCGACTTTAAGATGTTTTAGATAATAATATTTATTAATATTAATAGCTTTAGAAATAAGTTATTTTATATATTTTAGTTTTTGAAGTCGGTTTTTTTAAACGAAGTTTTTTTTTTATATTTGTTACTTTTTAGTGTCTAGCTATGTATGGGTGGACCTACGAATGGTGCCGCGCTTCTTAAAAAATATTGGTCCCAAGAAAAGGAAACAAAAAATGATCGTAAAATGAAAACTACTGGTACAAACTACGTCAAATTTTTAGGGGACCAATTGGAAGCCGTTTTATCCGTGCAGGAACGGACAAAGAATACAAATTCCTGCGGCCGGGCGGCCTGTCGTAAGAGGCGACAAAACAACCCACAGCCAGGTGGTAGGGCATTTGCCCGACTGGATGGCTACCACCCCTGGTCTAAAGTATGTCGCCATAACAACTCTTAGTTGTGTTCCGGCATTAGTGACCAGGCTCCAGTCTCCTTCCAGAGAGCAGCAGCGCATTAGTAGTACCTTTGGTGTTACAAATGTCCATAGGCGATGGTAACCGCTATCCATCAAGTGGGCCGTCTGCCTGTCTGCTGAACTCCTGCTATAAAAAAAAAAAAAAAAAAAAAAAAGCTATTCCTCGTCGAACAAAAGAATCACGTAAATCGGATCATAAATCACGGAGTAATCGGTGAACATTTTCGAAGTCGGTTAAAAATGAGTACTTATTATCTTTGATAGTTGAGAGGAAGACGACTAAGGTGGTATGGGCATTATTGAGGAGGGATGAAGGTTACGTGACAAAAGTGTGTTAAAGTGGAAGATCAATGGATAAAGGTGTTAAAGGTAGACCACAAAAGAGATGGATGTAGATTGTGTAAAGGATGACATGATGATTTCTAGTGTGACAGCTGACGTGTGTCAGAATAGAGGATCGTGGAAGGAAAGACTTACTATCGAGCACTGATGCGCAGGATCAGCGTGGGCGTTACTACGTTCTAAGTCGCTCTTCCTACCATAAGCGCGGGACACATGGAAGGAGGGTGGTTTTAGTTGGGAGCACATGGGTTACCCCTCTCTAGATAGAAAAGGTTACCTTGCTGAGTCCCCTCACATGTGCCGTCAATCGACTCTGTTATCTTCAGTGGATAACTCTCGTTGCTTTGGTCGGTGTAGGAAATGTATTTCTAATAAAAAACGTTTTCGTCGTATAATAAGGCTTCTAAAAATGTTGCTTAAATTTGTTTATTGAACGCTCTTGAACGTTTTCAGGGATTTTGTTGAAGAGCATTATAATTTGCCCGCACCATACTATTGTAAATTTTATGACATGTGGGAGTTTCTAATTTATATTTATTAGTAATTTATAAATGATAATTGATGGCATTTAACATCGACAGATAACGTGTATATATATCCACCTGATGGAAAGCGGTTACTGTCGCCTATGGACGTTTCCAACACCAGAGGTGTCACCAACGCGCTGTCGGCCTCGAAGAAATTTTATGACACCCTTTTCAAAAACCCCATATTGTAGCTCTGTGGGAAAACCACGGCTGGGTGCTCATTCCAAATCCCCACGGTGGGCAAGAGAAACGTTCGAACCGTTGCGCATATACAATGATGCTTTTCAATAACGCCGTTATTTTCAACGCTATAAATGACATACATTTGGCTACAGTCACCAACACTAACATTATCCGAGATGGAGCAGGGACATGATATTTACAAGCGTTAGAAAAAAATATTTGAATATGAATTCTGTAAATTGTAGAAAAATACGTTTGCATAACATTGATCTTTAGTTAACAACTCAACGGCCAATTTGCATTGTTAATTTTGTTTTTAAACGGTCAATGCGTTTGGGCAATACACTGTTTGGGTCGAAATTTCAAGGTTCTCTGGTCACTTACCTCGCGTTACACACAACTGTTTCTTTCAAAATTATCGATATTTTTTTTAATACTGACGTGTACTTGTGAAAGTGTGTTAACAACTTTATTCCACGCTTGCATTTATATGGAAGCAAGACTTTAGCCGATATTAGACGGATCATTTCTATCTTTCAATTTAAATGAATCAACCAAAATGATACATAAACTAGAAAATTATAAACACAAAAAGTCACATCTTTTCTCTATAAATATTATAAACGCGAAAGTTTGTAAGAATGGATGTATAGATGTATGGATGTATGTTTGTTACTCTTTCACGCAAAAACTAATAAATGGATTTTAATAAAACTTTACAGTAATATAGCATGTTATCAATAATTATTAATATTTTATAAACAGATATGAGTAGATTGGGTTATTTTGATAATATCCTGAAAAGTACCCCACGCTTTATTACAATAAAATCATTTTTTCTTACACTATTTTTAATTCAAATTTATTAAAATTCATTTTCTATTTTTTAGTTGAAATTTCTATAAAAGCGTATTTATTAGTATTTAGTGATTTAATTCCCTTCTCCGTGGAAACTTTGAAAAAAGAATTAAATACACTCTTATGATAAAATGGAACAATAATTATAACTATAATTATTTTCTATCCTTTTATTGCGCTTTTGTCTTATTGAATATGCACTGTTTGCTACAACTCCATTAATTCTTCAAAAGTTATTCTGTAATATAATTCTGTATAAAATCTTTAAAAAAAAAAAGTACTTAAATGTAAAAAATAGAACAACAAATATAAAGAAAATCAATTTTTAGCTAGACGTGTTGCTGGGGAGTTTCTTGCCGCTTCTTCTCCTTAACAGCAATAACACGTTGCGAAGCGGTGTACATAGACTAGGAAGTAAAATTAAATTTTAACCTATATGTATGACCTTCAAAAAGAGCTCTCCAGTGGAACTTATTTTGAATAAAAACTTTTGAATTTGAATTTGAAATTTGAACTTTATGTAAAAAACTAAAAAGTATAAACTAACTTATTTCTAAAGCTATTATTATTAATATATATTATCTAAAACATCTTAAAATCGGTGCTTAGTAATTTTCAAAATATACCTAGTAATTTTTATGTTTTACTTTGCACCGACTTCAAGATACTTTAGATAATATATATTAATAATAATAGCTTTAGAAATAAGTTATTTTATACTTTTTAGTTTTAGTTTTTGAAGTCGATTTTTTAAACGAAGTTTTTTTTATTTATTACTTTTTAGTGTCTAGCTATGGGTAGAGCAACGAAAGGTGTCGCGCTCCTTAAAAAATATAGGTCCCAGAAATGGGAAATTTTTTTTTTTCGTAAAATGAAAAATACTATGCCAAACTATGTTAAATTTTTAGGGGACCGAATGGCAACTATTCCGCATCAAAATAAACAAGAATCACGTAAATCGGATCATAAATCTCAGCGTAATCGGTGTACATACGGAACGGCACGGAAAATTTTTCATAAGAAATGTTCGTAAAATGAAACCTGCTGGACCAAACTATGATAAATTTTCAGGGGACTAAATGGCAACTATTCTACATCAAACTAAAAATTAATCATGTAAATCGGATCATAAATCTCAGAGTTATTGGTGTTCATATGGAACGGAGTGAAAAATTTTTACATGAAAAATGTTCACAAAATAAAAACTACTGGGCCAAAGTATATTAATCTCTTAGGGGACCAAATGGCAGCTATTCTGCGTCGACCAAAAAAAGAATCACGTAAATTGGATCATAAATCTCGGAGTAATCGGTATATATACATAAAAATAAACATACCGATCAAATTGAGAACCTCCTCCTTTTTGGAAGTCGGTTAAAAATAGGCTTTTTTAAAGCGTTCGCTTAACTTGTATGTATATGGTACGACTGTACGAAGCTCGCACGGATCGAGACGAGCTGCTCCGAAATCGGATGAATACGTAAACAGCTGTTTGTGAGAAAGTATATAGGTGTATCGGTATGTATCATATCTTTATAATGCAACACTCACCGCATGTGCGCCCCATAAGTATATATGTAGGTATATATGTTTACATAGTACACCTATGTAAACATATATACCTACATGTATACTATGTACAACAGTGAATAGCAGTACGCGTAAAATTTGTTTATAAAGTGTTTTAAATATGAATAAACAAAGTACATTTATTATTAGAAGTCGCGGAAGGCCACGACACACCTTCCATGATCAAATTGACCTTGTATTAGCAGGTGATGTCAGGAGCCTTAAGAACAGACGAGCGTGCATGACAAGAGCTATGAATGTCAAAGAAGCAAGTGAGGTGTGTAAGAATAAGCCTGTATGGCGCTCTGTTGTTCGTGCCTACCCCGCAAGGGACCTGGCGTGAAGTTATGTATGTATGTATGTATGCATTTATTATTTTTATTTTTTTTATTGCAGGAGTTGAGCATACAGGCAGACGGCCCATTTTATGGAAAGGGGTTACCATCGCCTATGGACATTTGCAACACCAAAGGCGGTACAAATCCGCTGCTGCTCTCGTAAGAGAGACTGGGACGTGGTCACTAATTTTTTTTTTTTTTTTTGAGGCGAGGGAAAATGACTAACCGATTTACGCACTCTCTGGGCCGTCACTAGGAAACGGCACGAATCCACGGGGGGCGGTAACGCTAGCAATTGTATGCTCTACTTGCGCTCCGTCCGCTATAGACTACACAGAGGAGTGTGGAGACTCCGAGCGATGCCGCACGGGCGAGCAACCTCAATACCCACTAAAAACCCCCTCCTCCCTTCGCGGCCCTGCGCTTTGATGTGAAGGAAAGACTGAGATGTAGAACATAGTTACGCAACAGTCGATCCAGCGCATAAAGTGCTTGAAGTGTGCCCTGGGAGAACACACTCCACTACGAAACGGGGGTAGTTGTTAAGTCCCTTGCTTTACCTAGTAGCTAAGGGCCCCCATCGTTCCGGATCCTAACTCAGGGAGGGAAGTAATGCGCGTACCTGCCTCTCCGGGTGCCGGCTGAAGGCCGGCGACCTCGAGAAGAGACCGTAGCACGCGCCCTAGGACTTCGCTCCCTATCCCTTTCTGCGGCCTCTTTCAGAGACATAACTGCCTCACAATACGGACGTGGTCACTAATGCCGGAACCCAACTCAAGGTTGTTATGACGGCATACTCTAGACCGGAGGTGGTAGCCATCCAGTCGCGCAAATACAATACCACATGGCTGTGGGTTGTTTTGTCGCCTCTTACGACAGGCCGCCCGGCTGCAGGAAATGGTATTCTTTCTCCGATCCTGCGTGGATACAAACGTAGGGGTAGTAGCAATCTCGAGCGAATACTCTACCTTGCTGTGGGTTGTTTTTATCACCTCTTACGACAGGGAGCCCAGCCGCAGTAATTGTATTCTTTCTCCGTTCCTGAATAAAATAAATATATTGTAAAAAGTGAAGAAAGACGTTTGGGAGGTTGTATTTCGGTTAATGCGCCCAAACATGGATTACGTCATACGGGCATTGACTTCTATTACAATAGTTTTACTGTTAGTGCTATAACTGTTTAATACTAATGGCAATGTGCTTCATTATGGTTAGGGTATCTTCGTTTTTAAATGGCTTCGCACGATTTTTCAATCTAGCCACTCTCAAGTATCCATATATATACAAATTGTAAAATAATCTACATGCAAAGGCCTAAACCAAACTGTAGTTTTTTTTTCTGATAACAAAATAAAGAGTTCGTCGGGTATCTCTTAAAGGCATATTTCACTATACAGTTGATAGTGTAAACGCAAACACTATTTCTTACAAGCTTTTACTTAACTAGCAATGTTACCAATGTATGAATGTATGTAAGTGGAATCTTGCAAGTTAAATTAGACCAACTTCCAAGAGAGCTGAAATTTGGCATCCATATGTATATCGCGTGACAATGCAATAATATGATACCGAAAAGTCGTGGTAGCGTAATGGTTAGCGCACGCGCCCCTGAATTGAAGGGCGCGGGTTCGATCCTAACCGGAACGCATGCACCTCTTAGTCACTTTTCTGATCTAACGTGCATATTGTTACAATTACCACGTGCTAAGAACGGTGAAGGAAAACATCGTGATGCAACCTGCACATCGAGATAACCGATGTGTCAGACCTGCCAAGCCGCCTTGGACAAGCGTGGCGGGTATACTGTCCGATCCCTGTATAACGGGAGGCCCGAGTCCAGCAGTGGGACATTTATGGGCTGACATTATTAGGTATATCACGTGACAATGCAATAATATGATACCATGAAGCTAATCTGATGAGGGAGTCGGAAGGTGGCCATAGGAACTCCTGTACTAAACAAGATAGACCCGTTGTGTTTGGGCTGGTTTTACTTGTCTTCACTCTGCTGCTACATGATATCCAAGATCTCAAAACCTTGTATTTCAAAACCTTTTTTTAAATGCTTATGTTTAATAACATTCGATATCCTGCAAATATTGTTCATTCTTATGACATACTACACTATGCTAGGAAAACTTCATTACACATACGAAATGTGACTACAGCGCCATCTTTGTCTATCCCACGTAAATGACGTCATTCATATACATATACTAAATGTTGACCCAGGATATAAACTAGGTGTTGAGTTTCATTTAAATCGATCGAATAATTTTCATGTTAGACTCTAACAGACAAACAGACAAATTTATGTTTTATCCCCGGAATCCAAGGAGATTTTCCCAGGATCGATCAGTAGTTGTTTAAGTGCGAAAAAATTAACTTATTCAGACACGGTTTTCATTACGATAGCTTACATTATTTTTCTAATACTGCGGTATTCTGTGTCCCGGGAAACGCGCAGAAATTTCAAGATAAGCGTAGACGACGTCGCTGGCATATCATAGTTATTATATTGTTAAATGCCGACAAAAAGTGATCGCACATCTCCCTGCCATAAACCTGGTTACATGGTGCATAAACCTTTTCCGCATTTGGACTTCTTTTGTTTGTGTTTAAAATTTATAATTAAGGAAAACATTCTATTGTTATTGTACTTGTTTTATGGCAGTCATTAGGCGGGTGTGTCGAACTAATTCTTGGAAATTATTGTTTTACGTCGAGACATTTGTACAGGATAAAAAGAATATCCGAACGGAGGGGTGAGGCAGTCAAGCGAGGATTACGATACGAGCAAGTCGTACATTCGATTAGCGATATAGTAACGGATTTTGCGCGTGTTATTCAATCGTGCAGTTTGTACTGGTTGCGTCCAATTATGTTTGTACCTCTGTTATACGTGTTTGTATAGTTCAATAAATTCTATAGTAATTCCAACGGCATTTTAATTCGAGTCCCACGCTCGTAATATCCTTCAAGTTTGCGCCAAAAACTCAATGCCATTTATATATTTGATACTGTTAACTGACGCAATAATTCGTAAAAGAACTTATATAATTCAAACTGGTATTTTAACATTACAATGTAAACAATAAATTGAACTTGTTAAAACAAAAGTTACGCAACGTATAACGGTCTCAGAGTCCACCATTTCTCTTTATCAAAACACGTGCCATAGACAAAAGTAGGTATGTGAATAACTTTTTTATCTGTTGCCAAAACAAATTATGAAACTTAAGAATTGAAGACGTGAGTGGATGAAGGTGATATGTCGCATATTCGGTTTTTTGCTTTTTTTGCGTAGGTGAATGTTATAATTCGACACCAAATGACTACAGACCTTAGACCATAGATATAAGGCATATTTAAAAAATAAAAAGTTGCTAAAGGTGTTAAGTTCAGTTCAGTTTCAAATAAAAGTAAAACTTTTATTTCGATTTACACAGAATTGGAATTATGCGACTTATCGCCTTCATCCACTCATGTCTTCAATTGTTATTGCATCTTCAGATACGGTTTTAGGACCTTTGTTATATCGTTACGTCCGTCTGTCTATATATCCATTATTTTTTCAAAATATAACTCGTACTATGCACAAAATATAGTATACGCATAGCTGTATCAATGGGTAAACTGGAGAATCAATAATTTATACAGTCTATCATTGGGCAGGTCTTGAAAAATCAGAAGGGTGTTTCTAGTTGTTTCTTAAAATCAATGCGTGAGCAGATTTTCTGTTCCAGAACTCCTCAATTGCGAATAATATGACCCTTTCTCCCAAATTTTTAAGTGCAGTTTAGAAAATTTAGAAAAACATCCCGAATCCAATACTAAAAACAAAATTAATAAACGGAGAGGCTATATTTGATACGGGCTAGATACACAAATGGTGGAGAAGAGTTTTTAAAAAGAAAATGATGCGACTTGTTCCTGACGTAGATTCTGGTTACTTACCAAATACTTGTTCCATTGAACCTAGCACTGGCTCACCGCGTCATGATGAGCCGCCGCGAATTCTGCCTTGGTTTGCATCTCGCCGTACCATCTCGATGCAAACCATCGAACCTGGTTTGTGCCTGGGACCAAGACACCCTGCTTCAGATTGTGGCCCCAACCCTACCACTCGTCCCCCGATATCAACCCGGTTTCAATACATCCTGGATAGGAGGTGAGTGTAGCGGCGTCTCCTTCCGCAACATAACGTCTTCAAAGAAGGTCAATATATACTAACCACTAAATTAATACATCAAAAACAAGTCCACCCAACTCTGAGGAGAATGATGAGATGGGTTACGTTGTTACAAGAATGGATAAGGTGCAAAATGAATCAATACATTTTTGAAAGTTGCACCAATGACTGATTTAAGAAGAAGAACATAACGTGATATGAGGATATTGAAATCACGTGACAAAAAAATGTGCAACTGCATGATTGATAGTTAATTGTGAATAAGTTGTTTTTTTAAAAGGTATAGTTTTAGTTTAAATATATTGGCTACTACAATTAATAATTAATGATGATAAGGATAAATTTGGATTTGTTAGATAATAGAAACGTCTTATAATATCGCAGACGTAAGTCAAGTCGCCCTTACGTGACATGACATTCCCTTTATATTCATAAACGTTGGTAGAGGTTGGCACTGGAGAAATAAACCTCCGTGCTACAAAGGTTTTTAAATACAAGCTTTTGAGATTCTGGATATCATGTAGTAGCAGAATGCTAGCCAAGACAAGTAAAACGAGCCAGAAACGACGGGTCTATCTTGTTTAGTACAGGAATTCCTATGGCCACCTTCCGACTCTATCATCAGCTTTATGGTACCATATTATTGCATTGTCACACGATATACATATGCGTGCAAAATTTCAGCTCAATCTATAACCAGGATGTTGGCAAAATTTAACTTGCAAGATTCCGCACGAAATTATATACTTAGGTATATCCATTGCAAGTTAAACAAAAACTTGTAAAATAGGCCAATAAAGATGAATGGATTATGTCCAGGATGTAATGATGATTTGTGGTGAGGACGTATATCAGAATAGAAGAGTCTGGAAGGAGAAGACATATTGTGCCGACCCTAAATTGCTGAAAGAAGTCTTGGTCGCTTTGAGTTATTTCTTGTTATTTGAGTATATGAATTTTTGTCACGATGTGCCTCCCCTAATATCTGGCCGCCCTAGGCCCGGGCCTCGTGGGCCTTAGAGCAAATCCGCCACTGAGGACAATATATGTATTGCCGAAGCAAATACCACCGTAAAACTTGACCGTATCACGAAAACCGATTATATTCAAGCGATGATGTTATATTAAGCAAATAATGTGCATCAAGCAATTTGCCGTAGTCCGCAGTTCAAGGCCCGGGTTACGTAAGCCGTTTGGTGCGTCACCGCGGGTTCGATGGCCGTACGGCCATTATGCTTAGCAAACTTTCGCCCGCGACGTGGTTTGTAAATATTTTACAGTAATGAAAGATAGAAGAGCACTGTGGATTTACTGTTAGACGTTTGTTGTAACGTATCCACTCGGACACTCCATTTCAATTTTAAGTAAGTAACTGACAATTTAACGACATTTTTTGAAGTGGAACTACCATATAGATGGGATATTTTCTGTCACGACAAAGGGTTTCGGCCGCGTGGAGGGGGTAGAAGGTATATCGCGTGATTAGAGGCGGCATGATATGAGAGTCCACTATGAAAGTGAAACTTCTACAGGCGGGCCGGTGGGTATTAGGATTGTTTGTGTCACGAAAAAGGGTTACCGCCGCATGAAGGGGTAGAAGGTATAGCGCGTGGTGAGAGGCGGCATAACTTTAGAGTAGACTAAGGATGTTTTTTTGGTTCCGGATCGAATTCAGTTTTTTTGTTTAATAAAATAAAATATGTTAAAATAAAATTCATCCATTAAATGTACCTAACCAAATCATGATATGCTGTAAATCTGTGAAAATCGAAATGTGTGCTGTGTGCTGATAATTTTGTGTATTAGGTTTGTAGGGTCGACCCGTATATTCATAATTGTTGCATAACAACAGTGCTTTGTGATCCGGCATTAGTGACCAAATTCCAGTGTCACTTCACTCCTTTACGAGAGCAGAGCGCATTTGTAGCACCCTTGTTGTTACAAATGTGCATAGGCGATGGTAACCGATTTCCATCAAGCGGGCCGTCTGACTGTCTACTGAACTCATGCAATAAAATTAAAAATTACATTGAAAAATGTATATCTATAGTTTATTATAAGATTAAAATAGATATAAGCGTTATCTTTCCATGACTTAATCTCTGTCTAGTCTCTAAAACACCAGGGTTCACTTCGTCATATACTCATCAAAAGTCAATTAATAAGTAGAAGATTTCACATAATAATTTTGTAAGAAAAACATAATTTTATATACTGAAGCGCAAATATAACACAAAAAATTGACTAAATTTGTCACATGTAACCTTCTAGGCACTAATTCCTAATATTACATACCGACAAAGAAATGCGCACACCGGGCAGTCGTAAAACGCAGTTTACTACCTTTCCTGCATTCGGAGTTCTTTTGTTTACTACGTGTTTAAAACGTGCAATTAAGAAAAACACCCTATTTTTATCGTACTTGTTTTATGGTCGTCATTAGTGTCGAACTAATCCTTGTTGTTATTGCGTTGCGTCGAAGCTTGCCAGATGTGCAGATTCAGTGAACGCCGCCCTTTGTCGGTATTATACAGTTTTGTATAAAAGAATGCCCGAACGGACGGGTGGGGCAGTCAAGCTACGACTACGATACGAGTAAGACGGACAAGCGATGAGCGATATAGTGACGGACTTTGCGTGTGTTATTGAATTGTGCATTACATTGGGACTTATTGCGTCTAGTTATACTTGTATCTGTTATATACGTGTTTGTACGGTTCTAATAAAGTCTATAGTAATTCCAACGGCATTTTAATTCGAGTCCTGTAGCTCGTTACACTATCATTGTTCTGGTACATAGTCGGAAATTAGTTTGTCGACTTATTTTTCATTTTCAGATAGGATATTAAGGGCCGCTTGCATAAGGTTGCTTAAATTTATGTAAGAAACACAATACGTATTTAACACCCTTAAATATAATTAACATCTTGCACAACGCAAAATTTGCCGCTAAATATGTTTAAGGAACTGTCAATACTATTTGTGTAAAACGTATTTAGGCAGTTTAATATGATTAACTAATTTTATTTAAAGGCGATCGTTGTGCAAGCGGCCCTTAGATTTAGGGCCCACCTTTCTATTACCAGATAAAAGTTATTCATAGAAGAGAATAGAAGTATAACAAGGAATAATTAAATATATGTATACATACATAGGAAGTAGATTTAAATTTTGACTTACATGACTTTGACCTTCAAAAAGTATACTCCAGTGGAACTTACTTTGTATAGAAACTGTTTGAATTTGAATAAATATGTCAATTGCGTGAATAAAACTGTAGAATGGTTTCAGTTCTGAATTCACTCAGGATATAATTTATTCGACTGATAATAGTTAATCTGCTGATAGAAAAATAAGCCCTTTATTTATTAGTTTTATCTGTACATAGATCGATATGCAGGGATTTTTTGGCGGGAACTGAAAGGAGATGTTGTGCTGTGCAGTTTTATGTTCTAAAAATGCGTAAAATGACTCTAAATTGAGCAATACTTGTAGGATATTGATAGTTTTTGAGTAGTAATTATTTGTTTTGTGAGAAATGTGTACTGCATAGAAATGTGGCCTTTTGAGTTGTCACAAGAACTCCGTTGAATGGCACTAGCTGATTACCTACAGTTCAGCTGTGCTACACATAGGCTTAAGAAAATTAAGAAACTATATTGTAAATTAAGATCTGGCTTAAAGGCCTACCTGCCAAGCCATAAACCTAAATAAATAATAATAATTTCGATATGCAGGTTTTATCGTGATGTTTTCCTTCACCGTCAGTACATGGAAATTGTGACAATATGCACATTAGGTCAGAAAATTGTTAAGAGGTGGTAGGGTTTGACACGTGGTGTAGCCACGTGACAAACTCTTTTATATATATATATATATATATATATATATATATATATATATATATATATGTATATATATGAACAGTCGTAGCATAAAAAGGTTCGCCAATTTTCAAATTGATCCATGTAAGGTGCCGCGAGCTCATGTTCTCTTTTCAATCTCTGTCACATCCACAGAATGCTATGTTTAACTGTTTGACAAAAAGTTTAAGTTAAATAATCAAAGTTAGACATGTATAAATACTTTTTTACCGATTTAAATATTTATGATAACCGTAATGATTATATCCTTTATATTTCTTATTTTTAATCTCAGTCCCTGTAATTTTCAATATCGTAATTTTCTTTTTCACGTTTCTATATTCTGTAAACGTAACGTTTATTAACATGTTGGTAGAACTGTTACCTATACTCGAGCAAGCAGTCGACTTTAAATTGATGAAACTTTTCATACCGTCGCTGTCATAACTACAGCTCATTTCCATGAACCTTTCCCTCCCTCAGCATAAGTTGTTACGCCGGCGCTTTCTTAGTTCCTCCGCGTTCCGAGGTTCAAGGCCCGATTACGCAAGTTCTTACTCGCATTTCTACTTACGTCACGTGCCTTCCTTAATAATTACCGCAATTTATATAGTGCATTGTACATAATACAAACATTCGCTGCACTTTCTTCGGCTCTACAATAGTTGTAGGAAGCACCGTTATGTAATTAGTAGGAATTAAATTTTCGCGTTGTTGTTTTACGTAATGAATTTTTATATTATTGTCTATGAATAGGGAAATAAACAGGACATACAAATAGATAACAGATGGACAAAGAAAATTTGTAATTAAATAGCTACGGTTGGGAAAATAAAAAGAGGAATGCCCAGAAAGAGATGGGAAAAAATTAATTAAATGTAATGATTAAACTTGAAATTCGAGCTATTATTTGCACCAATATTCCTGGCATAATTGCATAATAATTTCGTTACCTAACCACTGTAAAACTAACATTATAATAAGTCATACTAATAACATTAACCCCTAGATATCTTGTCACTGTTAATATGAATTTTCGAGATTACATATATTGGACCATTGTATGTCGAATGGACTTGCAATGGCATGGTTTTTTATTGTCAAAGTTATTGACTTGGGGCCCTGGTTTATACTTCGTACAGAAAATTAGCATTGCCATCATGCGTGGCAAAGCAGCCTTGTGGGCACGCTCCTCTCTGGTTGCGATGTGACCAATAATCTTTAAGTTAGCATATGTATAATTTTTATTTTTAAAGCCAATCTATGTCCTAGGTTGGAATAAATCCAGCAAAATGAAAAAATATCATCAAAATCGTTATCTGAAATTAGCATAAATAACGATACCACATTTTTACTTTTTCTAGACACGATTGGAACTGTAATACTTGTACCAACTCAGAAGTGTTTATGGTAATAAAAAAACAGCAACTGGTCACATATTTATTTATAATCAAAGACGTTTTAACATATTACAGACACTAACTTTTGACACTCTACAAGCATTTTAGAGCACCTCGCCATCCCTCCAACAATTTTACAGTCTAAAAAACTTAGCAAATTGGCACAAAGGATAGCGGATTGAAGTCATTGATAAACTATTTTAATTAAAGGGTTATTTATGAATGAAAATAATTTAATATATTATTGTTCGGAAATTCGAAATAATATTTTATATAAAATATTATATCAACGTTCAAATTAAAATAACTCTTATTTGACTTTGTAAATAACTCACTGATATAAGAAATAATTATGCAAGCGGCCAAATTTTAGTTCATGTTCTATACGCTATGGTCAGATTATGATCAAGATAAGATGCCAGCATGATTCTACAACGTAGTAATAGTAATGCACTAGCTAACACCGAGCACGTCATACAAACTGTAATTCACTTCCACAGTTATGCAACAGGAAGGGGGCTCGGGCCGGACGCAGTGAAAGTGCGGCCAACGAACCCACCGGCGCGGTGCGAATGTCAATGCGAGGTGCGCACACGCAACGCTGCGGGAAATTAGGTTACAAACGAAATGTGTTTGCCAATTTGGCGTAAGGTGCGTGTTGCTATGCTTATGAAAACATGTAATTCAAAATTGTGATATTTTCTGTAATCAAATTAAAAATTGATTTTAAAAAAGGTTTTTAAATACAAGCTTTTGAGATCCTGATATCATGTAGCAGTAGACTGATAGCCAAGACAAGTAAGAGCCCAAACGCAACGGGTCTATCTTGTTTAGTGCTGGAGTTGCTACGGTCACCTTATACTTATCCGTACTTTATCCGTGCAGGAACGGAGATAGAATACAATTTCCTGCGGCCGGGCGGCCTGTCGTAAGAGGGGACAAAACAACCCACAGCCAGGTGGCAGGGCATTTGCCCGACTGGATGGCTACCACCCCTGGTCTAAAGTATGTCGCTATAACAACCTTGAGTTGTGTTCCGACATTAGTGACCAGGTTCCAGTCTTCCTTAAGAGAGCAGCAGCGCATTTGTAGCACCTGTCGTGTTGCTAATGTCCATAGGCGATGGTAACCGCTATCCATCAAGTGAGCCGTCTGCCTGTCTGTTGAACTCCAGCAATAAAAAATATAAAAATACTTATTTATACTCGAGATGTAATTATTACTTAATTATTAAAATTTGACAACAAACTTCAGACTATATATACCGAATTCTTAACTACTACGTGAAAATATTTCTTACCAACGTAATATTCTGAACTTGTCCGTAGTGCATCTTCGAAGGTATTATGTTTTCTGTATTAACAGATTTCGGCACGTCCATGGACTACTCAGTTATAACATTGCTAATTGCATTAAATTATATTATTTCATATACGTGACGCAACAGCTATAAAGGTAATTTTTTTTATATATCCTCCTCCTTCTTGAATCGTATTCCTCGTTCCTGAAGGTCAAGAACTTTTTTCGCTGCTTTTTCTTACGTTATCTTGCACCTTCGGTGACGATCAACGGTATTTCATAATAACATTGATTGTCCTCAATTGTTAAGCCAATTTCGCTTTAAAGTCCCTACGAAACCCCCTCGACAACCTATTACCCCCCTCTTTCCCCCATTAAGAACTACAGTACTAGGTGCTAACTCCCCTATCTCTAGAATGTGCAGAATTCTCAACAGTAGTAGTGATCTTACTGACATTCACTTTGATTCCAAAAATTCATTTTATAAAAAGATTCGTTTAGCCCAACAGGACACTCATTAGACAGACTGACGGACAGACTAATTTCAATACCCTACACATTTTTGTTACATTTATTGTTAAAATTTAAATAAATAGGTAAATAACTGTGAAGAAATTATACTGCAAGTTGTGTTCACCTATAATTAGTTTTTACATTGCATTGTAAACCTTAGTCATAAGTCTAGTAACTGATTAAATGTAAAAAACTGTTGGTGATCCTTATTACAATAAATAAATAAATAAATAAATAATCTAGTGTACGTCGTTAAATGTGATGTGGATCTGGTGAGACCAATCTATCCAACTACAGTGTTAAGATTTTTCCTTCTATTCTGCCAATGACCAATAACAATAACAGCCCATGAATGTCCCACTGCTGGGCTCAGGCCTCCCATTATAGGGGAAACGGGCAGTATACCCCTCGCCACGCTTGTTTAAGGCGGTTTGGCAGGTTTGGTACATAGGTTATTTCAATGTGCAGATTGCATCACAATGTTTTTTCTTTACAGTTGTTAGTAAGTGGTAATTGTATTGTGTACATTAGGTTAGAAAACTGGCCAGGCTCGAACCCGCGCCCTTTGAGTCTGAAACACATGCGCTAGCCATTACGCTACCACGACTTGTCTTGACCAATAGCTTCTCTAAATTGTCTCCCAGTAATCTGGTTATATTGATTGGTAACTTAGGGAGTTTCAACAACTCTACGAATTAAGGGCCTTACTTATTATCGTTTCTTAAATTTAAAGAAACTACTCACCAACTGATTAATGAAATCTTACCCATAAACTCCTCTTTAGACGAATATTTTGGGTACCACCTACGTTAATCATTCAAATGTCATTTAATCTGTGCTCCTCTTAGGTAAACAACAGGTAAGTAAATAAGTTAAAAAAAATATTCATTGATTAGGGTCTGATACTGATTCTCTTACTTAAGAGATGCCTAATCATTTCTTAACTATTTTCTTATAAGTAAGGTATTAAAAGATAATTTGTAAAGCAACAGTGCACGTATATGAGTAAAGTAAATCTTTGACACTCAATCACTGTAGAAATGGCTGTATAACTAACATTTGAAATGGAGGTGACCGCGATACTTTATGCGCCAGCGCAGCCCACCCGGCCTCGTCGCAATGGACCACCACAGGGTTGGCACTCTTATTTCTTATCGGTTTCCCTCTGCGCTGTGAGATAGGGTTCTTTAAGAAAGGTGTTATAATATTTCTTAGAGATCGGCAAGTTGTTATCGCCGCCTCTGGTGTAACAATCGTCAGTGTCGCAAAATGGGCTATCCGCATGTTTTCCTGCTTCAGCCAATAATAAAAGTAAACATTTTCTTGCGAAATTGGCAAACAGGCAGAAGGCCCACCTGGGGAAAGTAGTAACTGCCACTTATAAACGTTCGCAACGCTAGAGGCGCAGCCAACCTTGTAATTCTTAAAGTTGAGATAGAGAAGATAGAACACGTGTCTAGCCATGCCGACATGCCTCCTCCGCCAGGTCCCGATCGGAGGGGTAGACCCAAGAAATACTGGGTTGACGTTATGACAGATGACATACGAGTAGGATGGGCTCAATACAAGGCATGCCGAAGATCGAAGAAGTGGAGAAGAAAAAGTAGAAAAGTGGATCGTGGGCGTAGAATCGATTACTGCGAACGCAACCGGGATTTAACGCTTGGATGATAATGAGAGGAGATGAAATACGAAAGGATGGGATAAAGGTCACGGAATAGGGGGATGGGTAAGTGGTCCATCGGAACTCTCCCCCATTGTGCAAAACACGCATAAGGACTAGACTAACCGTTTCACGTCCATATTCTGTGAGAGCGTGGTATCACACCGACCAAAGCTACCCTAAGGACAGTTATCAAAATATTGAATCCAGTAATGAGTTCCAACCGCGTCAACATAATTTAAAATTGTTAAAATCTGTTAATTTAAGTAAAATATAAAGTATGATTAATCAATTAATACAATATTAATAATTACAATTAATTAGATAATTATCTAAATCTAACAACTATTAACAATAACTAAATAAATATAAAACAATAAACCTAACTTAAAAATATAACTACAATAGTAGAAAAACTAAAATTAAAATACAAACCTATATTATTTACAATTACAAATAAAACTTAAATTTGCATTGGATTCCACTTTTCACATAAAAATGCTTAACTAGGATTTTTTGGGAAATGTGGTAGAAACTTCGAATAAAAACCGAATAAAATTTTTAAGAAAAGAAAAAAGTTTAAAACCCTTAAACCGTAGTTTTAATTAGTTAAGTATTTCGTTAACTAACAAATTCCAGAATTAAATCCTTATTAGTTACATAAGGGCAAAAAGCAAGTTTCTTTATTGATGAAATCTTCTTAATATATAAAATTCTCGTGTCACAGTTTTCGTTGCCATACTCCTCCGAAACGGCTTGACCGATTCTCATGAAACTTTGTGTGCATATTGGGTAGGTCTGAGAATAGGACAACATCTATTTTTCATCCCCCTAAATGTTAGGGGTAGTCCACCCCTAAATTTTTTATTTTTACCGGGCAGGACGACGTCTGCCGGGACAGCTAGTATACAATATAAACTTAAAAATAAACTACAAATAATACCATATAAAAAACTAAAACTAAATAAAAGAGGTAAGATAAAATATTGATACACTTACTGAGAACGTTCCCAAAAACTCGCGGCGTTGCCATGTTGTATAGCAACGCTTAATCTTTGAGCAAAAGTATATAAGTAATAACATAACGATTCATTAGATGTCTGTGCTAACGATGGTAAGGATTTATGAGCAATATAACACTCTTATAGAATATCGGCGTGAACAGAGTAGCCACCAAAATCCCTCGGTATTCCATCGCCCTTAATGCCAGGGCTACGGGTATATAGCCTAGCCCCTCTGCTGACCTCGGCAGGCGGTGGATCAAAGGCCTAATCCACTGCGGGGGAGCTACTTTTGTTTCCCGATCCCATCTGCCCTATTCTTTCAGATTTTCGAAATCTGCTATCCCGAATTAGACTCCTGATTCTTGTATTTTCAAACGCATTATGCAAACTCGAACCATTTATTATAGTATAGAAACGTTCCAAAACCACTGGCCGAGTTCCAACGCTATATGCACACACTATTGTTGTAATTTCAAGTGCAGCGCAATTTACCCGTCGCAACCCTATCCGGTGAAATGGGAAAGCGACCTCGAATGCACATCTATGGACTAGCTGCATAACGGTAAACTGTGGATGTGTGTGGACTATGCGCATGCGCAACCAGCGTGCACACTGATAATGCGCGTGACGTATACCTGTTTGTTTAGTAAGGATTTGACGACAAACGTTTTGTTTTTGTTGCATGAATTTAGCAGACAGTCAGACGGGTCCACCTTATGGAAAGCCTTTACCATAGCCTATGGATTTTTGTAACGCTGAAGGAACTACCAATATGCCGCTTTCTAAGTGGAGACTGGAACAAAACTAAAGATTGTTATGGCAGCATATTCTCGGCCAGCGGAGGTAGACATCCAGATGAGCGAATAACCTACCACCTGGGCTTATTTCCCACAGAGGTAGCCATAGTCCGATCGGTAAGCAGTGATAATAATTGCTCTTACCCTTTTAGGAACTGTGTCTTCTTGTATTAGTGTCTGTGTGTCTATGTTGAGTTCTGCACTAGCAACATCTTCTGTATTGTCAAGTACTTGAGTTGCTTTTACAACATTTTCCTCATCTGAATTCAAATTATAAAAAAAACCGACTTCAAAAACTAAAAAGTATAAAGTAACTTATTTCTAAAGCTATTTTTAATTATAATATCTTATTTTTAATATATATTATCTTAAACATCTTGAAGTCGGTGCTTAGTAATTTTCAAAATATTATAGTAATTTTATGTTTTACTTTGCACCGACTTCAAAATGTTTTAGATAATATATATTAAAAAAATTCGGTTAATAAGATATTATAATTAAAAATAGCTTTAGAAATAAGTTATTTTATACTTTTTAACTCGGTTTCTTGAAAAGAAGTTTTTTTATTTGTTACCTACTTTGTACTGTCTATGGGTAGGCCTAGGAAAGGTGCCGCACGCTTTAAAAAAATTAGGACCCAAGAAACGAGAAAGGAAAACAGTTTCATAAAAAAAATGATCGTAAAATTAAAACTACTGGGCCAAACTATGTTAAATTTTTAGGGGACTAAATGGCAACTATTTCGCATCAAACTAAAAAATAATCACGTAAATCGGATCATAAATCTCAGCGTAATCTGTGTACATACATAAAAAATATATATATACCGATGAAGTTGAGAACCTCCTCCTTTTGGAAGTCGGTTAATAACAAGTGAAATACCCTGCCATTTGGGTGTGCAAATAATTATTGAAATCTTTCTGCGTTCCTGCACGGGTTGAAAGTCCAACAGTAAGAGAGTTATACATATTACAGTAATATTTTATTCGAAGATATTGTATTAGGCATTGATATAACAATAATAGAGGCTACTTCAATGGTATTAGGAGAGCCTTTTGCTTGTTTACCAGCTTCGGGATAAATGCTGGGTCTAGTTTCCTTTATATAATATTAAGTGAAGAAAACATGTTGCTGGGCAGTTTGATATGCCGCTTCTTCGCCTTTGACAGTAATTAAGATACTTTAGATTAAAGATTTGATAGTGTTGTTTTCATTTGTGGACCTTTTATATTTAAGTTGCCATTTATCACAGTTGTTTATCTCAGGAACCACTAGATGTAAGATACGGATTATTATACGCATGTATAAGTACATCTACATTAGTATAAAATTTGCGACACCTAATTAAATAACCTGCGCAGAAGGTTTGCCGATATGCCCTGCTCCTCCCCTCCCACTACAAGCGACCACGTCCCGCGCTCGTCTGCTTAGTATCTTTAGCGATGCTACACAGGACGCACGTCGGTGTTATCTTTTACTCTCGCGCCTATTATTATTTTTTTGATAAGTTATCGTTGTTGTTCTATTTACAAAATGGGAAAACCCTATCCCGATGGAGAACGTAAGATTATATTAAAAGTTATTAAGTATTTTGCGAACGAAAAACGAAATGGAGCTCCATTAATACCTGTAGATCGAGCGTTGGATCGCACCAGTGCGGCCACAGGCGTGTCTATTCGTACCCTACGAAACATAAAGAATGAAGCAAAAGAACTTATAAATCAATTTACACTAGGCACGTCCACTGATATAAAATCATTGAAGCTTAAAACACCAAAAAAGAAAAAAAGAAGTGGAAGAAAACTAGAAATAGATGATTCTGTTAAATGTGCTATTACAGATATAGCAAAGAATTTCTATAGCTTAAACAATGAAAAACCAACTCTCGAAAAAATATTACATATTGCGAAAACAGAATTGAACTTTCCAGGACAAAAAACCTCTTTAAGAAAAATATTAAAAGAAAAAGGCTATAAATTCAAAAAATGCAAAAAAGACTCAACAAAAACTGACAACATTGATTAACTGGTAGAACAAAAAAGAATTTTAATTCAGGCTAAGAATCGATTATTCTTTATACTGGGGGATATAATCCATCATAGAAGCTGGAAGTAACAATATTTTTTCATAAATACAAGAAATCCACAGATAACGCGCCATGCTGAAGTTAAGAATTTTATGAAATGATTAAACGAAAAGAACAAACACAGAATTGATTACATAGTCAGGAGATTATAGTTAAATTATGATTGTCATATTCTAGCAACACATTTGACATATATATTGTCTATGCTCTATTGTCTTTGTTCAATTATCAATATACGATCTGTATATATCAATATACGTCTGCTGCTAAAACGAGTCTTTTATTTAAAACTATTAAAACTTATCTACATCAAAAACTTTCCAAAACCATGGTGTCGGAAGAAGTCTCAGAAAATATCATAAACACATAAAGAAAACACAATTTAACCTTCAATTCAAGTCGTAGGAGGTAAAATTTGCGAGCACAAGTCGAGACACAAAATTGCCGAACCAAAAATCATAACTTCAAGACTTCAGGTATTCTGCCGCCAAGCGGGGGTAAATGTATAGCTTTCTGGTACACGAATTTTAAGAAGTGGGGTGATGAAACGGGGAGGGGGAGAGGCATACTTACCTTTACTACAACCCCTGAGGTCAGGAGACCTTGATTTTTTTTTGTTTTTAATAAACATAACCTCACTTATTTTTTCGCTAATATTGCACTTCTATCATAAGTCCAAAGTTGAAAAATCTTTCCAAAGTCCGAAAAAAAGCCAGTAATCAACATAAAAAGAACCAAAAACCAGCTTAATTGGATAAAAGTGAAGAAAAACACAATAGAACACATTCACATACATCACAAGAGTAACCATTCAAAATGGCGACCAATAAAGACGATTTTTTAAGTAATCGCATTTATTTATATTTAACCAATATTAAAGAAAAAACTGACCTGCATTGTACTTAAAAATTGATATGATTAATATATTGATTTATTGTGATATTAAAAAACTTTCTAGTCGTCCACTAAATTGATAAATAAAACAAATGTTTATGAGACTTTTAAGGCTTCGTACTGTTTGTGAGTTTAAAATAAATAGTAAATGGTAACCAGTCGGTTCTAGCTCTCGCCGGCCGCTACCGCGGCACGCTCGCTTCGCTCGCTCGGCTCGTGCGCTTTGGTCTGCAAATAACCTAACCTAACCTAACCGAATGTTCGTGTCTATAAAATAATAGTAAATGGTTACAAGTCGGTCCTAGCATTCGCCGGCCGCTGTGCCACGCCATATTTCTACATTAAAAACAGTTTTAGTTTTACAAAAAGTTCTGGTGGTTATGTGTAATTCGTGAGTACATTCATAAACAATTCCTGAGTACAGTCATGAACTCAAATCACGCTTTGTTATTATCAAAAGTGACTCAATTTTACAACAAAAATAAGTGAGGTTATGTTTATAAATTTAAAAAAATTATAACCTCCTGACCTTAGGAGTTGTAGTTGGGGTATACCTTTCCCCTACCCACTTTGCCCACCCACTACTTAAAATGTGTGTACCGGATTGTTAAGTCGCAGCCCCAAGCGGGTTTTCACTAGATAAATTCTAAATCTAATATGCCCCTCGAATGGAACATTTTCACTATGGCTCTGAAAATATTGTTACATATAATGAGCCAAGACGCGTTATAAATATTTTATTCCTTCGACAAAGATATGCAAAAACTAACCTACAAGAACATCAAACAAAAATTTGAAACTTATTTCATGCCAAAAGGCAATGCTACAATCAAAAGACAAATTATTTAACCGCAAACACCTAGCGAGGACATAGAGACCTACGGAACAGATCTTTAAAAAATGGGGTTGTCTGGATTTTGGAAGAGATCGCTTTTTAGCTATAAGACCGCCCTTTGTACATAACTAAAAGATGGTCTTTAAGCTCATGTATGTATTGGTGTACAATAAAGTGTTATCTATCTAAAACATTAATTATGAAACTAAGATATACCCACTTTAAAATAGCACAGAATTAGTGTAGCCTATTTAGGCTCATACGTGTAAAGTCTATAACAAAACACCTCTAATTTAAGATCACTTGTCTAAGAATACAGAATGACATTGGTCTGAAAAACAATCTTGAATATAACAACTTAAAAAGCATTACAAATGCCCCAGTTGTAAGATAAACATAAAAATATAATTTTGTCAGTTGATTTGTTAACAGATGCCATAGGTGCTGTCATAAGTCATGACAGACAGCCATGCTATGGTTCTGCATCATTTAGACACAAGTCTCCAATAGAGAAAGCTGATAGCCGTACTGTTTGTATGTATTAAATTCCACCAGAATATTTACGGTCACCATCTCACAGTCCAAACCAACCATAAACCAATTGTCTATTTAAAAACCTATTTATAATATACCAGCACAACTTCAATGATGCTCAGACTTCCACATCAAGGACCAAAGCTGCTACAAATGCACTGCTGCTCTCATAAGGGAGTCTAGACCATGGTCTTTAGAACACAACTCAAGGTTGTTATGGCATCGTACTCTAGACCAGGGGTAATATGCTAAGTAAGTATTTATGTGATCGATTTACATAAATACTTATGATAGACTATTATTTAAAATATGTAGAACTATCTCATCTCAATAATAAGTCCACAGCAAATTACATCATGGTATAACAAAAATTTTAGTGTCTAAAAAATTTACAATATTTATTTCTCCATGATGGATTGAACATCAAACCCACATCATAGTAGTTCCAATGGTATGGTTGAAAGAGCCATACGTATGTATGTACAATCAAAAATATTGTTAAAGAATTTTTAGCCGACTAAACAGATCCATACTAGCCATTTTACAATACAGAATAACACTTCAAGATAATTTATGTTCCCCTGGTGTACTTTTAATGTTAAGAACCATGAGTAGATTACCAACACTTGATAAAATACTAAAGTTGTGAATTGTAAGAAAATTAAGGATAAAATAAAACAACATAGTGAGTACTCAGAGATGTATTACAATAAACACTTAGAGACTTACCTAATGTTGCTAAGGGGGATAGTGTACTTTAAAAAACAACCACACAGTACATGGACACCAGGTATATCACAGAGGTTAGTCCACAATCACAGTCATACATTATTCAGTCACCAATTTCAGTCGTAGTCGTGTTCATATACTAAAACCTAAATCCCCAACATCTTCTTCATCTCCAAACTCTAAAACTTCGTCTCCTTAGGCCAGCAGCAATACTTTAAAACCTGTAATGTAAACATATAAAACAAATTACATTGCACCTGACATAAAACATATAGAACAACACGGTATATACTTTCCATTTGCCCGATTAATTAGAAAGCCAGATCGATTTAACGATTAATAATTAAGTAGTATTAAATGTCTTCCTAATTATAATTCTATTTACTGAACATGTTATATTGTATTGTGATTTTGTAAACATAACATTTATAACAAATGTCATATCAATTGTCAAGCTAAAGTCATATCAGTCGTAGATTATCGTCGCGTTCCATTACGCTTTTTGTGAAATTTAACATTTGTTATCAAGTATCTTAGCATATTTAGATCTAGCTTACTTTAGAAATAAATAAACGTCCCATTTAATACTTCAAAGGGAAATGTCATGTAGTAGCAATACTATTTACAAATTATAATATATATATATACTGTCTGTTCAATATACATGTCTGCTGCCGGGACGTGTCTTTTATTTAAAAGATATAAACACCAAGAAAACTCCAAAACCACGCACACCACATCGACAATAGTGAACAAATAACCAAAAGAGAGGTTTACTATTTTATAAAAAGTTTAAGCTATTCAAAAAATCCGCTAGTAATAGTGAGTCTAGTCACAAAAGTTATATATTTTACTGAGTGCTTGTCATTCCTAGCTTGCAAACAAAATAGCAATTTTTCTTTCGCTTTTTAAATACTTCTTTATAAATGCTTTCTGTATTCAAAGTAAAATATTTGAAATACTATGGCCACACCTGGAATATGATGTTACAGACATGTCGTTTTACGCAGATTTGGCGATAGATGTAATGCGTTATTTGTGATGCGATATTGTTCGTAATTGTTAATGACGTTCCACTGTTATTGACAGATAAACGTATACTAATACGTATATATATATACATATATATAGATATATGTTATGGCCAATTTGATAAATCCGGTCACTATGAAGAATGATCGGTCTGTACACATAATGCCTATATCAAATGGGCAATATAAATAAAACTCCATGATGATGCAATATAAGAAAACACTGATGGACTGTCGTTTTTTGACTATTAAAATTGAGGTTGGGTATAATTACCACATTGTCCGACTAGAAGTAGGGAACTATTCATACTGCCTGGTCCAAGAAATAATTTAAAGTTATCTTAAACCATGTTATTTAAATGGATCACTGGCTGTCGCGTACTATTAATATGGGCCGGCCTAAGTCATTAATTATCAAATTGACCGACGCTCTTGGATTCATAATGACCGGTCCATATTAATAATGTCCGAATAATAAAATTTCCCGTAACATATATACCACCAATGTAGTTATTCGTTAATGGCTTTATTATTAACTCTATGATACATTTGGCAAGCGACAATATCTTTAATCTAATATAGCAGGTGCGGCCTCAGCAAAATAATAAATACATTTGCAAATAAAAATGTTTTTCTATAATTTTTCTAAATCAAGTCCATAATTTATTGAATTATGCTTGCCGATGAAGTGTGATTTTTTTATAGCAGGTGGAGGGCCCAGAAAGGTGATTACCGTCGCCTATAGACTTTTGCAACACCAGGGGTGTTGCCGGCCTCTAAGAATTTTTATAACGTCCTTTTTGAACCCCATATCATACCGTAGAGGGAAAACCTCGGCGGGAAGCTAGAATTGTGTGACAAGGAGTGGGAGGAGTCCTAAATTTCGTGATATCACATTTCAAAATCTAATATTTAAGCTAATTTCGGAACAGCTGTTTTAATTTAATAATTACTTGATGTAAAAATATAAGTGACACTAGGAAAGGAAGGAATGTGCTGCTGTGACAAAGACGGGGGAGGGGTGAAAAAGTAATGAAATTTGTGTGTAATAATTCGTGGCTGACGCGTTACTATCGCTTATAATTTGACATAACCGCCATATAAATAATGTCAATATTCAACCGATGGTCAGGCAAGTAAATAATAAGTAAGATATAGGAACCAGCCACTAATAGAAAGATTTTTTTATGGCTTGGTTTCTAGACCTTTACGCCAAGTCTAATGGAGAGTAGTTACCGTCGCCTATAGACGTTTACACCAATAGGGGCGAAATCAAAGCTTACCAGCTTTTGGTATGTGATATTGGAATAGAATTGGAAGCATAGGATAGGGGAAAGGAACAGCGGGATAGAATAGGGGAGGGGAAGTGGGTCATCGGAACTAACTAAATTTTTAATATTAGATAGATATTTCTACACTTGTCAACAGTGGTTTTATAGCCATAGATATTATAATGGCTTCGAATATGTTTTTACCTCTTCCATACAAAGTCTATAACAGAGACTTCTAAACTATTTTGGGCAAGAGAACCCTTTTCCAAAAGCAACTGATACCTCAGACCCCCGTAGTGAAGTTACTTTCAAAACCCTATCTCTGGTTTTTCCTATGTATACAAAATAAAATTCTTACCAATTTAGAAACATTGCAGTTGTGTAAGAATAAGCCTAAATGGCGCTCCGTTGTTCGTGCCTACCCCGCAAGGGACCTGGCGTGAAGTTATGTATGTATGTATGCAGTTGGTTAATTGAGTAAAGTTGACATCATTTTCTGATCAAAATTTAACAAATTAAGGAGACATACATTTTAGTAAATATCAAGTGTAATTAATAACACAAATTACATTAAAAAAACTTAAGTAGGTAGTACCAGTCGCCTTCGATGTTACGGAGACCGGCTAATGGCCGCCTCCGAGAATACCGGTCGAAGAGGAAGACCCAAGAAATGGCTGGCTTGACGTTATGAAGGATGACATGCGTACCAATGGTTTCAAAACGGATGCTGAAGACCGCGCGAAAGGGAGTAGAAAAGTTGGAAAGCGGTCCCTAGGTATCGGAGTGAATGCTCCGACTGCAACCGGGATTTAACGCCGGGATGATGGTGACTTAAGTATAGAGACATGACACTTTATTGCACACCAAAATATACAAGACCATATTTACAATATTTTCTAGGCAATACAATAGGCAACCTTATCGCTGAAGGCGATCTCTTCCAGGCAACGTATATATAAAACAAATTTAAATCAGGCGATGCAGGTAGTGCAGTAAAAATGCAATAGATACATAAATACTTAAACTAATTTAACAGATAAATATACAAATACAACCACACTTATACGATAATATATGTCAAAATACATAAGTTAGCATAACAAATCTATTAGCATGATTATATTGTGTTAATCATATCTGATTGAGCTATTTATGGATATTCAATTATTCATATACATATATTTATGGATATATATAGACATTTAAGTAGATAATTATTTTTCAAAAAACACATTGGTGCACACAACCAGCTTATACGGTATCTTCAATGTTTCAAATAAGAATTTGCGTTAATTAATAGGGGTCGATTTTTAGACCTCATCGATCCCAAAATCAGCTTAGGTTTATGTGGACTTCTGAGAAACCGATTTCGACCGCAGGGGGTCGATATTGACCGCTTTGGGAATCGCTGCTCTATAGCGTATTGATTTAAGAGTTACATTAGCATAACATCATAAATTATGCATAACGGCAATTGAGTGATATATTCTTGTAATATATTGACTATAATTATGTTATGACTTTATTTACAGTACAATTATTTATTGGATTATTAGAATAATTATAATTAAGACGCTTATTGATAGATGGAAGTTTATTATTAGATTTTATGACATGTGTGATTTCGAAAGTAGGCACTTAAAACACTATTGTTTAAAATAATCAAAAAGAGCCTTTAAATGTATAAATTATACCTCCTAGATGATATTACTCATATTTTGATCATTTTCTCTCATAAGCGTAATATTCAATATCCAAATACATATTTTTGCTCTGACACTACATCTATCCACATGTTATTTCTACATAATATGTGCCAAATTTCATATCTCTAGTTGATGTCGTATCGTTAGTTGTATCCAGCTTGAAGGACCAATGTCTATGTAAATATATTTTATATTTATGGAATCAAAGTAAAAGAAATACTACGTGATGTCTCAATGCGAATTATTTTACAAGATAGATAATTTTACATAACCAAAAACCAAAAGCTACATTTAATATTTTTTTTAAATAGCGATTAAGTTTATGTCCAAGTAGATTTGCACACAAGTCTTAATAGTTCCTGAGACAATTGCCTATTAAACACAGAAGACGACAAAGTGCGATCACTGGGGTCTATTAACGTTAGGTAACTGAACTCTAAATCATCCTAGTCCCAAACAGAGGAGTTTCTTGCGTTGCGAAGCGATGTACATAAAAGAGGAAGTAAAATTAAATGTTAACTTATATGACCTTCCAAAAGTGTTCCCCAGTGTTCTTATTTTGATTAAAACCTTTTTAAATTGAATTTAAAATCAAAATGACAACCGGCCAGCGTGATTAGTGATCTCTTGCCAAAATAAAGTCAAGGAAAGTGTCACACCGCTTCACACGTAATGGCGGTAACTGCGACCCGCTTACGGTCACCTTTCGCCGTACTTTCTCCACTGTGGCCTACTTAGACTGAAGACACTAGCGCCAATGTCCAATGTGGCCATGAACTTAACATTTTATTACTCTGAGAAAGTAACGAAAAACAATCGCTTCTAGAAGCAACATTAATAAAGAATAATATTGGAAGTAACCTGATATATTATTATCATCAATAAGGTGGTTCTTATGTTAGTAAGGTATATCAGCTGAGATTTTAGTCGTACCAAAGCGGATTTAGACTCAATCTCGCACCAGAAGTCTTCGTCTAAAAGTATCTAAATCCAGCACTGGCCAACTCCACTTCAGTCAGTAAGCATTATAGCACATCAACGTAAACAACCCAACAATTTTATATTTTTTAATGCAGAGTTCAGCAAGCAGGCAGACGGTACACTTGATGAAAATTATCCGTGCAGGAACGGAGAAAGAATACAATTTCCTGCGGCCGGTCGTAAGAGGGGACAAAACAACCCACAGCCAGGTGGGAGGGCATTTGCCCGACTGGATGGCTACCACCCCTGGTCTAATGTATATCGCCATAACAACCTTGAGTTGTATTCCGGGATTAGTGACCAGGTTCCAGTCTCCCTTAAGAGCGCAGCAGCGCATTTCTAACACCTTTGGTGTTGCAAATGTCCATAGGCGATGGTAACCGCTTTCCATCAAGTGGGCCGTCTGCCTGTCTGCTGAACTCCTACAATAAAAAAAAATCTGTGAAGACTTGAAACTGGAACCTGGAATAAGTATATAATTAATAGATATACCAATTTGGGCCCTACTCTCAAACGCCTCGTCGTTCGTTTTCGTCCGATCAGCCCGAAAAAGTCAGTAAAATTTTAGATAGAAGAAAGAATGAACAACGATTTCTTTAAAACTACAATAATATAGTGCACATAACAAAAGAATAAATGAAACATACAATGGGAAATGCACCTAAGTATATTTTTTTTTAAATGATAACGAACTACGACGTTTAATAGTAAGACCTCAAGTCCAAAAACGAAAACAAAACAGAAATAGAAGTACTTGTTATGGTAGGGCCTCATCTAGGATAATGTTAGAATTAATATTGCCTGTGATCAAATATTTATAGCGTAAAAATAAATCCGTTTACAAATAGCTTCATTAGTGTATATACTTACGTTATCGGGAAATATTTATCGTTATTAACAATTATTAAAAATATCGCATCACAAATTACGCGTCAACCCATCGATAAATTTGCGTGAACAGGGCTATAACCTCAGAATACAGATTATTAGAATATTTCTGTATTCTGAGGCTATAACTATAATATTATTCCAGACGAAACAATAGGGTAACAGAATACAGGATGTATTTAGTGCTTTTATTATCGACAAACCCATTATTTGTAGTATAAGTATATGATATAATAGTAATAAGGAGTTAATGGATTTGCTTGATTGTATTAAATAATAATTTATATTACGAAATGGAAATTCAAAAATCCATCTTCAAACTAAATCATGGTTACCATATGTAAAAGACACATTTAAATATTTTTATAATAACAATAATAATTAAAAACAAAACAATGAAGTCATCAACAATTAAATGAGAAAAAAATTTGTTCTAGAATCCAAAGACAACTGCTACAGATAAAATCAGTACTAACTTTGTAGTGATGGGAACAATGCGAATAGTGCGGGCGGATGTCCCAGTTCCGCGTCCCGTTAGCAGGAGAAAGTGGCTGGCAGACCGACACGCGCGATGCACCGCACCGTCTATGTAAATTATGCAATTATCAACGTCTGTCTCCACAACGGGCCTACTAACATCAACTAAAATCGATTTAATGTCGAATTTTCAGTAATTTGCGAAACTATATCCTTTTTCGAAATAACAGAGCAGCCAGTGCAACGGTACATCTTTATTGATTACTGCCACTTATGAACGACGTCGCTTTAAATCGCGGACGTGTTAAGAAAGTGCTGCCGGCAGCCAAGGACTTTTATGACTTTGTAAATGCCCCATACGTACTGTGGGAAAATGATAACACATAAATTCTATTTTATAACCAAATTAAAAAAGACAGAGGTTCTCAATTCGTCGTGTAAAATTATAAATATTTTTTAAGCATGTTCAATCCTATTTGTTTTTTTTAACCGTTTTTGGTCATTCGTTTTACGTTGGATTCCATACAGATTCGTAATAGTTCCATGTAAAATGTCATTATAATTAGATAACATATAATAAAGTGAAAAATATACATTTTCTAGCAAAAAACTTCAAAATTGACTTTAAAAATAACAAATATATTCAACAACATCTTGAAGTTGGTGCCAAGTAAAACATAAAAAAACATTAACAAATTAGCAAAATGTAATAATGTTTATGTTGTACATCGCACAGACGACGTCAAGTAAAAAGTTGATAAAATACCTATTTGTTTTTTGCTTTTCATTTATTCTTCATCTTTCTTTAGATTTGTTTTTCATTTAAGGTTTGGTCAAATTTTAACTTGTAACTTGTAGATGAACTTTTGCCTTTTAAATCTACCATAAAATACCTAATTTTAAAATAGTATCATGAGAATAACGTTACCCATTTTACTGTTGACAATTCTATTAGCATTATAAAGGATGCTGCTAATTTAATCATTTCGCAATTCGTTGAATACAACGGTAAAACAGACTGGTCGTCAAATCCCAAATTTAATGAACGGAAATTAACTGTCTCATTTTGTTATAGACCATAAACGGTATTTTAGAGGTGAAATAATCGCATGGTCTCCGCATATTGACCGAGATTATGTTAAAATATTACTAAACGCCTTTCAAAGTCAAGGCGCGCATTCATTCCAAGCAGTCTTTCTCCTACCGATGACGCACTAATGCCTATTGTCTAGTCATTATTATAATTTACATAAAACCAATTTACATTGAAGAACTAAATTTCTTTCTCCATAGAAATTTTCTAAGAAAAACGTAACAATAAATCGAGTTATCAATTACATCATTTCCTCACTCAATGTACAGTTATGCGACTTGTTTCCAAGAAACAGAACACAGCTTTCGAACATCTAACAAGAATGATCTAACGTGACAGAGCGAAAAAATGATGCCACCCGCCATATTGGTGTAATGGCTGCCACAAAAAAACTAACGGAATAAAATACCTAACCGCTAAACGGAGAAAGGCTTTCGATTGTCCCACATATTAACACACGCAAACTATTGCACGCGACTACAAAAAGGCGCAACACTAATATATTATTCCGCACTAACAACAAACCTTATGCCGTCTGTGGAACTGTCAAAGTGTTTTGGCGGCAGATTTGACGAATGTTACACTTCGGATAACTAATACGAACTAGTAGTTCCGGTCGTAAGTCACAAAGGTATACCTGTCTCTTTCTTTATTTACGAATAAATCTAGCCATCCCTTTCATTGGTCGACATTGAAAAAGAAAGCATTAATTTTTTGCCGACAACATTCTAGTTCGAGAGTATGTCGAAGAAAGCAAGACAAAATGCATGTATGTTACATTAGAAACGCCTCGGTCTTTTTCGTAGCAGTTGCATCGCATTAGAATCGTTGCATAAGAAAATGCTTTTCCCTCAACGGCGACATGAAGGAAATTACGTTTTCACCAATCATGTAATTATTTACATTGTTTGCTTTTAAACTTTATCGTTTCTTGGAAGTATTGAGGCAAGTACGCAAAACTTACTTTGTAGGGTTTCTGTTAGTTGTAGCGTAGACTTTCATCGCTATAAAATAATAATAGCCATTAGTTCGTTCGATAATATAACTTAAAACTTTAAAGCTGGAGATATTTAGTTCCAGCGGCTTCCACGAGAGTCAAGTACCTCTTCTTTAATCAAACTCAAAAAATAGGTAGATGAAAATTAAGAGGTATTTCGACTTGATGCATTCAATGTATGTCAGACCCAACAAAATGTAGATCTGAGACTGCTTCCACTACTTTTTCTCTTCTTCCTTCCCATGCATGTGTTTTAAAATTACAGTAATCTTTAAGTGCGCCATCTGTCGCACAAACTTGGAACTTCAACAAAAGTACAAAAAGCAAAACACAAATATGTCAGCGCGGAATGGAAAGAAGTATTCTAAATTTAAAATTAAAAGACAAAATTAGAAATATATATATTCCACCCTCCAACATGCTAAACGACTGAAATGGAAATGGGCGAAACATGTGGCACGCCTCTCAGATAATAGATGGACAAAAACTACCACCATTATCAGGACCTTTTCGTAAGAGAAGGAGAGGTCGACCCAACGAACGCTGGATTGACGAAATTAAGGAAATCGCTGTACAAGAATGAATGTGTAAGGCAAAGTCCTGAAGCCATGGAATAAGTTGAAAGAGTCTACCCGAAAAGGGGCCAAAACATTTAAAATCCATTTTAATATTCCACTTTTTTATTACTTATCTCTTTATTTAAATTGAAAATATAACTTTTGCAAATAACTATTCAGTATAAACTTAAAAATACATTACAAACTATCCTATATTAAAAAGAAGAGCTAAATAAAATTAAATTAAATAAAAAGGGATTTCTTTTTTAAGATAAAATGCTGATTCCAAACCTCATTCACTTACCAGGAACGTTCCCGAAAGGTTAGCGGCGTTACCACGTTGTATAGCAACGCTTAATCTTTAAGCTAACAACCTTTTAGTCGCGTGTCGAGTCCATTAAACATTTGGCGACATCACGGTAGAACTTTTAGAGTGCTAGGCCCCCATGGACCCCGCGTTTCCACCCCAAACACCGCAATGTGTACCCATTTCCAGTGGCCGCGTATATGCGGCGCTTGAGGGCCTGCTGGTTGGCTGCAGCAGAACCGGCGGTAGCGCACATACTTGCTTGAAAAATGGGACGCCGCGAGTATCAATGTAAGTAGCATCGCTCACTAAGGAACAGCCCATCTTCCAGGGAATCAGCATCATCCCATCGTCACGACACGAACCGTTTGGCAGGTACCCCGGCGGTGACAAGAACCCAGTGGTTGATGTCGTTGAGTGCCGTGTGTCGGAAAATTCTAACGGTGCTTCTGCTGCAGGATAATATTCTTTTAATTTACTGTGTTTTCAATTTATATTTTATCTGTTTTTTATAAGAAAGAAAAGTGCTTCATTATTATTAAGAGCTAGGCCGTCCGATCATTTAAGAGCTTCGCAAAAAAAGTTCTACCATTACATACCTTTGGTTTTTTTTATTGCAGGAGTTCAGCAGACAGGCAGACCGCCCACTTGATGGAAAGCGGTTACCATCGCCTATGGACATTTGCAACACCAAACGTGCTACAAATGCGCTGCTGCTCTCTTAAGTGAGTCTGGAACCTGGTCACTAATGCCGGAACACAACACAAGGTTGTTATGGCGGCATACTCTAGACCAGAGGTGGTCGTCATCCAGTCGGGCAAATGCCCTACCACCTGGCTGTGGGTTGTTTTGTTGCCTCTTACGACAAGCCGCCCGGCCGCAGGAAATTGTATTCTTTCTCCGTTCCTGCACGGATGGATATGGAGGTAACTGTTTTAAATACGTATTTTAAATAATATAATAATTTCTTTGTACTTCACATCTTTCTATATTTGGCCTAAGCAACATCACCCTCAGCTACGGTCACAGGCAGTGATAAACAAACTTTCTTTTGCACGTGCCGTTACTCCGTAAGTGTGGCGCGGCCCAAAAACGCGCTCTAGTTACTCTGCGCAGACTCAGATCCGACACGACAAAATGGCGGTCAAACATTTCTCTTGCTGTCATCGTTTCATCAGTGTTAGGGTCTGTGAGATAATCGTGAGAAGTGTTTTCTATTTTTATTAGCTGATTATTTATGGTCCAATGATATATTGATTTATCTTCGTTGTGAGACGATATAAATCGTGCTGTTTTGGAGTTTGGTGGCCGGTTCTTTAATTATATCTTGCCATTAATTTACTTGACCCACCATTAGGTGAGCCCAAGATGCTAAAGTGTAGTTACTCGAGCGTCGCGGGGACCTTTTGGATTCTGAAGATTAGATGCTAAAAAGAAAAAAGGTTATATGCCCTTTCACTGGAGGGGGGAGCGTGTAAAGGTTTTCAAAAAAAGATTCCCGAAGAAATAGTCAAGCGCGTCAGATATACAAAAGGCTTGTTATGTAAACTCTAAAGGAACTCCTATTCGAAAAAACTGACGATTTGGACGCGACCAAAAGTAATGGACTGAAATTTTTGAAAATGCAAAAAAAAACGTTAACATTGAAATACTCGAGCGCGTCAGATTAATATATAGACGGTTCAGCTTGATGTCTTTGTCGTGCTGACCCATAATCTGACAATTATGTGGAGGAATTTCCATAATCCAACGGTTTGATAAAAATATTTGAAGAATATTATGAAAGTTCATATATGGTGGGCTACATAATACGGTGCATGGTTTCTCTCCTTATGTTATTCTGCCACGCTCGAGTAAATCCCAAAATCCCCGCTTGGCCTCCCCTACTACGTTGGTTAAATTTTGACATTACTTGTATGGAGGTGGAGCTTATGGCAAATTATAACCGATAATAAGCCAAATGAACGATCTATCAGAGATATCAAGTGACCATAAATAATGTCTTTCTCTAATTCATATAGTTAAGGGTTTTGCCACGAAGTCCCACTATACAAATTCAGCTGTATATTTTGATAACTTTAGATTTCAATAAAGTTGTTTAAGCAATCAAAACTGCAAAACAAAAAGTTCTCTAGTATTGTACTTTCTATGTTTGCATGTTTATAAATATTCATTATTGCAATATATCAACAATTTCTGTGTAAAATAAGCTCATGTAAACGCACTCGAATGTTCTTAAGCGTCTGTAAACGTGCCGTGAAGAAAGTTCTTGTACTAAACATGATTGACAATTAGTGGTCAGATTCCCGCTGTTCGAGAATTTTCTACAAGATGTAATGAACAAGTGCTATAAGCGGATCTAGACCGGCTTCTTAGTGTTCCGTAGCTGTTTTGGCCTTAAACCGTTAATCGTTTAATTCTTAATTGATTCCTTGTAATCCACTCATTAGATCTTGTTATGGTGACAATGGGACCAATTTGGGATACCTTTCGATTAAAAGAAAAATTTGGAAAATTGGTTCACAATTGATGACAAAATCGAGTAACGAACATACAAAAAACATATATACGAATTGAGAACCTCCTTTGAAGTCAGTTAAATAAGCTTTTTAAAAAGGTTTTAAGTACAAGCTTTTCTGATCCTGTATATCATGTAGCAGCAGAGTGGTAGCCAAGAAAAGTAAAACGAGCCCAAACGACGGGTCTACCTTGTTTAGTACAGGAGTTCCTATGGCTACCTTCCGACTCCATCATCAGATCAGCTCCATTGTCACGCGATATACATTTGCGTGCAATATTTGAGCTCAATCGGAAACCGGGAAGTTGGTCAAATTTAACTTGCAAGATTCCACCTGAACTTAGATAGACAGATAACACTTTATTGTACACCATTACAGAAAACTTACGAACTAGTATTAATCTAATTGTGTACAAAAGCGATCTCTTCCAGACAACTCATGGCAAGAGTATTCTGATTAGGAGTAGCGATGGTGGTATACATAATTATTGTACGATTACTTACATTTTAATAATAAATATATAACTGTATCATATATACAAATATACACATAAGTATATACATATACAAGATACGAACTTACATACATACATATGTACATCCATTGCAAGTTAAATAAAAGCTTGTAAAAAGTTCAATTCATGTAAATATCCTTTACTTAGGTCTAATACCATTAACATAATGCGTAGGCGCAACCATCCAAATGTCCCCATTGAAGAAAGCGTTGACTCATACGTATTACAAGGCGGTACACTATTTACAATACGCATTATACGAATACATGTATAATAACTGTTCTTTATGTAACTTAACTGTTATAAGTTGGCCAAACGTGAGCCACTTATGACATGTCATATTGCTCTGACTTACATGACCCAAAAAACATGAGCCTTTCATTTATTGAATAATACATTTTAATAGCTGTCTGAATAACACAATATAATCATGCAAATACCTACACATCTTATCTTCTATATATAAAAGAAAGGTGGCGCTAAGATCGGTTTCTAGAATCCTCCTAATCACCTGGAGCGATTTTGGTGATTTTGTTTTTGTATGTTTGAATGGGTCCCCGGATGTTTCACAATTGGAACCGGTGGGTGGCGCTGGAATCGCTTGGGAGATCGCTTTTAGCGCCAAAATCGCCAATTGTATTGCCTAGAAAGTATTGTAAATATAGTCTGTTTTTTTATTGTATATTTTGATGTGCAATAAAGTGCTAATTCTCTCTCTTTTTTATTTATGGGTAATAAAGTCTCGATAACTCTTATGCTGCGGCCGTACCTGTGTCAGTGTTAAAGAGTTGCGGTCTTATTCATATTCAGTTACAGTAATACTGAAGGTTTCTTTAAGAACTATAAAGAAGGCTAGATGCTGCGTATATACTCGTACTCGTAACTCAATATGAATAAGCCCGTAAGGCTGTGGCCGAATGCGTTTTATTTAAAGGCTTAAAAAATAATCCCTTTGCAGTGTTGGGTAGTAGTAGGGAGCGTAAGAACTCAGGGAAATGAAGGTGAATATCCTGTTGATGGCGAGTGGTGCGGTTGTAAACATGAGGCATTGAGACTGTCGGACAGTAGGACTTTTGAAGTGAAACTTCTATATTATTTTGTCACGAAAAAGCGTTACGGCTGCGTGGAGAAACGGCATAATTTTAGAGTTGACTATGGATGTTTTTTTGGTTCCGGATCGAATTCAGTTTTTTTGTTTTAAAAAATAAAATATGTTTAATTAAAAAATGCATTAATTAAGTACCTAACCTAAACAAATCATAATTTACAGTAAACCTGCGAAAAATCGAAATGTGTGCTGGGACACATGAAATAAAACTTCAACGGACAAGTGGAAAAACGAATGTCAACGTAAAAATGGCAAACGAATCGCAACAAAATTTAACGTAAGTTTTACGGGCAGGTTTTCAAATAGGACAAGCACAATAACAATCTGCCCGTAACACTTCAAGTTAAAATTTTGTTGCGATTCGTTTTGCCATTTGTCCGTTGAAGTTTTTTAAGTTTCCGCGTTTGCCAAAAAACCTGCTAAACTCTAAATAGAACATAATAAATTAATATTATTTCGGCTAAATACGCTCGCAAAGTTTTTAAGTAACCTACGAATTGTTATTGTTCACTTTTTTTCAATCTAGCTATTTGAAAAATCATTTCGAGGAATAGTGTCCCTAATCATTTCTGTCTAGTTAAAATTCCAAAAATCATACGATCTTCTTGTATTTGGAAGAAATGCGTTTGACCTTTATTTGACCTTACTAAATCCAATCAGATGGGCCGTCTGCCTGTTTCCCTGCTTCAGGTGTAAAAAAATTCTAGCTGTACATTATTTAAGTTCTGTAACATGGATTTTCCCTAAAGACCAATTTAAAAAAATTAACGATAACTATAGAAAATAATAATGGTTGAACACGAAAAATTATAAGCCTAGCGACAAAAAACACTAAAATGATCACGATACGTAATGAATAATGACAGTGACATTTAAATAGTAGCACAGATTACTATGATTATATATAAATAAAACTTACTTTTATAATGTTTGTTTTCTAGGCAAAGAAATCAATGTAAACTTGTCCCTTATGACGTCTTCGGAAAAATATTTTTAAAATCGGATTATAAAAGAACTAACGCTTAAAATACAAAAATATTCAAATTAGTATCTTAAAATTTTTGTGAACAATCCCCATTACGATACATCGGCGGAATTTCGTTACGCCGAATATAGATCCTTCAGACGCCGAGCTTTCCGCGCGATACGTTACGCAGGTGTGTCGTTAAATTAAGAAGAAAGAGCTATGTTCTTCGACATACACTGATAGAGCTCGATCTAACATGAAGTATACGCGGGTGGAACGGCGTTGAAAACTATAGTTAATTATAATATATGAAAGTAACGTTACACTTAAAATATCAAACAAACACGTTATATGCAGTTTAAAATGAAAACGGAATCGATTGGTCGATAAAATAAACTAATTACTGACAATCATTTACGATTTTATCGCTGCAATCGAGACCAGACATCCGTTGTCTAACCATTTCAAATAGATAAAGAAATATTCACTGTCTGTTTGTCTGTGTGTTCTTAACCATTGTTTCTGTATATTATTTGATGAAGAATACCAGTTCAATAGATAGATATGACCAGTGTTAGAAGGCATTTAAAGAAATAATTGTTTCAACAGTGAGAGATCTATGCTACTCCTCTATACTTGCTTATTCTCTGTTTATATTGTATTGACTCTTTTGTCATATAAGAAATAAAACTAAAAACTTGAAAATTAAAGTGTATTTATTAACAAAACAAATATATTTAATTTTATTTATCAAGTAAGAGTTCATGTCTGTAACAATTTTCAAAGGCGCGAAATATAATTTTGTGCTTTTTTATGCAGGAATTCAGCAGAGGCAGACGGCCCACTTGATAGAAATCGGTTGTCATCGCCTATGGACATTTACAACACCAAAGGTGCTACAAAAGCGCTGCTGCTCTCTTAAGGGAGACTGGAACCTAGTCAATAGTGCCGTAACACAACTCAAGGTTGTTGGCGATATCATTTAGACCAGGGGTGTTCGCCATCCAGTCGGCAAATGCCTACCACCTGGCTGTGGCTTGTTTTGTCGCCTCTTACGACAGATCGCACGGCTGCAGGAAATTGTATTCTTTCTCCGTTCCTGCACGGATAGGTGCTTTCAACCACTAATGGTTGAGTGCTGAGAGAAAACGGATTACTTTTGGAGCACATAAACAGCGTTCGGCTGTCCTAGGCAACATACTCGGACTGATCCCCAGTGATGCTATTTTTCCGATTCCCCTCTAGGGTTATTGATTTTGCAAAAATCTAATGATTCTCTTTAAAATGTGAAAGTGAGACTCCTCTGAGTATTTTTCGCTATTTCGTATAATTTTTTTCAAGTACGCCTCGGGATTTGACCCGAATGCACTCTTCCTACTTATTACCTACCTAGCACCTATCTAGAACCAACCTACCTACCTACCTACTTGAAAAGTTCACCTGTGTATTACACACAGTACACTATTGTATAGAATTTAACTTTTTTATCTACTAACGAATTTAAACCATATTACATAGACCAAGTACTTGATTATTACTGAAGGAAATGACAGACATACACAGTCAGATATGACAATATTATTATGGTTCTATTTTTCCCAAATAGCCCATCGCGTTATAAATATCCCAAGGACACGTTGTACATTTTCTACTACTGTATGTCTTATTTCATTCTGATCGCTTGTGTAAATCTTGTAAGCAATGAAAAATTGACTTAGCTGCGTCATACAGTGTTATCATATAACTACGTAAGTGGGACCACAATACGTTAACCTCATTTTTTAAAAATAAAACAACCCAAATTGCAAACACGATAATTCCAATAAGACGCCACATAATAAATAAATTGCTCCATCCTACGTAACAAGCTATAAGTAGGTACGTGACTTTGAAATGGTTGCCAGATAATTTCTCGAGTCAAAATCAGAAAGCGCGGCAAACTTACACTGGCCGCAGTTTGTACTGACTGTCTACAATGAAAACAAGTAATATAGACGGTATTTCAACGTTTAATATCCATTGCAAAGTTTGCGAGGTTATTTGAAGTGAAAGTGTGGGTATGAACCGTGATGGATATGGACTAAAAGAAAATAACAACAAGGTTATGAACGTAGCATGAAGCGGGATTAAGGCGAAAATGTTGTCAAAGAGATGTAGGTCACTGTCAGCGTATAACGGCGCGCGCTCAATACCCGCCCGCGTAACGTTACGTGTGAGAAATTATTTGAATTTGGAACGCCACTGCGTGCTTTTTTTACTTTTTTTCATAGCCGCCATTTTGCCATTGTTCTTTTATTGTTAGTGATCTAGTTTGGACAGATTACATTTTGTGATGCTAAATTTGTACCGTTGTGATGGCATTCTGCAGCCGTTCAGATCCGATAGGTTACGGATTAATTTCACCATTATGTAGACCGGATAGGCTGTTTTGTTAACAATAGATGATACTGTTGAACAATTCAGCAGACGATGTAACAGTTAGAACGGTAACAGAAATAACCTTTAAACTTGTAAAAGTGTTTCATTAAGCAAAATCTTCTTATCAATCAAAAAAGTTAAAATGTTTGTCTATGATTTCTAAATTAAAGCTCTATAAAACCGTTGCATAGTTGAGCTTGGTAACTTATAAAATGAGGGATAAATATCTATTCGATGTCAAGCAATTGATTGTGAAAATGAATAATTGATACCAGAACAAGTAGTAAATTATAATTATATAAATAAGTAAAAAATAATTCTTACTAACCCTTTATTTGGAGACTTAATGACGATCTCACCATGGCAGCTTCATCATGCTTTACCTATACGATTTAAATATTATCGTGTGGAAAGAGCTGCAGCAGAGAGAGATATGTAGTACATTATACTTCATTGTGGAAAAAAAGGGAATTATGATATGGATAATGAATAAATTGTAAAAAATGTATGAGCATATTTATAATTTGATAAAAATGGGTATTTGTTCAAAGTCAGTCTTATTAGGAGTTTGTGTGACTTATTATTCTTTCTTTTGCTTTACTGTTGATAAAAAAATTCATAGCCTTTATGGAGTTTATATCAAATTTTATCCAGTAGTAAGGTTTTTTTTATTGTTATGCAGGCTTCTCTTTGGTCAGGGCAGAGTTCTCATTTCTTTTATATTTTATCTATTTTTTTTATGCTTTCTCAAAAATTTTCATTTTGCTACTACTTATATATATATATTTTTATATTTTTACCTATCTAGTTAGTAAGTAGTAGTTCTTTTAAACTAGTTCTCTTAGTCTTGATCTTTTACTATTTTCTACGTTCAATACTACTGTTTTTATTATTTTCTATGTAACAACTATTGAAGCTGTTTCTATTCTACATATTGAGTTTATACGTTTTACATTGTTAGTTGACGCTGGGAGAATATATTATATATTTTCAGTGTCATTTAATAGCCAGTTTATTTATCACCCGGTATTTTGTTACAAGTTGTTATTATTCTTATTATTATGCATGTTTTAAAGTGTTACATCTACTTTTCTTTTCAGATTCAATCGTGTGTCTGGGTCCCTACAAATTCCCATGGAACCTGTTGAGGTGACCAGTAGTAAGGTTAATGGATACATAGTTAGATATTATATAGAAACCCGGTATTAATTAATTGTACGTCAAACAACACTGACAATATAATACTGAGCTGCATTACCGACAGTCTGTCAATAAGCACCCACTTGCGGCTATGTCAACTTTCCCCAGTTTCAGTGCAGTCTTCTAAAGCGTTCGAGAAATTAGTTCGAAGCGAAACGGTTTGATACTTGAAATAATTGCCATTTTGCTTTAAAAACATAGAATAGAGTAAAAATTGTTTCACTACGTTTAAACGGGACCTGAAAGTGGAGTATGTCAACAGCATTATTAGGAAGTACGCGGAAGACCACGAGCATCGGCTTCATCATCACGTAAGTTTTGAGGCGATCTAGCTCCTTGACAACACAGACATAACGAGAAGGTTCAAATGGACAAAACCATTTGAACTAGTGCTATAATTAAAACAAAAGTGTAGTGTAATGTGCTAGCTTTTAATAAAGAACACACATGAACAAAGTGTCTTCGCCTTAATAGAGACTATAAGAAAAGTGTTAATGGACACCTTCTTAGTAACAATACTTTTAGTTAATTTAGGTTATATTTAAATTACTTATTAATCCTTTTAGATTAGATGGTAATATTAATAAGATATTTCTTTCTAAATACCTTATTTACAGAAAACAACTACGTTTAAAATTGGGAACGCTTTCAAATGAAATAATATAAAGCTATTTTTTGTAAGTATCCTCATAAGTCAATGACATGCATATGTTGAGAGTTTTCTGATTCCTCGTAGAAGACTGCGAACAGAGGTGCCGCGACGTTCATCTCCTCTCATTGACGTAGTGGAACTGTAGGTAGTCGGGGGCACCCTAAAGACACGAGATGATCTAATTCGAGGGGCACCCCAATTTGCCCGATTGCGTCGAAGTGTCGCGGCCAACTACCTAGGACAAATCTGGCAGCGCCTTACAACGACACGGAATAACGTTGGTAGAAAAAAAAGAAGTTTTGTTATCTCTAATTGAATAATTTTCAAATTAATGGCATAAGATTCATCTTCTAAATCACTTGTTGCGATTTTTCAATAGGACACGTACACGTTGGACACTCTTTCATTTACCTATATAATGCTTCAAATCAGAATCTAATATTCAACATTGATATTCACGTAATAAATTATTTAAAATGAAGAAATCAATGTAAATATCGATTCTCTATAAATATATTTTTGTATTTCAATATACTACTCGAAAATATCAAAGGAAATCCCTAGTAATATTTTATATACGAAACCAACTCTGTCTGTCTGTTCCGTTTTCGCGGAGAAACTACTGGACCGATTTGACTGAAACTCAGTTTATATATATTTTCGATGCCGAGGATGAACATAAGTTACTTTTTATCCCGAAAAATGGGATAGTTGCCGATATAAAAGTATATTTGTCTCTCTGTTTGTAATGCTTTTACGTAAAAATTACTGGACCGATGTGGTAGAAATTCAGTATATATGTAATTTTAATACCAAGGGTGGACAAGGGATACTTTTCATTCCGGATAATGGGAAAGTTTGGGGATAAATTTATGTAAAGAGTATCCCAAAAAGTAGGTGGATTTTTATTTTGTAATTTGCCATTTTCGTCATTTTGGATAATTTGGTTATTTTGGTTATTTTGGTGCAAATTGATCGATGTGGAGGATGTGTTCGGAATGGTCGATGTGGTCGATGCGGTCTGTGTGGTCCATTTACTATTGAAAATATAATATTGAAAAAAGAGATTGTTTTGCATTTCATAAAAATCGCATACACAGTAGCAGCCACGATCAAATCGTTGCAACCGTCGTATTCGCAATGCACCGCTCGGTGATAGCTTTCACTGCACTGCATAGAGCTACCGACCTTCCTACACCAACAGCTTGTCTATGATTGGCCTACTATACTATCCAATTATAAAAATTAATAACTTTCAACATTATTAGTCATTACAAAAGTTTCATATACAGTGTTTTTGTTACTGCTTTGCTTGCGTTAATTATGAATATGTACGAGGCGGAAACTATCCAATATTTCGGGATAAAATGTAGCCTATTAAATATTATCTACCCTTTACAGAAACAGCATATAAAGCTAATTTTATATTAATCGCTCCATAATACCTATGTATTTTTAGTCGTTTGCGTAATGTTCGAATTTGCAGTCCACAGATATTACCCGTTAACTAATTTAAAAAATAGACATTTTCTTGTCCGATTTTTTCTTTGTTATCTGTTTTTACTATATACATATTAGTGTGTATTTAGAATATGGCATTTGTAGAGCACTTTATTTAGAATATAACAAATACCCACTCTCATAGTCATCTCATCATCAGTATATGTATTTTTGAAATAAATCTGCCATATCTTTGAGCATGTTTTCATAATTAATGACAAACGCTATTCGTCCTCCGTTATCATAGAATTTGCATTTGAGACTAAGGCCTCTGATACAACTAATTATCCTGAACAAATCATATCCAAAACTGCATATACTTACACCGAAATTTCGGTACGAAGTCAATAAATTAAAAAGTATTTTGTTAATAATTATTATAACAAAAACATTCTACAAATCATCACCTAAACTACCGGTAGACTTCCTTTAAAAGTTTTTAAATTAACAAAGAAATTACAAATGGATTAACAAATAAAGTAAAAAAGTTAACAGTACGTAATTTCCTTTCATTGGAAGAAAATTTTCCGGTCATGTAATATTACCGTAAAAGTTGAAAAAGTGACTTCCCGCGGCGTCGTAACTGGCAATGGCATTGCATGCGTATACGCAACGACTCACACAAATTCAAAAATCGAACAGACAGATACGCGACTCTAATTGGCTGGTTCCGTTCGCGTGGGGCATCAACAGTGTTGCCAGGTGTTCCGATCTGGCGAGACGTTCCGATATTCAGGGGTCTGGAGACGCGTCCCGACTTACCGCTTACTGGGACACTGAATGGTTCGATAAATCAATAAATTTATTATAAGAGAATTAATAATAATATTATTAGAATTAGATTGTTAGAAATTTAAGTAATTAAACGTTAATTTAAAAACAAACCTTTTTTTGGTTTTGTCCCAATCTACTACCATAAATCCAAATTTGTTTTACATTCTGCCCCGATTTAATACAAATTGGACCTGACAACACTAGACATCAAGCACGCACACGTTGTCAAATTTGCGTGAATCTCTTGCATTCTACAGTGTAAAAGTCACTCACACTGTGACAAATAGACTGTTACTTTTACACTGTAGAAATACATTTTGTGAATGTGTGAGTAAAGAAAGGTGTTTGATTGAAATGAGCACACTACGCACCGTCAATTCTTATAAACGGAACAAGTAATTAAACATAACTTTACGTTTTTGTTGTTGTGCATTTTATTGATTTGACTGTTTGAATTTTTCTGTCAATTTCGCTACTTTAAATTTAATGCTGGGGCTTCATCTGCGTTAGTGTTAAAAAATTAAGCTGTGGCTGAAAGCGTCGTACTTAGAGCGGTGAAAAATAACGTCGTTAACGCAGAGCCACATTAGTGTAACACGCATACGTTATTTGTCAATATTTAATGTCATTACCAAAGTCGCATCATATAACGCATTAAAACCGTCGCCATATCTGCGTGAAACAGCCTTAATATTTAGCACTAACTTTGGACGTGTTTGTCTTTGGAAATCTTTACCCATAGATGTCAGAAAAGCATCATCATATCATGACACTTGGCATATTTGAAAAATCTGTCAACAACCATTACCCTATTTTATAATAAAATGTTTATTTTCTATTCTTCTTAACTTTGCTGTTTATTTTCCACATTGTACTTTTCTTCTTTTTTATTTTACTTCTTCTTAATTTAGTTATACCTAGACATAAATTGTTATACGCTTTAAGCGTATTAAAACCGTCTTTTGTTTTGCCGTAATATTATTCTAATAGTATTATTCATTTTGTAATAATTGTTTATTTTGGTAAACAATAACGTGTTTTATATTCTATTATTGTATGCTTGTTAATAAAATATTTAATTATCTTCGATAGTTTTATCATTGTTAATAATATGTCTACAAAATATTATTCATATAACCTTGTAAATTTCAAATTCACCTTCTAAATTATCTTTCAAATATCGGATTTACGCATGAATAGTTCTAAAATACGGGTCTGAGTTACCGGAACTTTGTTTTATCCACCTACCAAGTTATCGAGTTACTGGCGCCGATCTACTATTAATAATATTATTTTATTCTAAATCAATGTTATAATATTACGTTTATCGGTCACGGTTGGACTGAGGGCTGGCCCTTTCACTAGCTAAGAGAAAATCGTGAAAAGTGGCTCGTGCACTCTAATCATAGACCATCCCTTTACATAATGTCAGTAGGTACTCAAAAACTGTGGATATTTATGTTGGGGGTGAAAGGAACATAAATAGAGAACTGTTTAAACCTTTATTCTTCGTGTTAATTGTATATCTTCAATTATTTTTTTATTGCAAGAATTCAGCAGACAGATAGACGCGGTTACCATCGCCTTTGGAATGCCTATGCAACACCAAAGGTGCTACAAATGCGCTGCTGTTCTCTTAAAGGAGACTGGAACCTGGTCACTAATGCCGGAACACAACTCAAGGTTGTTATGGCGACATACTCTGGACCAGGGGTCGCCTCCATGGGGTGCCGCCCTGGACTCATCTCCGTCCAGGAAGCGGTATAAGGAGATGCGTCCTCGGGGCCTCGAGCGGCCACTGTCACATTGCCCCCTTTACTCCGTGACAGTGGTGTCCCACCTTTTCCTTATCCTAGTATCCTTCATCTTTACTCCTTCCCACATACCACTTCCTATTCCTGGTTTCCCCTTACGGGTTGTGTAGGTTGGGCGGCAGCCGCTACACCTAAAATCATAATTCGCCGTATCACATGGATAGATTTATAAGAACGCTGGGTATGGTTAGGGCGTCGCCGCAAAATGACGCGCAGGCACATTACCCTACACCTGCAATAAGTGGGCAAGGGCTACCGTGGCAGAGGCGGGCACGGCTAACGACGCGAGTCCACACCCAGACCAGGAAACTTCGCTTCGCGACGTGGAATATTAGTACGCTGACCGGACGTGTAAGCAACTCGGCCTAAGTACTCTCCAGGCGGAGGGTGGACGTGGCGTTCCTGCAGGAGACTCGGTGGAAAGGCTGCAGATCCCGGTTCATTGGGAACGGCTAGAAGCTGATCTATACTGGTGCTCCTGGTGGGGAAAACGGGGTTGCTGTAGTACTCTCCACGCTGTTCCAGAACAACATTCTAGAGGTGAAACGCTTCAGCGACCGGCTTATGGTTGTGTCGGTTCTTATCGGAGGGGAACCCATTCGGAATTTCCCGATCCTATTAGAACTTCGGAATAAAAATTGTATAAAAATCCTCTTCCATTAAAATACAATGTTAGATACATTAAAGTCAATCCATTCTCTATTTCAAACATACAGAAGCTAAACTTTTATATAATTATAAACATTACATCAATATATTCATGTAAACAACAACAGTTAGCCTCGTTCGTCCGCCATCATTCAATGTTTACCAAGATCGGCGGTACATGCGCGGACGCCGGCTGCGGCGGTTATACAAACGCACTTACATAAACATGGCCGATCGTGACCCAGAACTTGAGAGAAAGGTCTAGGTGCTCCTCCCCCCTTTTCACTGCCGTCTGGCGATACCCCTCCCCGTTTGTTGTTTACAGATTTATTTAAAATGTGATTTGGTACAAGAATTTTCGTCTCTATATTTTTTTTTTGTACAACAAAACAATATATATATGTTTTGTAAATTTGTTGTTGTTCTTTTATGTTTTACATATTTTATGAATGTATGAGACACACCGATTTTGACTGTCACTGGCAGATTGCTTACTTAGGCTATTTTTTTACTCTTTTAGGATTCCGCGAAAAAGGAAATTCACGCAGACAAAGTCGCGAGCATCTAGTATAGTATAAAATCATATTATTGTATCATATGATAATTAAAATTATTATTTAAATACTTAGGGCCGCTTGCATAACGTTCCTCAAATGTATTTAAGACACACTAAACGCATTTAACACCCTTAAATACGATTAGCGTCTTGAGCAACACAAAAATTGCTGCTCAATATGTTTAAAGAACTATCAATTCGCTTTGTGTAAACCGTATTTAGTCAGTTTAGTATGATTAACTAATTTTGTTTAAAGGCGATCGTTATGCAAGCGGCCCTTAATTAATTATTTATAGACTTACGTTATTTTGTAAGTTTTATTTATATTATAGTTTAGTTTATAAATTAGATTGTGAGTTTCATGGCTCCAAATTCAAGTCTTTGTTTCTTTTTAGTAACTTCACACACAATTTACTAGATTAATCTTATACTGATATATAAAGCTGAATTTTGTTTGTATATTTACTTGAACGCCTTAATCTCAGGAACTATTGGTCTGATTGGAAAATTATTTTATTGTTAGATACCCATTAATCGAGGAAGGCTATAGGCTATATATCATCACGCTAAGACCAATAGGAGCACCAATGAAAAATGTTTCAAAATCGGGGGTTATTTAACTTACTTTTTTTAAACAATTCCACACAGACGTTCTCATCAGCAGAAGCTAGTGATTAATATAACGAGGACAGTGAACGAAGAAAACTTAACTTCTTGTATTCTAGCTATAATCCCTTCAGACTATAAGTGGAATACGGAGACTAGGTCATCGAAATCAATGAGGTAGGGGTCCTAGAAGGCTGGCTACATTATGCTGGATCGTCATACTGATCCATTGTACGAGCTGGGAATCAGCCCTCTCAATCTCCCGAAGAGTTAGTAAGTCGTTTATAATAAAAAATTTGTATTGTCATTATATTGTTACAACCGAATGCAGTCAAAAGACCTGCAGTTTATTACCTTTCCGCATTTGGACTTCTTTTGTTTACTTTGTGTTTAAAATGTGTAGTTAAAAAACAGACCATTGTGTATTGTAATGTTTTGAATTCACACCTGCAATTTATTGCCTTTCCGCATTTGGACTTCTTTTGTTTACTTTGTGTTTAAATTTTGTAATTAGAAAAGCAGACCATTGTGTATTGTAAGGTTTATGATGGTCATTAGCCAGATGTGATTCTTGGAAACACCTGTTCTGCGGTCGATTATTGTGTCGAGACATATTGTATTGGTGCAGTATAAAATAATGCCCAAACTGCGAGGTGAGGCAGTCTAGAAATAGGCCTAAGCGGGACAAGACGCGTGTACATACGATATTCTATATAGTGACGGACTTTGCGCCTGTTATTGAATCGTGCAGTTTGTACTGGTTGTGTCCAGTTATATTTGTACCCGTGTTATACGTGTTTATATACTTCTAATAAATTCTATAGTAATTCCAACGGCATTTTAATTCGAGTCCCGTAACTCGTAACAATATGTATTTTGAAAGTTCACAGAAAGGTACTTACGAGTAAACGCCCAACGCCGCTCTCTTTTATCTATATTGTTTTAGAATGTATTGTCAAATACCCAATTACTATAGTATATTAGTAAATGGATGTTGGAAACTCTCATTAAATCATAATAAACAGCGAACCTTATACAAGTATTAGTTGTTCTGTGGTGATGTGAAAGCGGGCCCTTGGCCAGCTTTCGTTTCGCGGCCCCGGGTGCGCGTGCGCACCGCGCGAAGCCCTTTGCTATTTTAACAGTACCTATAGCATTTGATGCCCCAAATACCAACGGTCATGGTGAAAGTTATAAAAAATATGCACTATTTATAAAATAAACAGGAAATCGTAAAAGTTGACATTGGATTTAGAATTGACCGTCAACATTAAATTAATTACATATTTTCTAAATTAATATAAACGGAAATTGAACTACTAATCTTGTTAAAAAAGATTTAACTAAAACTGCTTTTTAGGGTTCCGTAGCCATTTTGACAAAAGAGTTACTATGTTTTCGACTTGTCCGTCCGTCCTTATATCATTACAGTCATATTTTCTCTCGAAAACTGGATAGTGTCTGTATAGCAGGAAACATAACTGGACTATGGTATCTATATACTGATCACAATACTGTCCTAAAATCGCAAAATAATAAAAAACTAATCGCTATACAATATTATGTAACTGAAGGTTGAAATTTTTTTTATGTATAATAAATATAAAAAAATATTGTATCACATTCTCAAATGTTACTTCTTAATTTTTATGACAAGGCCATCTATGAATTAACTTGAAAACCAAGTTCATTTCTAGTAAACTTTTGTTCTTCTTTATTTTTGTTCACTTTTGCCATGCCACTTAAAATAATTTAACCTTTTGATTTCATCCTATCAAATTCATAATTAACATACTCTGTATATACTTGTCATATCATATAATAACGTCCTTGTATTATGAAATAAAAAAAATCAACGTGAAAAAATATTATATAAGCCAAAAGTGCCATCTAGGTATCTGATTCTGAGTACCCATATTTGGTAATTTTATTACAGTATTGCCATTACCGTTTAAAGTTCAATAAGTTATGTTTGGTTTGGATTCACTACACTCGACGCTAGGTATAGTTTTTTTAATATTTTTAACATACAAATATACGGTTGAGATAGTTAAAATTAATGAGGACTTTTCTCAGTATGATGATATTTTTCACTTCAGATTTTCGTATTTGCCAGAATAATTTACTATGAGCAACACTAGTTCCCCAGGTCAAGGAAGTGCAGGGGTTTTCTTGCAGTTTTTTTATTATTTTTTTAAATAAATGTGATTAAGTGAATTATTCCTTTACCGATTTTATAAATGAAAATGAGGCTATGTTTGAAGTTAAGAAAAATGTGGAAGGAAAGTCTTTGTCCATTTACGAGAACGAAAGTAGGCGGTGTGACTGCAAATACCGCATAAAGGTTTCGGGCTGGAATAAGAATATTTATTGAACCAATTTGGGGATAACTTTATACAATATGAAAATCCATGGCTCGAATGTGAAACTCGCAAACGTTTCATCGGAAATATTAGTGATAAATAATCGTCATAACATTTGACCCAATTACGTTACCGTGTGCGTTGACCTATGGATATGAATGCGGACTAAAAAGATGTTATTTTTAGTACAGCTTTGCAGATAATTAATTATTTATAGATGCCCTTCGCGACAATCAATTCAAACACTTGCTTACAGTAAGTAATAGACACGTCTTATTAGCTTGTTCTTTGTTTGAATCTGTTCAATACTTCTTTTTATAATATGCCAGCAGTCTGCAAAACCGAGGCAACAATAATAATTAAATTTTGCAGTTATTTTTTTAAAAACATGACAACTAATTAAAATTAGCTAATTCTTATTTATAACCATAGCTGCATGCATCTCAGTTTTTAATATGTTCTCTATAAACATCCCTTCATTATGAATAAATACATGTCTTGTTTTCAGGTTTACAATTACAATTTACAATTACACACAAAAATCACTTTTAAAATAAATCAAAAAGACCCTAATACAAATTTATCATAGACATAAATCCAGCTTGCTTATAGGGAGCAATTTTTTATAGAATTTATTTACTGTTCAGCTAAAAACACATTCACATTTAAAGATGTTAAAAATACAACAGGTTGTGAAAATAATACATTCCAAGTTAAATTGAAAATAGATTTGTTTTAATGCATATCATCTTCTGTAGCTGAAATATACAGATTCAGTTTCTTAGACAAAATCCTTTAAATAATAAGATTAACTTTTTCCAATGTTAAAATAACGACAATGCTATAGAGAAAGGAAATAACATAACAATTTTATGTTGCAAAAAGCAACTAAATAAAGGTGTGCCAAAGAATCTAATGTTTTCCAAACTAGTTATAATGGTTACATAAATGCCAAAAAGGGGAGAAATGGAAGTTTTGTGCTAAACCAAATAAAAAAATTGGGTGGACTGACATAAGGTTGGGTTTAGATACCTGGGCCTTATGCCCTAAGGCCCAGTGGAGACGGCAGTGATGAAGAAGCAAAATGTTCGCACTTTATCATTGATTGTGTGCACATTTACTTACTTGCTAGTTGGTGCAGCTGTCTTTGATGCCTTGGAATCCACTACAGAGAGAAACAGATTTGAAGTATTACAAGGTATTAAAAATTCATAATCACAAATTTATCTACAAAACTAGTCTATAATAATTTATAAGTGTATTTTTTATCTATATTCACATAACAATTATAAATATCTTTTGAGTTTGAGTTTTGGCAGGAACTGAAAGGAGATGTAGTGCTGTGCAGTTTTATTTTCTAAAAATGTGTAAAAATTACTCTAAAATGAACAATAGTTGTAGGTTATTGATAGTTTTTGAGTAGTAATTATGTGTTTTGTAAGAAATGTGAACTGTATAGTCAAATGTGGCTTTTTGAGTTATCACAAGGACTCCATTGAATGGCACTAGCTGATTACCTACAGTTCAGCTGTGGTGCACATAGGCTTAAGAAAATGAAGAAACTATATTGTAAACTAAGATCTGGCTTAAATGCTTAGCTGCCAAGCCATAAACCTAAATAAATAAATATATATATCTTAGGTATGTTAGTATGATGTACTCTCCTAAATTGATAAACAGTGTTACCCATTAAGTACATTAATATAATAGGAAAGTGTTACCACTATGTTTCACTTTGAGTAGGCCACATACACTGGGTAGATTTTAAAATAACTAAACAGACAACTGCTATAGATGATTAAGCCAGTAGTGGACAGTGTCTTGGCACATGTAGTGTAAGTTGCCAATTCAAATATACCAGTAGCTGACAAGTGACCAGTGAATAAGTAGCTTGCTCCATCCTAGATTGCATCTTCACTTAACATCAGGTAAGACAGCTGTCAAACACAAATCATTTTTTTTTTATTGTAGGAGTTGAGCAGACAGGCAGACCACCCACTTGATGGAAAACGGTTACCATCGCCTATGAACATTTGCAACAATAAAGGTGCTACAAATGCACTGCTGCTCTCTTAAGGGAGACTGGAACCTGGTCACTAATGCCGGAACACAACTCAAGGTCGTTATGCTGACATACTTTAGACCAGGGGTGGTAGCCATCCAGTCGGGCAAATGACCTACCACCTGGCATATACCATGATATCAATATCTTATACCAGTGGTTCCCAAAGTGGGTGATAACGCCCCCTTGTGGGCGCTGTAGGCCTAAGAGGCCAGTAAGAGACCCCGAAAAAAATGAACATCGGCAGGGGCACCTGCCGATGTTCATTCATCATCAGCGCCGTTATGTACTACCAACTGCGCTTAGGTCTCAAGTTAACTCTTGCGGGCTATAGTAAAAGTCTCGTTTAGAATTAATGTTTAATCTCCTCTAATGTAGCTCTCAATAATCAATTAATTTAATTTGACGTAATAGTGTTTTTTACGTAGCTGAAAAAATGGGGGCGCTAAAAATAATTTATTCTCAAGTGGGCGATATACAAAATAAGTTTGGGAACCACTGTCCTATACCATGATTTAAAAAAATATTGCCTAGCTACTTGACAATGTGAGCAAGGTGGTGCAGGCTGAGTGAGAAAATCTGAATTCCAGGATATGTAGAGCTTAAGGTAGTCAACAACCAGTATGGGACCATAGTTGACTGAGATGAAATTTTAGCATTAAATTATATGAATTTCCAGCAATCGAAGGCATGATAATAAGGAAATACAATATAACTGAAGAGGACTTCCGAGTAATGGAAACTGTGGTGCTGAAATCAGAGCCACACAAAGCTGGGCAGCAGTGGAAGTTTACTGGTGCCTTTTACTATGCAACCACTGTGCTCACTACTATTGGTGAGTTAACTATCAATAATTATTTATTCTCAATTATTTTTGGGACGTTTTCCACATAGATATACCAACCATGTTAGGAAAATTATATTTAGAATATCTATCAAGGTATATTACCTGTGAGCAATAATATTGTTACATACCAACAAAGAAAGCACACTTTACCTGCCCATCGTAAAACGCCGTTTATTGCCGTCTTTGATTTAGGAATACTTTTGTTTACTTTGTGTTTAGAATTTTAATCCAGAAAACATCCTATTGCTATTGAACTTGTTTTGCCGTCGAAGCTTGCCAGATGTGAGGGATTAACTCGGCGAACGCGATCCTTTGTTCTATTATACAGTTTAGTATAAAACAATGCCCGAACAGAGGGGTGGGGCAGTCAAGCGACGACTACGATACGAGTAAGATGTGTGTAGTACTTTCGATATAGTGACAGATATTTCACAGTGTGAACTGGTTGCATCCAGTTTTATATGTTTTGTACAGTTCTAATAAACTCTATAGTAATTCCAACGGCATTTAATTTAATTCGAGTCCTATAGCTCGTAACAATATTTAAAAACTCTTTTGCTAATTCAGAAGTAGGCTCTGTATTTTACTGATATATCTATTGTTGCTTTCACTGAACTAGACTCTGTTCCAGATTCCACCAAATTGATTGTTGTTGATGTTATTGCTATCTTTGTCACACTCTTTGCTTGCTTGCATAGCATCTTTCTCAATTCTATTCCTCATATTAGGAATGCTTATTTATTTTGTTCCAATTTCAACTATTTATTATTTACACTATATAATATTTACTTTCTACCATTATCAATTCTATGGTTGAGTTATACAGCCTAGCTGGCAGGCAAGGGTTGCAATGGTGATCCAACCCTAATTTGATTACATTTTAATTGTTATTAAATTTAATTTTCCTTCAATCTCTGAGTATATACTTATACTGAATTACATTTGTAGGCTATGGACACTCAACACCGGCTACAATTGGTGGTAAATTATTCACTATGTTCTATGCGATAGTGGGTATCCCACTTGGACTGATTATGTTCCAGAGTATTGGAGAACGAGTCAACAGACTAAGCAGGTAGGTTCTAAAGTTCTATAAAATAAATTCTCTTTTAATTTTTTTTATGCCTTTTTAGTTTATTAGAGAAGAAAATGTTCATAAAATTACAAAACAAGTCTCTCATATATCTTAATACTTTTATTTTTGTTGCACTTAGCTGGTACTCCACGAAACGTTCATGATCAGTCTTTTAACCAATTATGTCGCGTTCCTCTTGTAGCTCACACCATCCAAAATGCTCCTTCAGGCGTTTCACATAGCGACCACCGTCGTTATGGTTGCCGCGAAAACGTCACTAATGACGTCATGATTTTCGCTCACGCAGGCTACATTCCACAAGTGGCTCACAACGACAACGTTCAACACCAGTATTCTTCCCGTTCCACATGTTTGCGTGCGTTCAATCATAAACTGTAGTGGAACGGATTATGGAGCGTTGATGTCATAAACGACGGAATACACCAATGTCATTGGTTTATTTGAAAATCGCGCTTTCTTCAATGTCAATCGATAGAATTAATGCTCTTTGGTTAACGCCCATGTCAACCCACCTCTTAAAGCGATGACGTCATTAGTCACGATTTCGCCACGACCATAACGACCGTGTTCGTCATGTGGAACAACTGACGGAGCATTTTAGGCGTATTGAGCTTCTAACGGAACGCATCTGCATCGCTCACAACGACCCTTGTCAAGTGGTGGGTCAAATAATCCGTTCCACTTGAATTTACGATTGTAACTCCCGCAAGCAAGTGAAACGGGAAAAATCGCGGGTTTGAACGAAGTCTTTGTGGGCACCAAGACGAACGTACCTTATGTAGACGATTCTACATGAGGTACATTCCTCTTGGTACCAATCGTGAATTCTATTTTGAAGTTGGATGAAACAATCAAAGTAATCCATATAAACAAAGTCGAATCATTCAATGTCATTGAATATCGCTGTGTCTTTTAATAAATAAATATAAAAGTGGCCTTTATTTCCTGACGTTTTTGTTATTATATTGTTTTTTTGTTAACACAGTGACAGCAGCCAGTCAGGTAACCTCCTTGACATAAGCCTCCTCCAGAATGTGCCATTTTGTGCGATCTCGCGCTAATTTCCTCCAATACTTTACAAGATCATCTTCTCTCTAGTCTCCCCTTCTTCTTCCATCCCGCGTTGATTCTCACTTTTGCTTTTTTTTTCTGAAAAGCGGCCGAAACGTCGGACAAACCAAAACTTAATAAATTACCGCACTTGAAACCGTTAAAAAGTAGTTTTATTTTATATGTATGACCTTCAAAAAGTGTTCTCCAGTGGAACTTCTCTTGAATAAAATTTTTGAATTTTTACAAGTTTATAATGTAGATCAGTGTTTTTCAACGTGTGGGTCGCCACCCCCTGGGGGGTCCTGAAGCTTCTTTAAGAGGTTCGCGAAGCTTCTATAACTGAGTTGCAAAAGGTTGGGCAAGTATTTATCCAAACTCTAATTATGAAAATAAATATGTTGGATTGAATATTTGACACAAAATAAAATACATGAAAAAAGCAACTGGTAGGAGTCGCGAAATATGTCTTCATACTAAAGGGACCGTGTCATGAAAAAGGTTGAAAAACACTGATGTAGATAATTCGGTAGTTGACAATTTTTGAGAAACAGGTTAGTAAAAATATTAATATTTCAGCAAAAAAACTACATTAACATATTTAATTTAGCAATTTTATAAATATTTGACATTTCGTCACAAAAACGCGTCAAGCTGTCATGGCGTCTCGCGTGACGTCACAGTGTGCATAATAAACATCTGTTTCATTGAAGTGTCATCTGGGAAGTCATTGATAACCTATGTTTTGCACACTGACATCACGCGCTCTGATCGGCGTTCATTGTTACGTGGTTAATGGCTGCAATATAACAATTTTATTTCTCAAAAATATCAATTAATATTTAAGTTAAAACAATTTATTTTTGTTATATTTAGAATGGAATCTGCTATACATATATATATATATTAAAATCAGCCTATATTTTTCATACTGTCATGTACCGTATTGGTGTTTCCAGTGTAATAATAAAATCGTTAAAACGCGCGCTGAACTGCAAGCAAACGAGCGCGTCCGAGGTGGACCTGATATGCGTGGTGACGACGTTGTCCTCGCTCACCATCGCCGGGGGCGCGGCCGCCTTCTCCACCTGCGAGGGCTGGAGCTACTTCGACAGTGTCTACTACTGCTTCATCACCCTCACCACTATAGGTGATTTGCAATTCACTATAGTAGAATTATTTTGTCCGTGCAGTTTGGGTCATAAATCATAGCTCGGCCTCAGCCCGGCTAGGGCGGTGAGCATACATAGATACCTAATTAATAATTTATTTTAAATCATTATTAATCTTATTTTAATAAATACGTTGTTTTATCTATTTTTTTCTTTCATTTTTATCACTTACCCACAAAATGACAAAACTAAATACATTATCGATAACGCTTATCGACAACAATAATGCGCATCACTATGCTCGCCCATAAGGCCCATGAGTGGAAGAGAGAGCGAAATACTTGGTTCACCGCTCCGATTATTTATGACCCAAACTGCACGGACAAAATAATTCTTCTATACATACATACATAACTTCACGCCAGGTCCCTTGCGGGGTAGGCACGAGCAACAGAGCGCCATACAGGCTTATTCTAACACACCTCACTTGCTTCTTTGACATTCATAGCTCTTGTCATGCAATTCACTCATTCTTAATTATTTTTGAAGGTAAACTTCTTTAGGCGCATGAGGGTAATTTTTTTACGGATGAAACGCAATAATAATAATATTAGCGTCACGAAGATGTGCAGCGTTTTTGTCTTTTGTCTTACATTTTTAAACTCGTGATACCTTTCGAATGGAATGTCCGAATTGAATAATTCGGTAGTTGTCAATTTTTGAGAAACAGGTTTATTTTGAGCCTTATGGTCTATTTAAGCCAAAATATTAATATTTCATCATAAAAACAACATTAACTTATTTAATTTAGCAATTTTATAAATATTTTGACATTTCGTCACAAAAACGCATCAAGCTGTCATGGCGTCGCGCATGACGTCACAGTGTGCAAAGCAAACATCTGTTTCATTGAAGTGTTATCTGAGAAGTTATATCATCATGATAACTTCTTGTGTTTTGCACACTATAAAGTCACGCGCTCTGATCGGCGTTCATTGTCACGTGGTTAATGGCTGCAATATAAAAAAAATATTTCTCAAAAAGATCGTATTAGTATCGATTTAGATCGTAAACTACGATATATATTAAAACATATTTTTCATACTGTCATCTACCGAATTGAATAATTCAAAAGTCATATATTACTGTAGCTAACTTCAGGGTGTTGGTTGACTATAGCTAACTTCATGAGTGTAGCTTGACGGTGTGCGCGCGCATCGTAAAAATTTACTCTCATCGCGCCTAAAGAAGTATAACTTCAAAAACTTTTGAATTTTGAATATCTCCATTATACAAGGTTTCGGCGACATGGTGGCGTTGCAGAAGGACAACGCGTTGAACCGCAAGCCTTCATACGTGATGTTCGCTCTAATCTTCATACTATTCGGGCTAGCGATTGTAGCTGCCTGCCTTAACCTGCTCGTGCTTCGCTTCGTCACCATGAACACCGAAGACGAGAAGAGAGACCAGCAACAGGCCGAACAGGTATGTTTATCTGTACAGGAACGGAGAAAGAATATAATTTCCTGCGGCCGGGCGGCCTGTCGTAAGAGGCGACAAAACAACCCACAGCCAGGTGGTAGGGCATTTGCCCGACTGGATGGCTACCACCCCTGGTCTAGAGTATGTCGCCATAACAACCTTGGGTTGTGTTCCGGCATTAGCGACCAGGTTCCAGTCTCCCTTAAGAGAGCAGCAGCGCATTTGTAGCACCTTTGGTGTTGCAAATGTCCATAGGCGATGGTAACCACTTTCCATTACGTGGGCCGTCTGCCTGTCTGCTGTTCTCCCGCAATAAAAAAAAAATGTTTACCATTTCAGATAATAGTATAGGATCCCGCTATACAACGATCTTCACCGAGATGCCTATTTCATGAAACCTATTTTATATTTCGCTTCTTTGCTTCAATAATGTGTTATCTTGAAAATTGAAACATTAGAAGAATCTTTTTAAAAGTTGAAAAAATAATTGTACCGAAACAAATGCTTTGGCATCTGCGAAAATTCATTTTAGATTGATTGACAAAAGTTGAGGATACGCTTCGATAAAATTACTTCTTATAGGCCTAAAATCCTATTTTCTAAAATTTCTATTAACAAGATAACACATTATTGAAGCAAAGATGCGATTTAATTTAATGTTAATTTATTTATTATTATTTAATTATTTATTTTTTATTTAATTCAAACCAAGCACGTCTCACTCTCAAAATGTATTTTTTTACTCTCTCTTTAAATCTCATGTGGACACTCACAACATTTCTATTTCTCCACAAATAATGAAAAACACACCGCCCGCCAAGAACATACAATACTCAGCTCAAATAAAAAGAAAATTATTACACATAGATATTAACATACTCATAGATGGATTTAGGACAGGTCTATAAATCCATCATCAGACCTGTCCTTTTGTATGGCAGTGAAGCGTGGCCTGTACTTGAGCGACACAAGCAAGAGCTGTGTGTCACGGAGATGAATATGCTGCGATGGATGTGTGGAGTGACGCGGAAAGACCGGGTCAGGAACTCCCGCATCCGTGGCAGTCTTCATGTCCGTGACATAGCAGACAAACTGCAAGAGTGTCGCTTACGCTGGTACGGCCACGTTTTACGCAGACCGGCTAATTACGTGGGGAACAAATGTCTAGCCATGCCGCCTCCGCCAGGTCCCGGTCGAAGGGGAAGGCCCAAGAAATGCTGGCTTGACGTCGTGAAGGATGACATGCGTACCAATGGTCTCAAAACGGGGGATGCTGAAGACCGCGCGAAGTGGAGTAGAAAAAGCAGGAAAGCGGACCCTGGGCGTCGGAGTGAACGCTCCGAACGCAACCGGGATTTAACGCTCGGATGATGATGATGATGATGACGATGATGATGATGATTAACATACTCATAGATAGACTAACACGATACAAATAATTAAATTCTCAGAATTAAAAGCTCTACACATAAGAATTGAAATTTATAACTGGTCGATATGGAACTTGTGTTCAATCAATATATAATTACATTTTTTCCACGCACTGTAACATATATAAACAAGATACACAGAAATTCCATAACATAATACTTACAAAAGAAATCTAAACAATTTTATGAACATAAAAGTCGGTGCTTAGTAATTTTTTAAATATAGTAATTTTTATGTTTTACTTTGCACCGACTTCAAGATATTTTAGGTAATATATACTAATAATAATATCTTTAGAAATAAGTTATAGTTTTTTTGTTTTTGAAGTCTGTTTTTTTAAACGAAGTTATTAAATTTTATTTGTTACTTTTTAGTGTCTAGCTTTTTAGTCTTTTTAGTGTATGGGTGGACCTACGAATGGTGCCGCGCTTCTTAAAAAATATATGTCCCAAGAACCGGGAACAAAAAAATGATCGTAAAATGAAAACTACTGGGCCAAACTATGTCAAATTTTTAGGGGAGCACATGGCAGCTATTCCGCGTCGAACAAAAAACTCACGCAAATCGGATCATAAATGACGGAGTAATCGGCGAAGATACATAAAAAAAGCAACAAAAAAAAGTTCCCGACGAATTGAGAACCTCCTCCTTTTTTTGAAGTCGGTTAAAAACTAGGAAATGTTGCAAACAAATGTTACAACAACAAACTATTAATGTTTATAGTAGTATTTAATTTCTAAGTTTTTGTTTGCAGTGTAATTTATTAATAGTTTTGTTTTCTTTTACCTATAATTTCAATATAAATCGATTAATTTAATGTGTCCATAAATATATTGCATATGGGTTGCCTAAACAATTTCAGTCCAGTATATGATTAATTAATAATAAAACAAAAATATGATTTCACCGATTTGTTTATTAAACCAATCGAAAGTATGTAGCCCATAGAATATGCAAATGTTATTCCGTCCATTTAAAGAAAGAGAGTGCGCCTGCTATTTGATCTTGAACATGAAAAGGATTATACCTGGCTACCCGAGACTTGTGACCGGAAAAGAATAGGCAACCTAAAATATGCTTGTTCTATGGGCTTCATAATTTCGATTGGTATAGAATTTGTTTAATAAACAAACCGGTGAAATGTAATATTTTTTTTTAATTGTTAATTAATCATATACTGGACTGAATTTTTCTAGGCAACCCATATGCAATATATTTATTTATTTTTATTTATTTATTGACACCTTTAATTATATATAAAATAGGTTTCATCAAATTAGCACTCAGTGAAGTATAGCGGGATCTTAGCCTATAAAGACAAGAAGAAAGAAAATAATTTTGATTCAGGACAAATATATAGATTTTGCCATTTGGTAGGGCATTCGTCCGACTGGATGGCTAACACCCCTGGTCTAAAGTATGTCGCCATAACAACCTTGAGTTGTGTTCCGGCATTAGTGACCAGGTTCCAGTCTTCCTTAGGAGAGCAGCAGCGCATTTGTAACACCTTTGGTGTTACAAATGTCCATAGGCAATGGTAACCGCTTTCCATCAAGTAGGCCGTCTGCCTATCTGCTGAACACCCAGTATTTATAAGTTCCTGGTAGTGCGCTGCAGTGACAACATCCGGTAATGCTTTGGCACTTTGGCGCCTCTTCAGTTTCACTTCCTCCATAACACCAACTTCCGGTTACTCCATTTCCGAAATCCGTTGGATTTGTAAAAAATGCTTCTACATTGACATCCGGTTATACGACCTTCGATTACTACATTTGACTACTTCCGTCATATGGTTACTTTATAATAACAAGTACGATTTCTACATATACATCTTCTTATATATATAAAAATCTTGTATCACGATGTATGTTGCCAATAAACTCCAAAACTACTGAACAGATTTCAATCAAATTTGCACACTGTTTGCAGTTTGATCCAACTTAAAAGATAGGATAGCTTACATCTCAATGGACCCTGTAGATGGCCCTGCAATCGGGTTCTAAATTTTATTTCTTCAGGGCAGGACAACGTCTGCCGGGACAGCTAGTAATATTATAATAATGGATTCAAAGTGTCGTTGGCTGTTTATTCCAGGCACAGCAGGTGGCAGTCCGGCTTGAAGGTGACGTGATAACCGCAGATGGGGCAGTTCTCAGAGGAGTCTCCAGGGGTACGAGGCTGCCGGCCGATCCGAGGCAGATCACCACAGGTAACATGAACTTCTCTATAAAGCAGTGTTTTTCAACCTTTTTGAATACGTGACCCCTTTATAGCTTAAATAATTTTGGCGACCCCCTTGGGATATAGACGGACAAAAAGTTAGTAATTTATAAGACTACGATCGTGTTTTTCTCTATATTGTCACCTATATACATGATTAGAACCTATACTCTACAAAGAGCTGCTGAGCATAGAAAGTACCTAAGTACGAGATATAAGTTTAAAGTGCCTTTTCCCTTTTGCCTACGACCCCCCGAGTAAGGCTCTGCGACCCCCTTAGGGGTCGCGACGCACAGGTTGAGAAACACTGCCATAAAGGAAAAGATGTCCGTAATTCTCTTTACGATTTGATAAAAACAAAACCCTGACATTTTTGTCATGTCCATCCGTACATCTCTGTGTTTCTGTGATTTATTTTGTCACAGAATCTAAATATATAACAATTTATAGAAGATGTAGTCTATGGTCTATATGGCGGTTATGACTCTAGAGCAGGTGTCGTCAAATGGCAGACCGCGAAAAATGTCGTTTCACTCATTGGTTATATAAAAGATACCTTTATTATACCTCATTACTATTGTTTAATTATTTTTTTCTATAAAATATTGTATGGACCGCGATATAGTGTCAAATATTTTTTTGGAAAAATAAGTACCTCCTCAAAAATATTTATACAAAACTCAGAAAAAGAAAACAAACTTCCAGGAAATTCACACAAAAAACCGGAGGCAAATTTCAAAATTGCACCATGGCTCGAAAGTTGATATATAGATTTTAAAGAGAACTACATAACTAAACTAATAAATAACGCAGTGTTTTAACTGTTGAGATGCCGATACAAATATAATGTACTTCAAGGTGTTTATTAGTGGCCACCTTCCAGTTTACTACAGGTTGAAACTATTTTGCCACACACTTGTCCAATTTTATTATATACCTATAGATTAGTGAAAGAGAAAGTATGGTCATTACAAAATATAAGCGTCTAACACACTATGCAGATATCAGATTCAATGAACTAGCACACACAGCACAGATAATTTCTATTATCGTATAAAGTATCCGTAGGCACCAAGCGATATCATAATATGGCAACAATATTATCTGCTTATACAAATATATCTGCGGGTAAATGATCTCTGCATGAATCATATCATGAAAGAATGGTCAGCGGTGAGACATGAATCAAATCATGAATCGCCATAAAATATTTTGCCATTGGATTTCGAAAATATATTGCAAATATATTATCTAACAGATCCTTATAAATATTAAATTTACTTTGATCCTTCTTAAGCTTTATATATCAGTTTATCTAAATACTTTTAGCTAAAGCAACACGAGCATCAAATTCAAAATTTTCTGACGAGTTGTCCATCAAATCCAGAAGCAATATACACCAACTCATTGTAAGACTGTATAAACATTCCGCACAAACAAACTATTAATTTCAGGGAATATATCATTTCATATTAATTTAAAAGTTACATTCCTTTATACTCCCGTATCTGCGTGGTGTGTGGTACATTTTTAACCGACTTCCCAAAAGGAGGAGGTTATACTGATTAAATTTTTTTTCCACAGATAAAATTTTATTGTATCTGCTTTGTGTGTTAATGGATATGTAATTTTGTTTTTAAGGTGACACTTCACTGATTCCTCTATACATCGACGAAGAATACGCTCCGAGCGTTTGCAGCTGCTCTTGCAATTGTTTCGGACCAAATAGGTAATATAATATTGTATTTTGTTTATTCAACTCACTGCATTGTATAATCTTGTCTTTTCTTTTATTGCATGAGTTCAGCAGACAGGCAGACGGTTCACCTGATGGAAAGTGGTTACCATCGCCTATGGACATTTGTAACACCAAATGTGCTGCCACTCTAAAGGGAGACTGGAACATAGCCGCTAGTGCCAGAACACAAATCAGGGTTGTTATGGCGGTACACTCCGGACCAGAGGTGGTAGCGATCCAAACAGTCAAATACCCTACCATTTAGCTGTGGGTTGGCCCAGCTGCAAGAAATTGTATTCTATTTCCATTGCTACATGGATATGGTGTCTATGAATACCAAATTATTGGAGTAAACTGTATTTTTATGTATTTTTTTTTAGCCAAATTAGCACAATCACGCAGTGCTATGATCTATGACAGTGTTTCCCAAAGTGAGCGATAACGCCCCCTTGTGGGCGCTGCAGTTAACTTGAGACCTCAGCGCCCTTGTGTAGTACCTACTGCGCTTAGGTCTCAAGTTAACTCTTGCGGGCAATGGTAAAAGTCTCGTTTAGAATGAATGTTTAATCTCCGCTTATATAATAATTACAAAATACAATAATCAATTAATTAAATTTGTCGTTAAAGTGGTTTTTAAGTAGGTGAAAAAATGGGGACGCTAAAAAATAATTTATTCTCAAAGTGGGCGGTATACAATATAAGTTTGGAAACCACTGATCTATGACGATATGAATCGGCTTGAGGAAAGTGTTTAATTATGTACAAAATTTATCGAATTCACAATGTCTTTATCACCTGCTTTTGTAATTTTAAACATGAGATCAGAAAAACTACTTAAGCATTATTCTTGGCCAGAATTTGAACTCAAGTCATTCGAAAGATGTATTAGTGTGTTAACTACTAAAGCTGTTACGATTTTTCTAAAAGAATATATTTTTTAATTTGATGTTTTTTTATTATGAAATCTTTCAGATCAATACCATATCGAGATCCTCTATCACCAGTGCCACCAACAAACATAAGACAAATCAAATCCAAAAATTATAGAGAATTCGGTGGCCTTCCTAGATACATCGAGAAATCAGGCAACACACATTCACAGTCTCTACGTCTAAATTCAGCTTCAGGCTACTTATATATGAATGCTAGGAACGACTTCCAACTGGACCCAGAAGATTTTAGAGAAATGGTTGCGAAAAGAAGAGAACAGTTACGTAGAGGCATGATGATGTACGAAATGAGATGTAACAACAATGAAGTATTACATACATACAGACACAGTATTAGCACTAAATTGGAAAGTCCTCATAGTTCTTCCTTATATTCCATGAACATAAGATCCGAGAACCGCAGCAACGACCCGTTGGTCGACGACTATGATTCAGAGAAATCTAGTTACGCCAAGAAGAAGTTAATGAAGAATATAGCGAGGAACACGAATAACAGAAGGGTCGAGAACTATTTCTACGATGATGCAGTGTTGCATTTCGATGAAGAATATGCATTTGATGGGTCCATATTATTCGCTAAAAGAAGAAAATCTATCGATAGGAACTGGGAAGGTTTTGCGTGGGAGATCCCTAAACACTACGGACTGGACGCAGTGTCCAACGATGGCAGCTACGGATACTACTTGCCCGATGAGAGCGAACAGGAACAATATTTTATAAACGATACGTTAACATTCAACCTGCCACCACACAGGGCGAGCATATAGTGACAAAAGTGAAAGTTGTGCCAAAAAAACTGTGAATCAAGTTATACTATAATTTGTTCAAGTTAAAAAGTGAAAACGTGAAGTTAGACAAGTTTAAGCTGTTATCTCGTGTACGTAAAGGCAAGTAAACTATAGTTGAACTATTTTAATAGACCACATTTGACATCTGTCAAACTGGTTTTATGGCCAGTTCTTATATCGTACTATTCATTTACGTACCATTGGTTGAATTTTGAATTTCTTTTTATTGCATTTGTTTACTGGAAACTAGATGGAAAGTGGTTACCATCGTCGGATTTGTTGCAGGCTTAATCAGCCCTTGCAACCAAACACACCATCCAAAACTTGTCCCGACATATCTATCTATCATTAAGGCTTTTTTTAAATAATATTTATGACTTGGCAACTAGGCCTTTAAGCCAGTCTGTCATTAAGGTGGTCGCTTCCTTCCACAGATGTAATACTCCGCTAAAGTTTCATTGACAATGCTATTATTCTTATCGATGGTGCACCAACATATATATTTTATATATATATAGACTAGAGTTTACTAGGGTTAACCTCTGGTGCGTGTCTCTTGTTTATAGAGCAAGCGCTACAGGTTATATTATATTAATTTTTTATGTATTTGCCCACGGAAGATTCACTTCATTTTATATCGCTAATTATGCCATCCCCCATCTATCTGTAAACAACATAAATTACAAAACTTGACCAAAATGGTCAAAATGACCAACAAGGCCGGAATGACCGACATGGCCAAAACGACCATAAAGCCAAAATGACCCACATGGCCAAAATGACGGAATAGGCAAAAACTACCAAAAAAGCCGAAATAATCAAAATGGTCAAACTGACCAAAAAGGCCAATAACTTATATAAGCAACAAGAAAATAATCAACAAAAAAACCAAGTAAATATAAAACAAGTACCTTAACACATACTTATATGGTTAAAAGAAACTTAACAGACATTTGAGTAATGGTTTAATTAAGTACTTTTCAATCTTTTTTAATACGCGACCCCTTTACAGGGCGAAACATTTTGGCGACCCCTCAACAAAAAGTCAATAATTTATAAGATTATGTTTGTTTCTTTCTCAATTTTGTTACTCATATTCATTATTAGGGCCTTATACTCTGCAAAAAGCTGCTGAGCGTAGAAAGTACCCAAGTACTAGGTTTAAATTTAAACTCCCTTTTGCCGTCGACCCCCCGAGCAAGGTTGAAAAACACTGGATTAATTGTTTCTTTTTTAACTTGAACAGATTAATTAAACAAATAGTGTTAAAAATTAAATGGGCCAATTAAAACTACGGTTAAACTAGAGATTTTACAATTTTCGCGGTAGTTTCGAGGTTTAATAGCTTTTACACGTAGTTAGGGTAGACAATCGTGTTTTTAAAATATTCCATTTATTACAAGCCGCAAGAGTTAACTCGAGACTTGGCTCGGATGACGTAAGCGCGAGGTACTAACGCGTCGATGGCGAGAGCGGTAAGAAGGCGGGGGTCGAGAGGTCTCAAGTTAACTCTTGCGGATTATACATCATTATGGTTGCAACATGTCGTATGTCGATGAAAAATTTAAATTCGAATTAAAATATTAACCCTTGTAAGTAAGGCTGTATTCACACCTGTATCGTTTGTTTTATCTGATCATTGTGTTGCATTTATTATCTAGTTGACAAATTGACCACAAAAAATACTAGAAAAATTGTTATGTAATCCTTAAAACATATTTGTAATTGTAATGAATTCTTTTTATTACAAATATAAATATATTTCCGGCAACTTGATGGAAAGTGATCACCGTTGCCTATGTAAGTTTGAAATATCATTTTTTTTATTCAAATTACAACATGCATAATTTTTACATATTCCATAAATAGGAGGTAGTTTGAGTTATTACATCTACCGTGTCTCAATTTCTAATACCAAGTGAGAGGGGGACAGCAAACATTAATACATGCCGTTGTACTCTATTTTTGCTATATGTGCACAGGATGACATACTCATCATTTGTTTTAGTGTTTTATTTTTTAAGTGAATAAATAAATTTAGTAAATAAATCCAACCTGTTACGGCGTTGGCGACCTCGAAGTAATATTATAATGCTTTTCATAAATTACCCCATGACATAATGTAAAGGGAAAACTTTCTGGGGAGTTCCAATTGTACAATTGTACATTCTAAATAGATAATCAATTTTAATGTTTTGTTAATGGTGGATTTATATAACAAAAGACAGACAGACACAACTGTGATAATTGTTTTATTTTAATTCAGAATGCAGAATACCGATCTAAAGTACAAATAATTATAAGTTATGACTCTCACACAATAATTAGCCTTCCTACAGAACTACTATGACATGTATATCCGACCAAAATCGAACTGAGAATGATCTCATTACTACACCCGCTCGCTTTTATATAGGTTTACTGAACAAACACAACTACCTTCAAACTATTACAATTAGTACAATGATAAGTGACATTACTTGAAATAAAATTCATTAACAGTATATGTATATTTCCATATTTTAATATGTATATGCGATCATGCAACACAGTGATGATATTGTTAAATAAATGTATGTTTGCAGCGTTAATATCTTTATGTTATCTTTTAAGATGTAAAACAAGAGCAATCAAATTAGAAGCAATTAATAATTTTTCAATAATTAATTCAATCACATTACATACAGCATTTTGCATTCGTCATGATGTATTGTTGCTGTGAACCAAAGTTGTGGTTACTGTTCAGATTGCGACTTACCCTCAAATATTTCCATGGAAAATGTGTTAGCTTAGTAGCTAAAGTACACAGCTCCAATGATATGGATTCATATCCTGTATGGAGAGCATGCATTAGTATTTCAGATGTAATGGGAGGGAATATTATTATTATTACCAACATTTCTTTTTATCGACAAGCTGAAAAATAACAAGCAACTCATCTAGGGGTAGTCTCGTAGTAGATTCCTTCTTCCTTAGTGTGACATCACGTATTTTTGAATTTTACATCAAGTAATTATTCCATTCAAAACAGCAGTTCCTCAATTGATTTAATTTTTATGCTGATCGACAGCAAATTTAATGTACTACAATGTGTAATACTGTTAATCCCGGGATTCCCGCGGGAATTTTCCCGAGAGCGATTTAATGTTCTTTTAAATTATTTTTAATAATATAAACTTAAAATATTTTTAATAATTTAAACTTAAATTATTTAAACAATATGCTCGTGCAGATAGGGTCATTTTATTATTGCACGAGTTCAGCAGACAGGGAGATGGCCCACTTGATGGAAAGTGGTTACCATCTCCCATGGACATTTGCAACACTAAAGGTGCTACAAATGTGCTGCTGCTCTCTTAAGGGAGACTGGAACCTGCTTGTTAATGCCGGAACACAACTCAAGGTTGTTATGGCGGCATATTCCAGACCAGGGGTGGTAGCCATCCAGTCGGGCAAATACTCTACCACCTGGCTGTGGGTTGTTTTATTATTACACTTAAACAGTTGGAAATGTTTTCAAGTTTTTTCGTTAATAGTTCAAATTTCGAGTTAAAAATTTTGAACTAATAACAAAGAAACTACCTAAGCAGTGTATGCTTCTAGACAAGTATTCAAATTTACATTATTGTAATGAACCATTACTGCTTTAACCACTAAGCTACAATCAATATTATATTTATTTGAAGGAATATTTATTGAATTTACTAATTTACATTAGGGGGCGTCCATAAATTACGTGAGGTGTTTTTTTTAATTTTCTGCCCTCCCCCCCCCCCTTGTTGGGATGTCGTGAGATTTTATTCAACCCCGTCCCCCATCCCCCAATCTCACGTGAGATTTTTCAAAATGTGAGTTTCTTACGTAAACGCGTTGGATTGTTATTGTAAAAAGAAAAAAAACAAATTTGCTTCGTGCTTTTATTTACGACTAGTTAAGACTAGAAATCAATATTGCTGAGAGTTTAATTATAAGTGTAATAAAAATTTAACAATAGAATAATTAAATCGTAACTACTGTGATTAAAAAAAGAACACCTAATCTAATTCAGTCCAATTTAAAAAAAATTGCGTGATATTTGCCAAGACCCCCCCTCTCTCCAACGTAAGATTAGATGAGATTCGACACGACCCCCTCCCCCCCTTAAACACCTCACGTAATTTATGGACGCCCCCTTAACTATTTTCAAGTAAATCTCAAGTGAAAGTAGTTGTCTAAACAGTAACTAAATTTAGGGTGTTTACAGTAACATAATAGTAAAGAGCTTGGCTTCCTTGTAGATATTGTATAGGACTTGTTCTGATAGTTCCATACATAATTGGATAAGGCTGCATACTATGTTGGTCATTTGTCTTCCTTATATAATGTTCTCAATAATTCATATATAAATGTACTTCATTATCAGCTAAATATAAATACTTTTTATTTGGCTTCAATGTGCAAATGGCACTGATTTTGCCAAGGTCAAACTATGAAGAGACAGTTAGAAAAATAAAATATATATAATAATACTTGTATGTATATATAAATTCTTTATTCATCAGTACACATTATTAAATATTATACAAACTACAAAGCTAGAGAACATTATTACAAAACAATTAATTAACATCTAAAAATTTACATGAAATATATGCAGAGATAAACATGCTTTTCAAATGCTTTCCAAATTGACTGCCAATGTCAGTGTCCAACTAACAAATGCATAACAATGACAGCTGTCATAAAATTACAGCAAATAATATAAATGATTATTACATAAAAGAATGAATCAATTGTCAAAAAAATAGAAAAATACATAATTTACATTGCTGTAAAAATTAATATTAACTCAATGTTGCCAGTCTACTGAATACTAGTAGATGTAACAATTTATAATAATTTTTATTTTGTTACTGTTGTCCTATTTTATTGATTATTGCTTAACAATAAACTATTATTATTTAATAATATATAATAATAAGCAAAAACATTAAATATTGCATTTACTATGTGATCTAGGTGTTGGACAGTTTCATTCACTGAAACTTAATACATTTTCTAAACACACCATTTTTTGTTCTGGTCTGGGTGTCTGAGATAAATGCCAGCTATATCCATTTTTATCACCCATAACACAAGCTTAGATTCGGAGTGTACAATGTGAATTTCTCTGCCAACATTTGAGCTAAATGAGAGTTTAATTTATTGTGTTATTAATCACATAAAATTCATATGCATTTTATTTACATACAGACATTGTATTCATAATAATCACAATACAATTACATGTTTTATAGACCAAAAATATTCTATATATTTTTACTTTTTGTCATCTGGTAACTCAAAACTGTCACATATACTGTATATAATAATATATATTTATACTGTAGTATTTTTTATCAAAATCTTCCACTTTTATAACCAACATAGTATGTATCATAATTATATTAATTTTCGCGATTCATAAATCGATAAATAAGACTTGTTGTAATATTACATAGTAAATATGTAAAACTGACAAACAGTATTAAAACTATGATTTATCCAAAATGTTATTAATTAAATTATTTTAAATACGATACGTATGCAGGTTGTGTGCAGTATGCGCCATACTTTGCCCATAATCATTTTTGTATGAAAAAGAGTTACTAGTGCAGCCATCCCTCGCTATATAAAAGCGGCTATAAAATTTGACGCGGACTGTACTAATATTTATTATTTAATTATTGTATATTTAATGTTTTGTATGTGACACTAAACCCTAGTCCTTAAAGGAAGGAAATTACTGACAAAAGAATTTTAACTATAATTGATAGCAAGATATACTGGCTAGTTTTGCAAACCATGTGAAGCCATATTAAAAATGAATACAGAATTTTTATACTCTCAAAGAGGATGTGATTTACTTTCTAGTCAAACACTGCTTTAAGCCAAAAATATTGTATTATTTGCGTGTCTTATTGTAAGAACAAAGTAACATTGTAACCATAAGACTAATCAACATACAAACGTCGTATTCTTTTTATGTTTACTGTTTATAACTTGAAAAATACGTCCTTTTTTTATAAAATGAAATACCAACTCAATTTTTTTTTTACAAAAAATTATCTTCGAAACAATATAGGTACTATCAAGAAAAAAAGACGTGGGTCTCGGGACGCTCGACAGAACTGATAACTTAAACTAATCTAACGTGAAAGAAAGGGAAGCTAGACAGTCGCGTAACGCGTTACGTAACGAAGCGGTGTACCCTCCCATAATGAAAATGAAAATGAATTTATTTATTTCAAAACGGAATCTTACAGATTACTTATTGAAAGTCATGACTCTACCACCGCTTCCAAAGCAATTTTAGTTAGTTAGTTTTAGTAAAAAGTTATCACTTCAAAAATGAATTTCGGTCCACAGAGTACCAACAATATAGTTGGTATAGTTGGTTGTCCCTTATGTTTTTACAAATTGTAACATTGTTCTTACAAGATGATGGAGAAAACTCCTTGTGGCGTGGCCATATTGTTTGAAATTATTTAAAAGTATTTATATGTGTTGTTTTTGATAATTCACAGGGATTTCTTGTTATTTTATGGTACAACCATACTGTTCAGCTATAAGCTGTACGGTTAAATTTATTTGAAAAATACTGTTATCTTACAAAAACTTATTAAGATGGAAATCAAATTTTGCTTTTTCGCGTTAGCTGTGTAATACTCGATTTTGTATTAAACCGCGTTTATTATACAACCACTAACTCTAACTAAGACAGGCCATGAATTTGGGCTGTAAGTTTGTTTTTGACATTTCGAAATTTAATATTTATTCAATGTACAGTTTAATATATAATTTTTTTTCATCAAATGAAATTACATTTCTATGAATTTGTGACATCTTATAAAGATATTTATATAGATTTGACAGCCTCTGTGATTGAGCGGGCTAAGCCTTTGACGGTTAATCTCTGCAATGCAGAGGCTCCGGGTTCGATGCCTGATATGGTAAATTTCGGTTTTTTTAAATCTGTTATTTACTATGGTCTGGGTGTCTGGGATCGGTCCCAGAGTAGTCCGTTGTATATTACCCATAACACAAGCGTTACATGGTTATTTTTGGGATATATAATATGCGTGTTTGTTATTATATCAATGTTTTTTATGTAAGTTATTTTTCATTAAAGGGAATACCCGGGTTCCCCACTGAAATCAGCCTCCGCGACTTTGTCTTGTACTACGGGGATTATTTTAACGAAAAGAAAAACCGAAAATTTGGGTGAATTAATTTCATTTTATAACAAAACACCACACCACAGTAAAAGTAGATAACGCAGCGGGGGCAGATTTCTCTTGGAAATCCATCAATACCCTTTGAAGATCCTTATTGTTAGTATTAATTTTTAATTTAAATAAGGAGACATGTATAAAGGATTTCCAAGTTTTTAGTATAGGGCCTGGCCATAGCGTAACTGAACCGGTATATGACAGTTATTACAGATTACAGGGGGCGCCTTAGGTTTCTTTCACACACTTTACAGCGTTGATCACAGTTATTGGTTCAATACACATGATGATGTTGATAATTGCCAAATTAACTAAAAATAAATTCACAATTCTCTAGTACAGTGGTTCCCAAACTTATTTTGTATACCGCCCACTTTGAGAATAAATTATATTTCAGCGCTCCCATTTTTTCACCTACTTAAACAACACTATAAAGTCAAATTAAATTAATTGATTATTGAGAGCTACATTAGCGGAGAAACATTCATTTTAAACGAGACTTTTACTATTGCCCGCAAGAGTTAACTTGAGACCTAAGCGCAGTAGGTAGTACACAACGGCGTTGAGGTCTCAAGTTAACTCTTATGGGCTACACCTTCCAATACCCATTTTTTTTCTGGGTCTCTTACTGCCCCCTTTTAGGCCTGCAGCGCCCACAAGGGGCGTTATCGCCCACTTTGGGAACCACTGCTCTAGTAGATAATATATGAAAATTTAACAAACTATAATATAATATAAATTTTAACAAATAAGCAAGGCCATAAATATTTAAACAAAGAAACATCATATATGTGACTGCTATTTTTGAGAAAATAATATTTTGTGTAATAAGCAGGCCATGTTCTATACTTTAATAATTGAAATTCTATAATTTATTAATTTTAAGATAAAATTGTGAGCATTCCATAGCATTTTGTGATGTACCTCACGTTACACATATTGCCATAATACAGTATTATTTAAATTACTCTGTGATAATTTTGCCAAATCGTATATAATTTTAAGTGTTCTCTTATAATTTACATATGTTACTGTTTCTTAACTAGTTTTTAATTGATTCAGTGTGTGTTCAATTTGATCTTTAATTTTTTTACTACTTTGTTTTTTTTATATTTTAATGAATTAAGGTTTTTGTATAAAGGCCATCGGTGTATAGGTGTTGAAGCAGCATAGAATTTTTTATAACAGTAATTTTGTTATATCTGATTACAAAGGCAAAACCGAATTTTTGAGTTAGTGAATTATTTTTCACGCAAAAAAGAATTTTGAGTCTCTTTGAATTAAAAAAAAACTATTTTATAAATTTAACGTACGAAGTCCCACTGCGTCTGATCTAGGGTTGCCAACAATACTTTATAATAAAGTATCCTAATTTATTTTTGGTAAATATACTTTACACATTTGCATAACAATAAAGTATGTTAAAATGTACGTTTTTTTTATAAATATATAAATAATATAAGTATTTCATTTTACGCATCAGACTAAATATTGTAAATAGAGTAAATACTCTATTTCCATGCGTAAAATGAAATACTTATATGGATCATTTCCGAACTATTAATGATACTTTTAAGTTGAAACTGACCGCAATCGTGTATGATTGAAAAATAAAATATATATTAATTACAGAACGAACGTTAGATTGTCAATGTGAAAGATAAGTCACCTTTGTGAGATGTCAGTCATAGGCGGTCTTATCACTAAAAACAATTTCTTAAAAAAAATAATTCTAATCCATCCTAACGTCCATACATCCTCTATGGTTATATACCTGACCTAACTACGTCTACCTAGGGATTTGCTCGGGGTGCAGCCGTGGGTAAAAAATTAATATATAAATAAAATTTTGAAAATACTTTATCTTCCAAATACTTAAATCATTTTCCTACTTAAAAAATGTGATGTACGTTATTATTCTCGAAAACAGTTGGCAACCCTACTCTCATCCAGATCTGTTTTTTGCATTCAGATAACATAAAAGAAGTATTATGCAAGTTTTGACAATGCCCCATTTCAATGTTTAACAGCTCTCCAACTAATTAATTTTGGGGGCGCTAAATTTGACATTTCTAGCTAATATGCTGTTCTAATAACCATTACAATTTATATAGTTTGTGCTAAACTTTATGACCGGTTTAGTTAACACAACAATGAAGTTGGATTAAAATCATATAATAGAAAGAGGAGTTCTCCTCACTTAAAAGAAGAAAAACTGAAATATTTCTCGATGTATGTTCCGCGTCTATGACGTGTTAGCTATTATATCATCCATGTAGGCCATAAAATATGGCACGGACTATATTTAAAAAAAACTTGTGGCACTTGGGGACTGCCGCGGTAAAGCTATTGCATAGCATTTTGTATCAACGTATGCAATTATAATTATTTATTTATGCAGTATTTTTTTTCTTTGATATTAATTCAAGTTATACTTTTTGAGCGTAGTGACCGATAAAAAAACAAATCCCTATACATATATACCTACATGTATACTTACGGGGCGCACATGCGGTGAGTGTGGCATTATAAATATATGATAGATACCTATACACCTATATACTTTCTCACAAACAGCTGCTTACACATTCGTCAGATTTCGGAGCAGCTCGTCGTCCATAATTTGCAATACATGACATACCTCGAACCGCTACGAGAGCTTGCGGCTCACTGTGGCCCCGTCACCACGCAAGGTAGGCGGAGTGGGATATGTTAGGTTTATTTTCGTTACGGAATTTCTTGGTTCGGTCCCCGCGCTCAAAGCCCGCGATAAATGCTATGCAATAGCTTAAATAATTATTTAAATGAAAAGATCAGATCATTGAACCGATATGAAGATATGGTCTCAATGGGAAATGAGTGTGATAAAATAAATTTCAAGCCCCGACTCCTGCTAGTACTTTGACGCAAATATTACAACTTGTCACTAATGAATATTGATTATTACAAACGAGCTTCTATGAAAATATGTTAATAAGTGTTATAGTAGAGTAAGTCAAAACCTAGTTGGTTTCGAAAAAGACTCAATACGATTCATATGCATATTTAGCTAGTTTTTTTAAAGTAATGCTATCTAACGATCATGCATTAAACGCGGTCGATTGTAAACTATATAATCTACCTTTTAAATGATAAGGTTTGTGTCGTGATGATATATGACACTTTTTTGCACACCAAAATAACCCCAGAAAAGTGAGAGAATTTCAATGACCCACTTCCTCCAGCCCCTCCCCACTTATCCAATCTTGCCTATCCTATTACCTTATATTAGTCTCTGCAAGGCCGGCTTTACCTGGAACTCCTGGCATGGAATGCCTGGCACACGCGCAGGGCCCTAGGAGACGCAAACCAACCTTCCTATCTGCTATAATTATCACAAAATAATAGGCCCGATTTGACAGTTTTTATTACAACCTATTTAGAGATCGAAAACTCTAAATCGTTAAAGTTAACCGATTATTACAAGATATCGATAAAAAAATTACATGACTTTGATCGTTTGATTTACTTTAAGCACTGAAGTATGAAACCTCTATGACTTTAAGTGAATTATTTTTATGTCACACAAATACCTCATAAAATCGATATTGAGCACGAAAGTGTTGTGTCACATCGCCTTTTGCGTATCGCATGCATCTATCACCCAGCACAGTCTATTTTTTTATGATGTCACCCGTATAACATATATTTAATCAATCGTTCTTGTTTTCAATACATATATGTGGTATTGTTTTAGTATAAATACCTATATAAATAATATAAGATTTTATTTATTATATTTATTTTATTTAGTTTTCTTCCTGAATTTATTTGAGTTAATGAAATGCAAGAACCCTTTGTTGCTACCAAACGGTTCTTGCATTAAAATAAAACGTTTTAGAACTTGACTGTTTTTCGTAACAGGATTTCGTCATAGATTAATACGACATAACAAAAATATAAATATAAAAAATATTTCGGTATTTGGAGGAAAATAATACTTGAAATATGTTTTATAATATTATATAATGCACCAGTTAAAAAAAATATGTATATTATCAACTTAATAAATTAATTTTTATTCTCTTTCAGTTTTGTTGATTTCATTCAAAGTTACGTTCTATTGACTTTCTTGTGTCAAATCGGGCTTTTTATTTTATGATTATTATAGAAGTCAAAATTCTTTAACAAATGTCTTAATGACATAATATAGGTACTAGCAATATTGTTCACAAATACTTTTCGTGCAGCTTTTAGATCTTGTATTATCTATAATTTGAATTTGTTGTTCGAACAAAACTTGCGATAAATTCAAAGAACTATTTTTTATTGCTGACAAGAGGATGCAGTCTAATTTCTTTACCGCGGCGCTTAGTACAGTTAAAACGGCCCTGCCTGTCTGATCTCTATATCTCATCCCCCCCTGTATTATCCTCTATATTCCATCCTAAAGGCTGCTAACACGTTGTTGTTGCAAACGTCTATAAGTGACGTTAGTCACTTTCCAGAAGCTCGGCGGTCTGCTGGTTTGCCAGCTTTTCTATAAAAAAAGAACTTTCTAGGCGTTATCATAGGCAGCCATATCATTTAAAATGGTCTCTTCGATGAGGCCAGTATACGAAGTATTGAAGATTTCTACAACTCATGCCCTAAATGCTGTAATATTATGTAGAAGCACTTAATTAATCTGTGGCCCACCTGTGGGATAAAAAAATCTGCTTAGTTATGTCATAGTGACAGCTACTCGGGAAGATTTCATTTGCCAAAGGGGTCCGCATTCGCGCCGAAGCTATTCCTTCTATATGCTCGCTTTTGCTCAACCATCCGCCAATATCTCAACAAAAAAAACAAGTCCATTTTAACAACCGTATCATTTAAATGGGAGGTCAGTTTAAGTATTTAATAAATTGTTAAAAGACGATTTACATAAGTGCGGAATCTAGTTAAATTGTAAATCGTGATCCTGATCTAAATAATTGTAATTTTAATAATGACAATTGTAACATACATCGGATTTCAATAAAAAATTATTAAATAACTTGTGTTCTTTTTTTGTTGCCCTGGCAATCGGAATGATTGTCAAGAATATCCCCTTATCTATACTAATATTATTAAGAGGTAAATTTTGTGAATTTGTGACGTTGTATGGGGTAATCTCCGGATATACTAAACCAATTTATATTGTTCGAAAGCTACGTTAACAGGAAGTGTCATAGGCTATATAATATGACCCTATATACCAAGGGACCGGGACAGCGCAGGTGAAACCACGCCGGGCCGCTAGTATATAATATAGTGCATTTAAAGCAATCTAGGAAGCAAAATAATGAATATGCCGTATCTATTCGCACGCATCATTAGCCAAAACCAGGTTTTATTTAATTATAAATCTTTTTAAAACTACATACATAGGTGTGTTGCCAACCCCAAAAAACAACAGCTCGCCAATAAAAAAAAATGAGAAAACAGTAGGTAAAATAAAAAAGGCTTTCATACCTTCGTCATATAATTAATGCAATATCCAATATTAATAACAGTAACCGCCTTCCTAGTTACTAGGACTCACATACATTGTTATACTAATAATCACAACGTAATATATAATAAAAAAATATAAATCAAAATAAAATTATTTTCCACTTTCACTCTCAATTGCCTCATTTTCAGTATTTTCATACTCATTTTCTTTTTTAAAATCATATATATTTTTATTAAATTTCTTCATGTGCCTTTCTGTGGCTTCAAATGAGTAGCAATCGGTTACTTCGGATTTAGTATGTAATAAATATTCTTTTAATAGTTGTGGTTGATATTCTCTTGCGTAATTTTGTTAGTAATGTAGTGTAATAGGTGGCACTGAACGCTAATTGAAAAAACAGTAAAAATTAAGAATGTAACAGAAAACGGGGACATCAATGTGCAAACAGCAAATCTACTGTTAAAACAGTAGGGTTGGTAACACTGGTGAGAGGGCACCGATTCCCGAAACACAGGCTTCATGCCTAGCTCCGGAGTTAGGGAGTTCCATAAGTTACTGTATCAGATTTTTTAGCAATAAAGATTTATTATATTTATATCGCGATGCAATAATATGGTACCATGGAGCTGAGCTAATGATGGAGTCGGAAGGTGGCCATGGGAACTCCTGCACTAAACAAGATAGACCCATCGTGTTTGGGCTCGTTTTACTTGTCTTGGTTAGCACTCTGCGGCTACATGATATACAAGATCTCAAAAGCTTATTTAAAAACATTTTTTCTAAACATGTTTAACAATTATACCAAATTTATAAGAACATGTCGGATTCACTTCCGCCGGGAGCGAATGACACTCCGAGTATAATCCCTATTAATATTATAAATGCGAAAGTAACTCTGTCTGTCTGTCTGTTCCGTTTTCACGTAAAAACTACTGGACCGATTTGGCTGAAACTCAGTATATATATTTTCGATACCGAGGATGAACATAGGATACTTTTTATCCCGAAAAATGGGATAGTTTCCGGGATAAAATGATATTTGTCTGTTTGTTTGTTATGCTTTTACGGAAAAACTACTGGACCGATTAGGCTGAAATTCGGCACGTATGTAAATTAAATACTGAGGATGGACAAGGGATAATTTTCATTTTGGTCTTTTTGGTAATTTTGGCCTTTTTGGTAGTTTTGGCCTATTTGGTAATTTTGGCCTATTTGGTAATTTTTCCTTTTTGGTAATTTTGGCCTATTTGGTCATTTTGGCCTTTTTGGTCATTTTGGCCTATTTGGTCATTTTGGCCTCTTTGGTCATTTTGGCCTCTGGTCATTTTGGCCTCTGGTCATTTTGGCCTATTTGGTCATTTTGGCCTATTTGGTAATTTTAGCCTTATTGATCATTTTGACCTTTTTGGTCATTTTGGCCTATTTGGTCATTTTGGTCATTTTGGCCTATTTGGTCATTTTGGCCTTTTTGGTCATTTTGGCCTCTTTGGTCATTTTGACCATTTTGATTATTTTGGCCTTTTTGGTCGTTTTTTCCTATTCCGTCATTTTAGCCATGTCGGTCACTGTGGTCTTTTGGTCAAGTTTTGTAATTTATTTTGTTGACAGATAGACGGGGGATAGTATATATAATTAGCGATATAGAATGAAGTGAATCTTCCGTGGGCAAATACATAAAAACATTGTGATGTAATATAAGCTGTAGCACTTGCTCTTTAAACAAGAGACACGCACTAGAGGTTAACCCGCGGCGCAGCCGCGGGGTAAACTCTAGTACAATAATAATCTGAAGTGTTATAATCAAAGTTTATTTCACTAGAATTACCATACACAATATTAAATACATCACAATGATACACAGAAATATTAGGACAACTCCAAGAGTTGTCTCCACGCTTGTCAGGTGTCGAGCAGCAGTACGCCCTCAAAGCATACTGCAATTATCGACCGCAATATACTATGCGCCTCTTGTCCAACAGAGATTCCGCTCTGTTCAACCGATGAACGTAGAATGACGATTGAAGAGTCGTAGACTGCCCTCTTCTGCCCGAACACCGCGTATTTAAGGTCCTCGTAGTGGATCCGCAGCGACACCATCTTGTAACCAACTTCCGCCATCCATATAATTTCCAACTTCTAGTTATTCCATTTCCGATATCAGTTAGCTTGATAATAAATGCTTCTACTTTGACATCTGGTTATAAGACTTCTGATTACTACAGGAAAGAATACTCTTTCCGGTTATTGACTATTAATAATAACAAATAGGATTCTGACAAACATATATTTGGTGAGCAATAATCTGTTTTCATTTATTCATTACCTGTTAGTATATTTATCTATGTTCTTAGGACCCGAGTCAAAAACCCTGGTAACACTGGCTGGTAGTCCAATACCACGTGCCACCTTCACTGTGTTCTCGCTTCCAACTGAGGTACAAGGCCGTTTCGCAAGTGGGTGCATTTATAAAAACTTCTTAAAATATCTTATATCGACAATAAACCTTCTCTTCTTTATGTCTTTAGGCATTTTTGCTGAGCTCAATTTCCTTGAAACCCTGTTTAAGACTAGTTTTAGGTTTGGTTTCTGAACTGGCAGCGAAGGGTCGGCCTTTCGTTCAATGTTGCTCTGAATCATTTTAGGTTTTGCTTGAGTAATATTTCTTTTAGTTTTTTTCATAGCTGGTATATATTTTGATGAGTTACTCGGGTTGTCCAAGTTTGACTTTGATGGTGTCCATCCGGATTCACTTTCATCCACCTAGAACAAAATTACTTGCATCAGTTGCATATAGGGATGCAAACAAAACATCGATATTTCTAAACATTGATGTATCGTTCATAAAGATCTATGTTTTAACATCGATTTGGAAACCAAAACATCAACATCAAAAAACATGGTTGTTCAAGAATGTTGTTTTATCTTACATAGACATAACACACCATCTCGCATTCTATCTGTGATCTATACAGATTTCCATTATATAATTTTTGAAGTGACACTTTTTTATCCGACTTTGAAAAAAAGTACCACCACATTTTTCGGCTATGTGTCACTTTTTTCCATCAATAACAATAGATAGATGTATAGTGAGACGAGCATTGTAATATTTCTTTGTAATATAGGAGTTTGATGATTTATAAATCATTTATTTAGTACCCTAGTATATATACACATATAACAGTAATCAGCAAAATCATAATTTAAACAGAGGGCTGGTGCCTACCTGCTGGTGCCTACCTCGGCCAACGGATCAGTATGGCGATCCAGCGAGGAAACGTAGCCAGCCTTCTGGGCACCTTACCCATAGAAGATGGTGATCTGGGCTCAATATTCTACTTATAGTCTTGAGGGACTATGGGTAGAATACAATACAAATAAGTTAAGCTTTCTTACATTGTATTCAATAGTATGTAATTTTATAATTGTATTTGATAAACGGTGATACTTTATTTAACCAATTTCTGTAAAGTTGCATGTAGTAAATCATATTTCGAAAAATAAGGTCATAAAGAAGTTTCACTTCTTATGTGTGTACACTAGTACACGCACACATCTTTCTGTTTCATAATTTTTCTTATTGATAATTAGCAGATTTGTTAACAAAACCATTGTCTAGAAATCAATTTAATATTTTAAGAGAAAAGCTTAGCTTGAGTTATGTTTGAGTCTATTTACTTTGATTCATGTTTCCTTTATGAACAATAAGAATTTAGAAGTTTTCTTATTATGAGTAAGGTTAAATGTTTAGTTTATTTTTGTTGTTCAATGTTCATACTAGAATACTGATGCTGCAATGAAGTTTAGAAAAGTTTTTAGTTATGTAAAGAGAAAGATGGTTCAATGTCTATATAATTTATTATAGATTTAAGTGTTTTAAATGGAAAGATGTGCATTGAGGGAGAGTGTTGGATATCAAATCTATTTGATATTTTATGTTACAATGCACATCAGTAATATATGTCGACATCACTAACTTCTCTTGCACAAATGGCTTCCTATAGAAAACTGTTCACATAAGTATTTAAATATTAAACATTCAAAATTAAGTTAATTCTTTCATTGATCCACCAAGGACCTCAAAACATAACAAGTTGCTCTTTTTCTTGTGTGAATGTGACATACATAGATATCAATTTGTCTATAGGTTTCTCTGTCTATGGGACCTGGAACAATCTATAGCAATTAGCATGGTGCTTATGAGGTGCTAGCAGAGATGCTAGCAATAAAACAACCAGTTTGTACGAAATAAATAATGAAACGTTGTTATCGAGCTTTAAAGTTTCATGAGGGTTGTAAAATTCACCCTTATATTTGTTCTGATTTATTAATTATGTAACACCTGTATATTGTGATATATCTACTTACCATGTGAAAAATGGAAGGTATAGCATTCACTTTCAACACTTTTTTTAATGCAGTAGAATGAGACGCGAAGTCTTCGGCTTTAAAGTGCAAGCTGCAAACAGCTGAATATTTTGTGATATTTCCATGAACAACATCAAGCCATCTATTTTTAATTACTTCATCTTTAGGAAACCTGAAACAATTAGTGAGTTCAGCTATCTGGCTAGTCTGGCAGAAAAACTCTACTCCAGTCTGTGCGTACAATCGACATGGACACCCTACTTTATATAAAAAAAACTAATATATTACTTACTTATGAAAAGATAGACCGCATCCTTTGTATGATTCGCTTTTGCATTCTTTCACGCAACACATCACAACCATTTTCAAATATATAAACACTGTTCCAACAAAATAATCACGATACGCACTCTACTGCACTCTACTAAGCCCTACTCTGCCCAGTGTTGCCAACTCTGAATTCTAGAGGGTGGTAGATTTCTTCTTAATATACGGTAGATTTTGCAAAATTACGGTGTAATTTATATTTTAAGACGGCCCTGCCTCTGTATTATCCTCTATATTCCATCCTAAAGGCTGGTAACACGTTGGTGTTGCAAACGTCTATAGGCGGCGTTAGTCACTTTCCATGAGTTCGCCGGTCTGCCTGTTTGCTATAAAAAAGAACTTTCTAGACGTTACAATAGGCAGCCAAATCATTTAAGTGATCTCTTCGATGAGGCGAATATGCAAAGTATTGAAGATGCTATTATATTACGTAGAAGCAGTTTTAATCAATTAACCTGTGGCCCACCTGCGGGATAAAAAAAACTGTTTAGTTATGTCATAGTGGCAGTTTAATCGGGAAGTTTTCATTTGCCAAAGAGGTCCGCACTCCGCATGCGCGCCGAAATTGGGTCACTAAAGTTAGCTCCCAAAAATTATGTTTTTTCTATTTTCAAGTTTTTTTCAATGAATTCGTTTGTTCTTAATTGTTCGCTGTTAATAATTGTTTGTTCTTCATTTATTTATTTAAAAAAATAATTAAAAATATACCTTCAAGTTAGCCCCCTATTCCAATTTTTAATACTTTGCCGTCAAAAATGACTCGTAAATATTTATTTTCGTTTGTTCGTGCATAACATATGTTTGTTCTCTTTCGAAATTACTAATTTGTTTAATTAACTATTTTAATTAGTCTGATATAAAATATGTGTACTGCGCATGCGTCAACTATAGGGGTATATTACACTTTCAATAATATCGTTGAATTATGCTTAATATGCTCCGGTGGTTCGGGCATGTGGAAAGAATGTATGATGAAAGAATGACTAAACAGATATACAATGCAAAAGTGGACGGATGCAGAAGTCGCGGAAGACCACGACACACTTTCCATGATCAAATTGATCATGTATTAGCAGAAGGTGATGTTAGGAGCCTTAAGAACAGACGAGCGTGCATGACAAGAGCTCTGAATGTCAAAGAAGCAAGTGAGGTGTGTAAGAATGGGCCTGTGTGGCGCTCTGTTGTTCGTGCCTACCCCGCAAGGGACCTGGCGTGAAGTTATGAATGTATGTATGTAATAATATCGTGATCATGGAATCTCGATATTATCACAAGATGACAAATACTGAATTGGGCTATTACACTTATCAGTATTACCACTTCAGTAAGCCGTTGACCTGACTGGAATGTAGTTGTTTCTTGGACGACGATTTACTATAAAGCCCGAGCCTGTTGAGACTCCGGTTATGAATTCGTGGACTGTATAGTTTGTTTGATTTTTGAAGAATAATAAACGGTTTACATTATATGAATATGGTTTTATTGCTGACTGTTAATACAATTGTGTGTATGGTGCGCGCGCGTTGATGTGAGAGGATCGTTAGCAAAAGTTGCTTGATATGAAGTGTGACACTGGTCTGGATGCTGGCTGCAGCCGTTACAGAACCATCAGGCTTACATATGCAGTCCAGCGACTCAAAGAAAGCCATATACTAGAATGATAATAACCATTACTCGCCTCTGCTCCTTTTTTTAATATACCTATATTGTGTACACAACTCTTGCGGCACTAATAAAGCCATGTGGTTTCTGTACCCCAATCGAATTTCTTTACAAGCCTTATATCCAAAATGACATGAACGAAAATTAAAAAAAAAAATCAGCAACTCTATGTTCATCTCATCTGTATAACACATGTATATAATAAATACCATGAAGACTGAAAAATCATCTTTTTGCCCATGAAATATAATAAATAAAAGACATTTTAAAAATAAATCTTTGTTTTATTATTTACACACTTATTAAATCACAATATTTTTTGAATTGTAAAAGAACGCCTGCGTTATACGTAACTGAACAAAAAAAACCAGGCATTATTATAGAATATTTTATTAACATAATAATTATTTATAATGTTAATAAAATTAAGTTAAAGCACCGATTCCCACGGCGGTCTGTACAAGTAACCTATTTCGTGAATAAGTATTTACAAAACATTCACAACACCATTATTTAAAAACAGAACTACAAAAATTTCCTTGAATTGATGCAACCTTCATTTTAAAAATACATTGGTTGGCACCCAAATGCTCCTTTAAATAAAAAAATCGATAAATTTAAAGTTGGGGAAAAAGTTTCATTGCATTTTATATAAAAATTCAAAAGGTTTTGTTATAAAATAATTCCGGTCGCTTTCTCCCAACTTTTTGCTTCAACCTCATCAGTTGTTCGCAGTGCAATTCAGAATCGATGGTCGTGCCTGGCGGTAACAGGTCATAATGAATAATGCCCTTCCAATCCCACCATATACACACAGCATCACCATGTTGCGAGCTCATAAGGCAACCAAATATCGAGCTTTTTTATGTACCCAGCTTTTTTCAAATGTGCCAAAACCGTTTTGTGGTCAATTCCCAGTTCTCCAGCTACATCGTAACTACTAATATGCCGATCTTGCTCCACTTTTTCAAAAATGGCATCAATTTTGTCCGTAACAGTGCGACCAAAGCGACGTGCATCTTTGATATCAAAATTTCCGGATTGAAAACGCTTAAACCAAATTCGCGCTACTCTCACAGATACTGCATTAGATCCATAAACATCACAAATTTTTTTCGCGGCTGGTGTTGCACTTTTACCTTTTTTATAGTAAAATTTTAAAATGTATCGAATTTCTTCATTAGATTCAGTCATTTTAACAATAAGAAAAACAAATGAAAATCACACATTTTCCTAATTTGAACTTGGAATTGGCTTCTTTAAAATTAAAACTTTAATGATACCAAAACCAGCCAGATACAAATGGTATAGCCAAAGAGATCGTATTACAAGTTCATACATACTATATGCGAAAAGACTTTTTCCCCAACCTATTATTAATTTATTCTAATTTTAATACTAAACTTATACTAATGTAGAGAGTATCTGTTACATGCTGGTGTTGTGAGGAAGTGCTTGTGCAGTGTGTCTTATGTTTCATATTATAGTACGGCCGGCGTAACTTGGCAAATGTGAACATAGGCTCTGCGAACTTTAGAGCATGAACACTCGTGTGATGAGTGGGCATACACTCGTCATTGAATGCAATTGGTCGCCCTTCATCCCTGTATTTTTTCATTGTTTTGTACTAGTTGGTGACTGTATTTTCTTCACAAGTTTACATGCGCTAAAGTACGCAGAGCCTATGTTCACATTCGCCAAGTTACACCGGCCGTATTATAATTGTGGTCTTCATCGCCACTGTCATCTATATATATAATAATATAATACTGTAGAGGTCGAATTTGTGTACAATGAAAAACTGCTAAATACAAGTGAAATAGAACGAATTTAATTTTTTTTTCTAATTTATTTGTTTCCCTGTTTGACGGTCTAATCTCCGAAATGATTTAAATGAATTTTTGTATGGTGGTAGCTTATATCCCTGGTCAACATATAGGATACTTTTGATCCAGAAAAATTAAAGAGTTGCCGTGGGATGGTTTAAAAAACCGCACCACGCGGACAAAGTCCAGAATATAGTGTTTTAATATTTTCCTTGTTCGTAAAGTCAGCCCCTTTTTTATTACAAGCTTTTATTTAACTTTCAATGGATGTATGTATGTTCGGGTGGAATCTTAAAAGTTAAATTTGACCAACTTCCCGGTTTCCCATTAAGCTGAAATTTTGCACACATATATATATCGCGTCACAATGCTATAATATGGTACCATGAAGCTGATCTGATGATGGAGTCGGAAGGTGGCCATGGGAACTCCTAAACCAAACAAAATAGACCCATCGTGTTTGGGCTCGTTTTAATTGTCTTGGCTAGCACTCTGCGGCTAAATGATATCCAAGATCTCAAAAGCAATTATTTAAAAACTTTTGAAAAACATGTTTAAAAATTACTATAACTAATTTTTAAGAACGTATTTTTGGTGGGCAATATATATAATTTTCATTTATTCATTACCTATTAGTATATTTATCTATGTTCTTAGGAGCCGAGGCAAAAACCCTGGTAACACTGGCTGCTAGTCCAATACCACGTGCCACCTTCACTGTGTTCTCGCTTCCAACTAAGGAACAAAGCCGTTTCACAGGCGGGTTCATTTTTAAAAACTTCTTAAAATCCCTTTTATCGACAATAAACCTTCTCCTCTTTATGTCTTCAGGCATTTTTGCTGTGCTCGATTCTCCTGAAGCCCTGTATAAGGCTTGTTTTAGGTCTGGTTTCTGAACTGGCAGCGAAGGGTCCTTTCCTTCAGTGTTGCTCTGAATCATTTTAGGTTTTGCTTCAGTAATATTTCTTATAGGTACTACTTTAATGTAATCTATAATAGGAGTATTTTTAATAGGTGGTATATGTTTTGATGAGTGACTCGGGAGGTCTTCGTGTCTATGAGATGTTTTTATATTGTCCAAGTTTGGCTTTGACGGTGTCCATTCGGATTCGCTTTCATCCACCTAAAACAAAATTACTTGCATCAATTGGACGTAGCTACGCAAAAAGGATTCAACACACAACTTGTTATTTTTGAATTATTAAAGCTGTATTTCCGCATTGATGCAGTTAAATACTTATTTGTATAAAAAATTATACATTTACGCTTATATCTTCCTAAGACACAAACAAGTGCATCAATGCGGAAATACAGCTAAAACTTTAATAATTCAAAAGTAACATTTTATGGGTTGGATCCCTTTTGCGTGACTACGTCCAAATGTATGACACCACCGCTGTTCTGGCTTAAAGGCTTAGTTGCCAAGCCATAAATATTATTAAAAAAAACACCGCTGTTGTTTCTAGTAACTTAGAACAAACTTGTTTAGTAACATTTCCAGAAGACGGAGCCATCCAAACCCAACAATGAGTTAATGAATGAATCTTTTTTTGTATATAACAACCTTCCGAAGTCTCTAAGAGAGCTGCCATGTAAACTATTAAAAAAAATTTGCTACTGACCACTAACAATGTTATTATAGTATTGTTACGAGCTACGTAGGACTCGAATTAAAATGCCGTCGGAATTACTATAGAATTTATTGGAACTATACAAACACGTATAACATAGGTACGATCGGCACCATTTTAATTCCTTTAAAACCGTCAAAATAGTAAGGTTTATTGTGTGTGTTGCACTTAGGATGTTATAAACATTAATAAAAATGCGTCACTAGGCTCAGAGAAATACGCAATTTTAGACTTTGTTATCATTGTACTAGATATGTTTTAGATGAAACAGTAATGATTTGAAATAATTTGAATCTCGAACTGAAATCTGCCTTATAATTCTAACTCTTTTCATTATAGAAAAAGTATTATAATTTTAAAAATAAAATGTTATTCTGAGAGTATATCAGAAGTCAAGTAAAGTCAATGAGAAAAAAATTAGAACTCAATATCTAAAAATTAAATAGTATAATGGGTAGTCTCGCAGAACAAAGAGCTCGGATTGTGTTGCTTGCTCAGTGAGGAAGGCTATGGCATTCGAGAAATATCACGAGTGTTAAAAGTCGGAACACAGTGAGAACATGGATCAGTCGGCACGCTGAAGAGGGCATTCTTGAAGATAGACGAAAACATAATCATGGCGTTCGTCGAATAACAAACCAACAAAGTACAGATATGCAGCACCATTATGAAGAACATCCTTTTTCTTGTACCCATTATTTCACGGCACATTACGACGTTTATTTACAGACAGACCATAATAAATCATTTACACCGTATTGGACAGCATTACCGGCATTATGCTAAGAAAGTACACTTAACGAGTGCACAAAAACGGCAATATTAAATTTTGCACGTAATTATTTAGACTGACTGGACTCATACCATATTTTCAGATGAAAAATCATTTAGATCTTCTCAACATGATCGCTTAAATTTGTGGCGTTATAACAATATGCGATACACAGAGGATCACGTAGTACCCAATCAATTATCTGGTCGAATTTCAGCTAACATGTGGGCCTGGATGGGTACCGGGGGTATACGTGAACTTGTCCAAATTTCTCTTCGTCAAAACGCATTAAACCATGTCGATTAGTTGGAAGAATCAATGTTACTGACAATGCGAATAGTGTGCCCACTTGAAGAAGTCCCTGTATTCTCCTACGTTCGACAATGGGGATTGTTCACAAAAAAATACCCTCTAATTTTATATTTTTATTATGTAAAATAGGGTATTTTAAGATACTAATTTGAATATTTTTGTATTTTAAGCGTTAGTTTTTTTATCATTCGAGTTTTAAATTATTTCTCCGATGACGTCATAAGGTACAAGTTGACATTGGTTTCTTTGCCTAGAAAACAAAAATAATAAAAGTAAGTTTTATCTATACATAATCATAGTAATCTGTGCTACTATTTAAATGTCACTGTCATTACTCATTACGTCGTATCGTGATTATTTTAGTGTATTTTGTCGCTAGGCTTATAATTTTTCGTGTTCAACCATTATATATATATATAGAAAATCTATAGTTATCGTTAAATTTTTTAAAGTGGTCTTTAGGTAAAATCCATGTTACAGAACATAAATCAAATAATGTACAGCTAGAATTTTTTTTACACCTGAAGCAGGCAAACAGGCAGACGGCTCACCTGATTGGATTTAGTAAGGTCAAATAAAGGTCCAACGCATTTCTTACAAAATACAAGAAGATCGTACGTTTTTTGGAATTTTAACTAGACAGAAATGATTAGGGACACTATTCCTCGAAATGGTTTTTCAAATAGCTAAATTGAAAAAAAGTGAACAACCCCAATTGTCGAGTACATACCGCCAGAATTGTCTCGAACTGGTTTACTAGAAACAGTAATAACTAGAAACGTATGCCAATAAATAACTGAGCAAAATATGAGGATCATAAACAATCTGTTCAAATGCCGACAGGTAATAAAATGTGCTTCTACAGGTCTGTATGTAGAATTTGTCTTTGTAGGCGCCTAGATTGTAACAATATCGTACTATTCTCAGAAAGGAGAAGAATGGAGATATACGAATAAACTATACCGTTTTAATCAAAATAAGTGTGCTATAGTAGCATCATGATTCATCATGATCATCCGTGCAGGAACGGAGAAAGAATACAATTTCCTGCGGCCGGGCGGCCTGTCGTAAGAGGCGACAAAACAACCCACAGCCAGGTGGTAGGGCATTTGCCCGACTGGATGGCGACCACCCCTGGTCTAGAGTATGCCGCCATAATAACCCTGTGTTGTGTTCCGGCATCAGTGACCAGGTTCCAGGCTCCCTAAAGAGAGCAGCAGCGCATTCGTAGCACCTTTGGTGTTGCAAATGTCCATAGGCGATGGTAACCGCTGTCCATCAAGTGGGCCGTCTGCCTGTCTGCTGATCTCCTGCAATAAAAAAAAAAAAAAGATTTTTATATTAAAACACATATTTACAACTTTTGACTTGGGAGAGCCAATCTTTTTTTACTGCATAAGTTCAGTAGACCAGACCCACCTGATGGAAAGCGGTTATCATCGCGACATTTGCAACACCAAAGATGCTACCAATCAGCTGGAACGTGGAATTTACTTTTGTCGGAACCAAAGTTGTAACATTATTATAAATGCTTACAGTATCAGTGTCCGAGCTGTTGTGACACAAAAGTGGGTCCTTCTCCTGACTGCTCTCCACTTCGTCTTGACTCATCTCCTGTTTCTCTTCTCCTTTGCCAGCTTCTGTCTCGTGTTGCAGCCTTCGAGGATCCGCCTCAGCAGGAGGCGATTCCTCGTACTCTTCTTTCACCTCCGGTTTTATACTAGAACACAATTCCTACGGTCAACAATTAAGATGAAGATCGAATTATTTGCCATTACGAAAGCCGTTAATTTTTTTGAAGCGAAACTTCTTTAAAATCATTGTAATTTGAACGATGAAACGAAAAGTGACACCAGAAAGAGATGAACACATAAAATTCAACCTTATTTAATTTCAAATAAAACATATTTCTCTTTATACCTTAGTATTAGTTTTCAATTCAGAAATTAAAGATTTCAAATGAATTTTAGCTCTATCAATATATCGCTTCTTTGCTTCAATAAAGTGGTATCTTGAAAAACCCAAATTTACAGTACGCCACTTTTAAAATTTCAAAAAAAGATATTACCCAAACATATTTTACACTTTTTTTGTATATTTTTTACAATTAAATTTAGTGTCAATTTACTAAGCTTTTTGAAATATATGAGAAAGTTGTGATAATATGATAAATTTGGCAAAATATAGTGAGTGAGTGAAATAAGTGAGTATTGGGATATGTCACGTTATTGAAGCAAAGAAGCGATATACTTAAGGCAGATATTCTTTTATACGTAGATCAAAGGAAATTATGAGTAACCGTGCATTGAATTTTGAACTTTATGCCAGTGACTCAAAAGTGTAATTTAGATTGAATGTAGGCTAAAGGAAATATATTGAAGAAATATCTGTGAATACAGCCAATCTGGGTAACTCTGTCCCGCCATGCAAACAATTTTGTAGTATTGTCTGTTTTACTGGATATTAATAAAAAAAAAAATGTTTTTCCTTCGGTTATAAACGTTGACAATTAATTTTAAATGATTTTGCATGAGCATAGAGTGCAAATCTCACAAAATTGACAAAAAAAAATATGAGCCAATGTTATTTTAGAGCGGGGTAACTTTGCCAGTATAAGAACTGCCAATACAATTTTGATGTATTTTTACATTTAAAGCCTTATGATAACAGTGGCTTTTCTTTTATAAATAAAATTAGGTCGCCATCTTATGACAGCTGTTTACCAAAAAAGCTTTAAATTTAGGGCTGCCAGTAATATTCAATATGTATGTTTGAAAAGGGCCTTTATTTTTAGAAACTTATTTATCTTCTATTCATTATTACAAATCAGTCTTTATTCATTATAATTAGAATAGATATGTAAAAAAAAAACACACCGATCAAATTGAGAACCTCCTTTTGAAAGTCGGTTAAAAAGTGAGTAAGCGGGCTACTGTCAAACAGAAAGCTTCAGTTACTCTGATTGTATATTCTTTGAAGTTTCACTTCTACTGCGTGTGAACTGCACTCACACCATTTTTTTTATTGCACGAATTCAACAGACTGGTAGAAGGCCCACCTGGTGGAAAGCGGTTACACATGCCTATAGACGTTTGCAACACCAAATATGCTGCTGCTCTCTTAAGGGAGACCGGACCCTGGCCACTAACGCAGGAACACAACCCAAGGATTTTATGGTGTGATTTTTAGCGTACTGTAGACCAGAGGTGGTCGCCATCCTATTGATCAAATACCCTACCACCTGGCCACTTTATATATTAGTATAAAGCCTTGTATTCATGGTAAACATTTGTTTAGCAACATGGTTGTATAAACATGTTGCCGAGTTGCTGTCAACGCTTTGCGGGCAACACTCGTGTTGCGGAGTTGATCACGCCATGTTGCCAGAGTTGACGCCCGGCGAGCGAAAACATCAGTTTATCAACAAAGGTTGATGTGTGTGGACGTGTTTGCAACTGTTTATAAACATGGTGGTAATGTGGAGCAACGATAAAATTATGCAATTAATAGAATTATTTCAAACAAAAGTGTTAATATATGATTCTTGACGGACCAATAATTTCTAGAAGATGTTCGAAATCACTTTTCGACATTCTCGTAAATTTACTAAATGATCCATCCGACATTCTGAGGTCATTCATCAAATTTTCTCTTTGCAGGAGATAGTTTCGCACCCACGATCTTGTACATCAGATACAGAGAACACAACAACTGCTTCCTCGGGCTACATTTTAAAGCAGACTGGCGTGTGTGGACAACCCATATTGATTTAAACAAAGTTTCCAGCAGGAAACGCTCTGATCTCGAAACCATAGTTTAAAATATTTGCAAAGTTTATAGGGACTATAACAAACACTCAATCTCAACCTATTTTGAAGTTGTTACCACATAGACTGAATTACTTTTGGCCAAAAACTAATGACGTGTCAACAGTTGTCAACAACACGTCCACACACGTCAACATTTGTTGATAAACTGATGTTTTCGCTCGCCGGGCGTCAACTCTGGCAACATGGCGTGATCAACTCCGCAACACAAGTGTTGCCCGCAATGCGTTAACAGCAACTCGGCAAAATGTTGCTAAACAAATGTTTACCATGAATACAAAGCTTAGGATACATAGATATTTTCTGTTGCAAAAGGCATTTCAAAGTATTATTTAGTTTCACCCATCCTAGAAGCAGGCAAGCGGCCAGAGGCGATGGTAGCCACCTTCCTTCAGTCCAGTTCCTTCGTTGCCAACTGAAACTACGCATACCTTAGGGTGTCTTCGTCAACTTGTGTGGGATCCATCACCGCAGTGAGGTGCTCCCTGATCTGCGCCAACACACGCTGCACTTCACTCTGAAAGACGGAGAAATTTTTATACACAGAGCATATTTTGAGAATTTGTATGGAGCATTTTCGGCAAACATGGTTTGCACTCAGTATATATTGCTGTGCCGGAATTATTATCCCCGCATATTGCTAATGCGCTGGAATCTTGTCAAATTAACATTGACGTGACGTCATCCGCAACTCGACATGTACGCGTACTCGCCGGCCGGTGATGCTAACGGTACCGAATGTTCGGATACGGTTACGTCACCAAAATGGCCACCAGACGCAAGGGCAATTTGCGGGAATAACATATCCGACACAACGCTGATTTTCAGTGCACACTTTCCTTTTGCCGTAAAACGAAAACGACCTAATTTTAATAATAATAAATAAACAATTAATAAAACTAATTCTACTTGTGTAATATTTAATACATAAAACAAATACACAAATTTTAATAAAACCAACAATAAATACGTTATTTCAAAATGAAAATAAATACTCGTTCAACAACTTGTATTGAATCATTAAATTAGACAGAAAGAGCGTAAAACCCTATAATCATTATAATAATCACAGTATAACTCTTATCACAGAGAGTATTTTAGATTTGAGAATTAGTAATAGTAATTTAAGTAACAAAATTGTAATACCTACTAAAACAAGAATGAAAAATGTAAACAATAAGAATTAATAAATACAAATGCGACATCCTACCAAACATCCATCCACCTCGCATCCAACAAACATCCTTACATCCACGCTCCCATATTCCCATCAACTAAACATCCCTCACCCAAGACCACAGCAGTAATATCTATTTACCCAAATTAGCAAGTAGTATATAAATAAGAACAAATGTAAATTTTTGAAATTATAAATAAAAGGAAACAACACGGGCAATCTCAGAGCCTAAAGGAGCAAATAATATTTTTTTTACTCTATCGCATCAAAATACTCACATGTGGCCTGGGTCCGGGGACCCTGAGCACGTAGTGCTGGTGGTGGGCCCCTTGGGCCTCGCAGCCGCCGCACAGGTCGAAGTCCGAGCACTGCACGCACACGTAGCGGAAGCTGGAAACAAAATAAAGGTCGTCCAAAAAGAGTAAAAATTAGTAGGAGGCGCCACATTCGCACATTTGTCTAAACTCTATAGTAGAATTATTTTCTCCGTGCAGTTTGGGTCATAAATAATCCGAGTATTTCGCTCTCTCTTCCATTCACGGGCCTTATGGGCAGGCATGGTGATACGCATTATTTTTGTCGAGAAGCGTTATTGATAGTGTGTTTAGTTTTGTCATTTTGTGGGTTAGTGATATAAATGAAAGGAAAAAAATAGATAAAACAACGTATTTATTAAAATAAAAATAATAATGATTTGAAATAAATTATGAATTAGGTATCTATAAGTACAAAAGTTTAGAATGTAACAAGGTTTATTAAAAATAAATATAAATACTTATATCCAAGTTTAAAATTAACAGCAAAAAAGATACTAATGATATTTATAAGAAGGATAATTTTTCTTTCATAAGAATAAATTTTTATCGATAATGGCGTTGCGCCCGCGCTGCATGCTCACCGCCCTAGGCGGTCTGAGGCCGAGTTTGATTTATGACCCTAATTGCACGAAGAAAATAAATCTACTATAGTAACCCCGTTGTTAACCGGATAGGAACTGAGAAAGAATACAATTTCCTGCGTGTGGGCGGCCTGTCGTAAGAGGCGACAAAACAACCCACAGCCAGGTGGTAGGGTATTTGCCCGGTTGAATCGCTACCAACCCCAGTCTAGAGCAACGTCCCGCAAAGTATGTACTGCGGCACACTGGTGTACCGTGTTCGTTAATTGGTGTGCCTCGGAAAAATAAATTTGAATTAAAAATACTGTAATAAAAAAATATTTTATTGTAAAAAAGCGTGGGGTGAATTTTAAGTGTATTATTTAGTTTTTTTTAACTATTATTTATTATTCATTTTTTAGTGATTTAATTCCCTTCTCCATGGAAACTTTGAAAAAAGAATTAAATACACTGGTAAAGATTCAACCAGAGGCTTTGTAACGTTCAATTATAAATACGTATTACTATTGTGTTTGTCGAGCCCTAGATGGCGCTAGCGTTGATTTACATCGCGCTATGGTTTAGATATAACGATAGTATTGGAGACAGCTTAGCTCTCGAATAAATGCTTGCTTTGAGGTAACCACCTTTTTATTTGGGGTATCCCTGGGTCGAGGAACCGGTACGAAAGGTGTACATGGTCCTTAGAGTCGAAGAGCATTTTTGAAGAACATAAATAAAATAAAAGATTAATAAAACTATTCACTAGAAGGTGGCGCTAGCAGTTTTAAATTATAAAAATTATTGTTGATTAAGTGCCAAGTGCGTGTGCGGAGTTGGACTTCGAAGTAGGTGGCGCTAGTGGTAAGAATATACTGGATACTTATTGAAGGAGTGTAAGTCTATAAAACTGTGAGTACATTTTTTATATAAGTGTTATTTAATATGGAAATATTCTAAGTGTTTTAAAAGACTTTGAAATATTACAAGTTTAAAATTGAGTACCATTGTGAGACTTAGAATAATTTCGCTAAAAACGACGGAACGGGGAATCCATGCTGGATTTTGGATCGGAATAAAGCGACAAAAACACTTAGAGAAATTTACTCTTAAAGGGACTTAGAAAAATCACACTCGTTGCCACTTTAAAGAAAAATTTGGACTTGAAGAACTTAGAAAAATTTACCTTTGCCAAGATTTAGAAAATTACTTGTATCAACACTTAAAAAGCTTTATTCTTTACAACACTTGGAGAAATTGTACTTTCATTGCTTACTATAATTACCACTAGCAGCCTACGCGTGTAATATACGGAAAGCAATCAGAATACAAAATGGAAAAAGAACTCAGTAAAATAAAGAGTATAAAAGGACACATTGAGAAAGGCCTAGTAAATTTCAGGAAGTCTCCAAAGGAACGTATAACAGATAATTATATAGAAACACGGCTAGAGATATTGGAGAGTCAGTGGCAGAATTTCTCAACCAAATATGAAATTGTAGTCGGTGAATGCGAGGAGACAGACTTATACGATTTCTTTAAGGAAGATGTCTACGAAAAGGTTTATGAGACCTATGTAACTTATAAAGTAGAACTTAAAGATGCACTGTCGGGATTAACGTGTCATAGTTCGAATAAAAAATCTTGTAATGTTTCACCTGATAATTTTGTAAGGCTACCTAAAATAGTGTTACCTATGTTTAGCGGGAAATATACTGAGTGGACGTCGTTCCGAGACTTATTTATTTCTTTAGTACATAACAATAAACAGTTAGATAACGTGCAACGGCTCCATTATTTGAAAACACAACTGTCAGGTGAAGCAGAGCAATTGATACGTCATGTTCCTATCACCGAAGCTAATTATCACAAATGTTGGGAGATGTTAGAACATAGATTTAACAATAAGAAATTTATGTCGAATTGTATTCTAAAAAGATTATTTAGCCAACGTAATATTACTGTTGAATCGTCACACGCATTGAAAGATCTTTTAGACGTTACTAATGATTGTTTACACGAACTTACTAATCTTGGTATTGACGTTAGTTCTTGGGATGTTATAATTATATATGTAATAAGTTTGAAGTTGGATATAGAATCTCGGAAGCAGTGGGAACTGCATGTGAGTCAATCATCCGATGATTTGCCGTCTTTCAAACAGTTTAGCGAGTTTTTAGAGACGCGTTTCCGTGCCCTAGAATTTGTCGAACCAAAGGTTAAAGCCAAAGGGTATAACAACATTACATCACAAGCTAAAGTCATGCACGGTATTGTTAATTTTACATGTCCACATTGTTCCGAAAATCACAAACTAGCTAATTGCAAGAAATTTTCTGAAGAAGATAGTGACAAGCGCCGTGATATTGCTCAGTCTTTGGGTGTGTGTTTTAATTGTCTGGGAAATAACCATACATCTAAAGTTTGTCGTGTTCTTTTAAAATGCCGTATATGCCAGCGAAAGCATCATTCCTTGTTGCACCCGATAAACTCCAGTGTAACTAGTGTGGTTGCCACGGCCATCGAGCCTACAATTTCACATGAAAATTTGACAGAGGCCGCATTAGTCGATATTAGTTCAAATATAGCAACCCATTTTGTGAATGAACGAGCGCAAGGCCAAGTCTTGTTAGCCACGGCCTTAATTAAGGTCGAATCACCAGATGGGTCGTTTAAAGTTTTGAGAGCATTGTTAGATCAAGGATCACAAGCATCCTTTGTAACTGAAGCAGCAGCGCAATTACTTCGTTTAAAGAAAGTAGTATCGAAAACTACTATAGCGGGAATAGGTGGTAGTGATGGCACTGTAGTCTCTAGACATGTAGTTAATATCAATATACAGTCCTTGTGTGATCCCTCTTTCGCTATAGAAGTAACTGCGCATGTATTGAGTGCACTGACTTCAGTTATGCCAGATACCAAATTTAAAATTCAAGATTGGCCAGAACTTTCTAGTGTAAAGTTAGCCGATCCGACATTCAATTTGCCTAACAAAATCGATATTTTGTTAGGAGCAGAAACATATTGTCGTGTATTAAAGCCCGGATTAATCAAGAGTCCTACGGGATCACAAATCGCCCAAGACACTCATTTAGGGTGGATTGTATCAGGACATATTGGAAAGAGCGAATATGTTCTTAACTCACACAACACAATTGTCGCGATGCACGCTCAAATTGAAGAGAATGATATGCTTAAACGTTTATGGGAACTTGATTCGGAATCCGTTTTCAACAAAAAGCCCTTCACGCCTGAAGAACAGGCTTGTGAGGACTTTTATAGTGCTACGACGACAAGAAATCATGAAGGACGGTATATCGTCAAACTGCCGTTCCGTTCAGGAGATCCGCCTTGTAAATATGGTAATTCTAAAGGTATAGCAGTGAAAAGGTTGCAAGGGTTAGAAAGGAAGTTATGTAAGGACGATAAATTGAAACAACAATATTCGGATGTGATAAAAGAATATATTTTATTAGGTCATCTAGAAAAAATCACGGATGAAGCCGAAAGAAATAAAGGTGATGTAGTTTATTTACCTCACCATGCAGTGGTAAGACAAGATAAACTTACTACCAAAGTGAGAGTGGTGTATGATGCGTCATGTAAGGGAACCAACGGGATCTCTTTAAATGACTCTTTAATGGTAGGACCTACTCTTCAGGCAGATTTGCGACATATTGTTATGAGATGGCGGCAGTATCCAATCTGTTTGTCAGCAGATATAATAAAAATGTATCGTCAAATCCAAGTTGCTAGATCAGATACGGATGTTCAAAGGATTGTCTGGAGAGAGGATCCCAGTCAAGCAATTGAAGACTTCCGACTTCTGACGGTTACGTTTGGAACGTCATGTGCTCCTTATTTAGCAGTCAAATCATTGCAACAAGTCGCTTACGATGAAGGTTTGAAGTATCCATTGGCTGCCGACAGGGTTCGGACTGATTTTTATATGGACGATTTAATGTCCGGTTGCCAAACTGAAACAGAAGTAGTTAAAATTTATAGCGAGTTAAATGACTTACTAGAAAAAGGTGGATTTCAGCTGCAGAAGTGGACCAGCAATAGAATGGATTTATTAGATGAATTAAAAGTAGGGTCAGGTAAAGATTTAGAAATAAAAATGGATCAAGTTACGAAGATTTTAGGTCTTACCTGGAATCGGAACACCGACGAATTCGATTACTCTGTAAAAATGTCGCCTCCTGCTGCATCTGAAACAAAAAGAACAGTAATATCAGAAATATCACGGCTGTATGATCCAATAGGCTGGATAGCGCCGTGTATTATTAATGCAAAGGTTTTTATTCAGAAGCTATGGATTGCAGTGATAGGATGGGATGATAAGTTGCCGCAAGAGCTTCTACAGGAATGGAATGGTTATAGAAAAGATATGGAGAATCTTGTTGACTTTCACATCCCTAGGTGGATAAGCCAAAAGGAAGGAAACTTAATAGAGCTGCATGGATTTAGCGACGCCTCGAATATAGCGTATGCAGCTGTAGTGTATAGTCGGATTATTGATTCCAATGGCAGGATACATACCAATCTCCTAACAGCCAAATCGAAGGTAGCTCCTATCAAGCAAATTTCTGTGCCTCGTCTGGAATTATGTGGCGCTGTACTGGTTTCAAAATTGTTAATCGAACTAGCTGCAGTAATGAATGTTCCAAAGGCAAATATTCATGCTTGGACAGATTCGTCAGTTGTGTTGGCATGGTTAAATGATCATCCAAGTCGCTGGAAAACCTACGTTGCCAATCGAACGTCAGAAATTCTTAGTTTACTAGATAATTCGCAATGGGCTCATGTTCAGTCTAAACAGAATCCCGCTGATATTGTATCTCGTGGAGCATCTTCATCAATTCTACTTAGTAGCGATCTTTGGAAACGAGGACCAAGTTGGTTGCGAATTGATCCAGTAGTATACACAAGGCCTAGCGCAATAAGCACTAATGAAGAAAAAAAATCTATCAAGGTTCATAGTGTAAGCCGAGTGCCTGGGTTTGAAGAAAGCTTTGGATCTAGATTTTCTTCATTGAAGAAAATAGTTAGAGTCATTGCATTCTGTAGAAGGTTTTTGCAGTCAGTAAGACGTCGCAAAAATAATATTAAAGTTACACCTTACCTGTCAGTTACAGAATTACGTGAAGCTTTGGATATTTGCATTCGCCAAAGCCAGCAACAATGGTTTCACGCAGAAATTTTCGCCCTAAAAAATAATACAACATTAAACAAAAAGAGTCAATTATATAAATTAAATATTTTTATGGATAATAATGATCTGTTGCGAGTTGGGGGTAGACTTCGTCACTCTCAACTTACCGAGGATGCAAAGCACCCAGTTGTTATTTCTCATGACTCAAAACTAGCCAAATTAGTTATAGCCGACGCGCATGAAAGAACTTTTCATGGAGGCCAGCAAATGGTGTTAAACTTTATACGTAACAGGTACTGGATCAGCCGGTTGAAAATATGGTCAGAGCATACATACACAGCTGTGTTACCTGTATAAGATATGCGGCAAAAACGAAATATCAGTTAATGGGAGAACTACCAGCTAGCCGAGTAACCCCGAGTAAGCCGTTTCTAAATTCTGGGGTGGATTTCGCAGGTCCTATTCAGTTGAGATACGCTAAAGGACGTGGACAGCGATCATATAAAGGGTATATTTGTCTGTTTATTTGTATGGCTACTCGGGCTATACACATTGAAGCCGTTTCAGACTTAACTACAGAAGGCTTTTTGGCAGCGTTTAAACGATTTGTTTCCAGGCGCGGTCATTGTCGTAATATCTGGAGCGACAATGGCACCAACTTCGTTGGTGCTGCTAAAGAGTTACAAGTTATGTTCAGCCAAGAAAACGCAATGTTTCAGGATATAGCAGCAAGCCTGGCCGACTCTCAAACCGAGTGGCATTTCATTCCTCCACATATGCCGAACCACGGTGGACTTTGGGAGGCAGGGATAAAAAGTGTAAAACATCATTTGAAGCGTACAATTGGCGACTCCACTCTTACGTTCGAAGAAATGTCCACAGTACTGTCACAAATCGAAGCGTGCCTCAATTCACGTCCGTTGTCTCAGAGTAGCAATGACGCAGGAGATCCTGTACTTCTAACGCCTGGTCATTTTTTAGTAGGTCAACCATTGGTCGTGGCACCAGACTATAATTACGAGGATTCCAACATAGGTACTTTACGCAGATGGCAATTAACTCAACGTATGGTTCAATGTTTTTGGCGTAGATGGAAGAATGAATACCTTACAAATTTATTTGAAAGGCATAAATGGGCTGTTCGTTCTTTAGATTTCAAAATTAATGACATAATCTTAGTCAAGGAAGATAACTTACCTCCGGCTAAATGGCTATATGGAAGAGTTATAGACATCCATCCGGGGCAGGACAATATAACGCGCGTTGTCACTTTACGGTGTAAGGGTACCGTTATCAAACGTCCAACTTCAAAATTATGTTTCCTTCCCGTAACGGATTAATTATTCGCGAAAATACCTTTTCTTTTTTGTAATAAAGCAAGTAGTCTTAAGTTTAGTTTTTTGTTGTATTTTAATTTTGCATTTATTTCATTTTTTTATATTTTGTATCATGTGAAAGTAACTGTTTTACATACGTTTCATAGTCTCCTGGTCCATTAGGTACTTAGAATTGTATACAGTCCATTGTTCTTTGTTTACTCAGTCTATTCATGGTAGGTGGTATTAAAAGGAAATAATCCTTTTGGTAGGTGGCATGGTAAAGATTCAACCAGAGGCTTTGTAACGTTCAATTATAAATACGTATTACTATTGTGTTTGTCGAGCCCTAGATGGCGCTAGCGTTGATTTACATCGCGCTATGGTTTAGATATAACGATAGTATTGGAGACAGCTTAGCTCTCGAATAAATGCTTGCTTTGAGGTAACCACCTTTTTATTTGGGGTATCCCTGGGTCGAGGAACCGGTACGAAAGGTGTACACTTATGATAAAATGGAGCATTATGTAAAAATAAGCTTTTTTGAAAAGGTTTTTAAATACAAGCTTTTGAGATCCTGCATTACATGTAGCAGCAGAGTGCTAGACAAAACAAGTAAAACGAGCCCAAACACGACGGGTCTATCTTGCTTAGTACAGGAGATCCTATGGCCACCTTCCGACTCCATCATCAGATCAGATCCATGGTATTATTGCATTGTCACGTGATATGCATATTCGTGCATAATTTAAGCTCATTCAAAAACCGCGAAGTTGGTCAAATTTAAATTGCAAGATTCCACCCGAACTTACATACATACATCCATTGCAAGTTAAATACAATCTTGAAAAAAAAGGGAGAAAACGATATGTATACGAACTTACTCCACTAACGAACTTGTCCACCTTGACTATAATTTAAACTCACCCCAAGATCACTTTGTTGCAAACATTACAGTGGAAGCCGGCATGTTCATTGGGGACTTCATTAATGTCTGAAAAAAAAACACAAATTTGACTTGAGAAAGAAATTAACGATTCCACCTCGGCCAAGAATCTCCGTCCATGTTTTTGAAAGATTGTAAGACCATTGCGTTTCCGATCGTTTCGAGTAAATTATTCCAGTCAAACGAAATTGACAAAAAATAACTTGATAATATATAATGAAACAAGGTTTGGACAATTTGGTAAATTAATTAACTAGTAAAAACAAACCAAATCCTAGTCCCTCGGTGGCTAAATCCTAGAGAACATGTATAGAAACCAGTGGAAACCATTTATCAATAGGCTGAGTATTAGGAGTAGTAGTAGTAGGAGTAGTAGTAGGAGTATTAGTAGTAGGAGTAGGAGTATTAGTAGTAGTAGTAGGAGGAGGAGGAGTATTAGTAGTAGTAGTAGTAGTAGGAGTGGTGGTGGTAGTAGTAATAGTAGTAGCTTAGGTCATAGATTTTAGAGGTAGCAAAGGGACCACTTTTTATGTCTATGTTATTAGGTCAATGAAATAATTCAACATTATCACTTGAGTATATATCGGGTGTCCCAAAAAGGACAAAAAGGGCGCTTACCCTTAAAGAGGAGAACCAGCTTTTAGTAGCGGAAAGGAGGGTTCGACCAAATATCAGAATTGTTAAAGAGAGTTCAATTAAAAAGCATTTCAAATAAACTTGCGTGTATGAAGAGGTTAATGAAAGTAGGTGAAGCGAAAGTTGTTTGTCAGGATCAGGAAATAGGCGTGATATTATGTATGTAACGTGCGCAGAAGGTTTGCCGATGGTCGCATCTCTCGCTTCCTAAGACTGAGACCAGGGCTTCTTTAAGTAGTACTAAGAACTAGACTAAACTTATATAGTTTAGGATGTGGCCCTGAAGGCCGACTTGAAAAATTCAGATGTACATACACACATACATAAAATCACGCCTGTTTCCCATGGGGGTAGGCAGAGATCTCCACTTGCGACGATCCTGACAAACAACTTTCGCTTCACCTACTTTCATTAACCTCTTCATACATGCGCGTTTATTTGAAATGCTTTTTACCTGACCTCAATTCAGATGTATATGTACTATAATAAAACACACTATAGTAACAGCTACATAAATCAATTTCTTCAGCCCACTAACCTAGAACAGGTTTTCTGTCTTCATCGTCACTACAGTACAATGACAAATCGTCTTGTTGATGTTCAGCTGCCTCTTCAGCAACGTCTGAAACAAAAACGTAAGTAAGTATTTATTACACTATATAGTATTAATAACAAGAATATATAGTTGATTGATTAAAACTTACTTATAAATGAAGTGGATTTTTTAATAAAATATCGAGTCGGTAACACAAAAGGGAGGAAGGGTTATAGATCTGTGTATTTTTATGACCCGCCCCACACATTAAACTACACAGCGGGTCGCGAGACTTCTTTAGGGGCTCGCGAAGCTTCTATTGCGGAGTTGCAAAAGGTTGGAAAAGTGTGCAATATCCGTAGATTCATCAAATTGCAAGGACACAACAGTACTTCTGATTTATTTTTTCTTCATACCCTCTATACCAGTGTTTTTCAACGTGTGAGTCTGGAAGCCTCTTTAGGGGGGTCGCGAAGCTTCTGTAGCGGAGTTGCAAAAGGTTGGGAAAGCTACTGCAGTAAAGTCTGTGCAATATCTGTAGATTCATCAAATTGCAAGAACCCAAAAGTACTTTCTTTTATTTCTTCTATGACTTGATTATGAACATCAGTCGCCATATCGCTTATCCTGCGTTGAATGGTACCGCCAGACAGAGGTATTCTTTTGAATTTTTCGACCTCTTGTTTGCCAAACATATCTCCGCCTAAAGCCGCTGGTAAAATCTAAACTTTCGGCAATAGTATTAGGTTTTTCTGCATTAGATACACGAAGAGCTACTCGATAGCAACGCTTTCTCATTTATGCGGGGCGGCCGGCATCGGACATGGTCGTACGTATGCGCGTAAATTAAGTTATCTATTGGCGACGCATTCGATGTAAAAAAATGTGTTTTACGTACTTAATTATGTATTTAGTCGAACCCTGATTAGGAAAATTAATAAATATGTTGGACTGAATATTTGTCACAAAATAAAATTTAAAAAAAGATTCCGACGAATTGAGAACCTCCTCCTTTTTGTGAAGTCGGTTAAAAAAGCAACGTGTAGGGGGGTCGCGAAATATTTCTTCATACTAAAGGGGTCGTGTCACGAAAAAGGTTGAAAAACACTGCTCTATACTATAGATGACACGATGTTAATCTAACACACTGGTTCCCAAACTTATTAAGTATACTGCCCACTTTAAGAATGAATTCTTTTTTTAGCGCCCCCCATTTTTTCAGCTACTTAAAAACCACTATAACGTCAAATTAAATTAATTGATTATTGTGAGCTATATTAGAGGAGATTAAACAATCATTCTAAACGAGACTTTTAGTATAGCCCGCAAGAGTTAACTTGAGACCTAAGCGCAGTAAGTGGTACACAACCGTTTTGAGGTCTCAAGGTAACTCTTACGGGCTACACCTGCCAATGAGAGTGATTATTGAAAGGCAACTTTATAGTACTTTATCTAGTACTCTTAATTAATATTAGTTGATGTTCACAAGTTATAGTTGAGAGTTCATTCAGTGTCTAAGAGCAAGCTAGCTAGATGAAAATACAAATCGCCCCCGTTCTTTTTCTGGGTCTCTTACCGCCCCCCTTTAGGCCTGCAGCGCCCACAAGGGGGCGTTATCGCCCATTTTTGGAAACGGTGATCTAACACCTTCATTTTAGAACCCTTTTATATTAACGATCGTGTGAAAGTCCCACAACAATTTTATATATAATTATTTTAGTACTAGCTGACTTGACAAACTTCATACCGCCTCAGAAGTTTCTAAGGGAAAGCGAAATTGTGGTATTTACTACATTCCAAGTATTTTTTTTCCTATTTACTCACCTTTTAAACCTTCCCTGAACATCCACAAATAATTCAAAACCAAAATTAGCCAAATCAGTTCAGCTGTTCTCATGTTTTAGCTAGACTAACGAACAGCAATGATTTTTATATATATGGATGTATTTTATATGACAAATAATCAATTGTATAAGGACCAATTTTATCAAAATACTTTCAAAGCCAAAACAAGAATGAATAAATATTACTAACCTTCCTCTGCTAGGTCCACCGTTGCTTCTGGTTGCTGCCAAGAGAATCCCTTCGATGACTCCGGTGGCAAATCTTCAACGACGAAATTGGAAACATCACTAGGTTTGAAGTCTGCATTATCTAAACACAATGTTTAAATTTAAAAAAAGTGTGTGTGTACTCATGTACACGCGTTTGAAGTTATACTTCTTTAAATTGGTTAAATAAATAAAGCCCCTACCACGGTGCGATTCGACCGTATTGAATAATACAATCAAAAACTGAGGATAACTCTAAATAACTTCGAAAAATAAATACCACAATCACAACCAAGTATTACAAAAAACGATATGTATGTATGTATGTATGTGTGTGTGTGTGTGTGTGTGTGTGTTTGTGTTTGTGTCTGTCTCTGTGTGTGTGTGTGTGTGTGTGTGTGTGTGTGTGTGTGTGTGTGTGTGTGTGTGTGTGTGTGTGTGTGTGTGTGTGTGTGTGTGTGTGTGTGTGTGTGTGTGTGTGTGTGTGTGTGTGTGTGTGTGTGTGTGTGTGTGTGTGTGTGTGTGTGTGTGTGTGTGTAGGATACTAAATAAATTATTTCTAAATTATCAAACTCGTATATTAAGTAAAACACAACAAAGTAAAAAAATATTACAATGCTCGTCTCACAAACTCACAATCCATCTATCAACAACTCGTTGCTACGCAACCACCATACTACACTCGGCCATCCTGAAAAACTGTTGACTATAGCTAACTTCAGGGTGTCGGTTGACTATAGCTAACTTCATGGTGTAGCTTTTTCGTGTGCCGGTGTGCGCACGCATCGTAAAAATTTACTCTCATACACGCCTGAAGAAGTATAACTTCAAAAAGATTTTTCTAAAATATTCACAAATTAACCTTATGATCGGGCTTCATCTGTTATAATGTTTACTGAATGTGGCCAAAAGCCTCTTTTTTATAGCGTTACAACTAACCTCGTTTAACAAATAACTACATTAGTCTATATACATAATTTTTTTATTGCAGGAGTTCAGCAGAAATGCAGACGGCCCACTTGATGGAAAGCGGTTAGCATCGCTTATGGACATTTGCAACACCAAATGTGCTGCTGCTCTCTTAAGGGAGACTGGAACCTGGTCAATAATGTCGGAACACAACTCAAGGTTGTTATGGCGGCACAGTCTAGACCAGGGGTGGTAGCCATCCACTCGGGCAAACACCCTACCACCTGGCTGTGTGTTATTGTGTCACCTCTTACGGCAGGCCGCAGAAAATTGAATTCTTTCTTCGTTCCTGCACATTTCAATTAAATTTGTTCAATTAGTTAAAGTAAAGATAGGGGATGACCTCCCTACATCCCTCTCCCCTGAAATACGGGTCTGATTTTTTTCTGAATTACTAGTTATACCTATTAATATTATAAATGCGAAAGTAACTCTGTCTTTCTGTTATGCTTTCACGAAAAAAGAACTCGGCCGATCTGGTTGAAAGTCAGTGCATGTATATATTTTTTTCGGTGCCGAGGATGGGCGTGGGATACTTTTCGTCCTGAAAAATGAGATACTTTTACTGCTTATATAGTGGTGGTCGTCTAATTAGAAACACTACTAACGGTCCTTGACATTATGTAAGATACTTCACCGCAATCGTTTTTATTTTCAAATTAAACAATAAATAGGACAACAGTATGTTCAACGGTTTATCATTTATTAGAAAAACATTATAAATCCCATTACACAAGTGCAGTTTTAATATTACATTACGGAAAAACATTTAAATCAGTTTTAAGGTATGAACAATAATGGTCAACTAATTAGAAACAACAACAAAAAAGTATAAAATGCAATATTTTTTTAAGTATTAGTGATTAGTATTGTTATTTACGAAATAGCTACTATCCACAGCCTCCCAATAGTTGTAATTAATATTTAGTGGCGTATCCCTTATTTTGAATAACAGCACTGCAACGACGTGGCATTGATTCAATCAATTTCATACATTTTTCTAGGGGGATTGAATTCCATGCTTCAATAAATGCTTCATATAGTTCGTTATGACTGGTGTTACGTTTGTTTGAGACTTTCTTTTTAACAATACACCAGAGATTTTCTATCGGGTTTAAATCCGGACTTTTTGCTGGCCAGTCTAAAACGGATATACGCTGTTCGCTAAGGAAATATTTAACGCTATTGGCCGTGTGTTTAGGATAATTGTCATGCTGAAAGATCCAAGTTACAGGCAAATGATCGTCCGAGTAGGGAATCATTGTGTGCTCTAAGATATTTTTGTATTGCCATTGATCCATTGTACCTTCAATCTTCCGAACGGGTCCAACTCCACATCCGGAAAAACACCCCCAAACTTTAATGTTACCGCCACCGTGCTTGACTATACTCCTTGTGTATTTATAATTAAATGCACTGTTTACAGGACGTCTAACACAGCGCTTTCCATCGGAATTTACCATATTTATTTTTGTTTCATCTGAAAATAACACTTTTTTCCATTCTTGTACTGTCCAATTAACATATTTTTTAGCGAATAATAATCGCTTCTTTCGGTGTTGCTTGGTAAGAAGCGGTACCTTTCGAGAGATTCTTCCAAACAATTTAGCTTCCACTAATCTTCGGCGTATCAGTCTTGACGAGATGTTTCTCGGGTCATCAGACGAAAAAACTTCATTTTTAATCTGGTTGGAACTTTTACTAGGGTCTTTTTTAGCAACACGAACGATTAGCGTATCTTCTCTGGGAGAACTTTTTCTTGGCCGAGCCTTTCTAAGAACATTTTCAACAGTTCCATGTGTTTTATAATGATCAATTGCATTAAAAACTTTCTTAACAGAACAATTTAAATGCTCAGCTATTCTTCTGTACGCCCACTTATGGTCCATATGTAAATTAACAATTATTTGCCTAGTTGACGCGTCACAACTTTTATTTTTGCCCATTTTGAACAAAATAAAATTCAGATTAAATTTTTTATTGCCGCCAAAATAATAGAAAAAGCCAAGAAAGAAATGTTATTCTCCAATTTCAAAAAAAGAACGAGCTATGGATGCTTTTTGAAAATGTTTCTAATTAGGCGTCCAAGCGGCCAGTAACAGAAAATAAACTCTTACTTGTGTAAAACTCGTTTTGTAATTAAAAGTAAGATATGTTTTATATTTTATGCATTTAATGAGTTTTTTATTTGAGTGGCTATATTATTGCAAGGTTATTAATTATTGAATGTGTATATTTTTACGAACATTTGTACATTGAAGTTATACTTTCTTTATTCAAAAGAAGTGTTTCTAATTAGATGTCCACCACTGTATATTAGTTTTAACCAAATCGGTCCTACTCTGTAGGTATACATGCGATTTCTATATCTAGGATGGACGTAGGATACTTCTCATTGCGGAAGAGATAGATTTATGGAAATGTTACCCCAGAAAGAGTACGATAAGATTTTTTTGTGATTTGTCTTTTTGGTCGTTTCGATCGTTTTCCTCATTTTGGTCATGTTCGTCAGTTTTGTAATTACAGATGATAGACGAAGCTTGACAAAAAAGGTTACAACTTTTACACGGAAAAAACTACTGGAATACTGAATCGGTTTTGCTGTTTTTTGTACACATGTAGTTTTTTTTACCCAAAATAAACTTAGATACTTTTCATCCCGGGAGACGGAATAGTTCGCAATACAAAATGAATTGAATATTCCGGAGGCAAATATCACAAACAAAATTGTAATACAATGTAACTTGTATTAATGCTTGCTCTATAAACTAGAGGCATACACTAGAGTTTGAAAACCTCTAGTAAGGTAGTAGGTAGTTGGTATATAGCACTTACCTCCAGTTTTTAAAGAACCAGGAACACATTGTTTCACAACATCAGGAACACATTTTTTCATAACACCCGAGGCATGTACATTCTGAAACAATAACTATTTTATATTATTCTTATATTAACTATAATTTCATCTAAGTAACAATAGATAAGAATCATTTAGTTCATTTATATTTTTGGTTTGCACGTTTATCGTGCCATCCATCAATTGAAGCATATATAAGGGTTACTCAATCAAATGTGATGTCTCAACGATAGGTATTATTTTCGATTTTTTAAATGTTTAATTTTCTTTTTTATTGGGTTTTTTTAAATTTAATTTTGATTAATTTTGAATAAACATGTCATCCGTCTATAAGTTTATATGAGGATACGGAATAGATTGTTCAGTACCTCGTCATACTGTCTCATAGATATTCTTTAGAAAATTTGGGGGATTATCACTACCCAAATGTCGAAACCAAACATGATTGTCCAAACTTTAGGACTACTTATTTATTTAATACTTTATGTATCTAAACACAACTTAAAAATAGTTCCAACTTATAATCAACAATAGAGATTTTCGGTAAATAAAACTACAATTAGTTTTTGCTATTTCTAGATTTAATTGATAGAATACCATAATGTAAAGAGACATACTTCACCCCCCCGCAACGCCCCATAAGGAACTTCGTTCCAAAAACTTACTTACACGTGTGAAAATAGAACATATTTTTGTAGTTTCTCTCGTTTTGTGCGTATAAAATCCCCTAACATTTTTTGTGAATGATTTTTCAAATGTGATGAAATTCTAATCTCTAGAAATTTGTTTGCAATATATTTAATAAGCTCCATCTCATGTAAATCAAGACAAACAATCGATTCTGTGATGGAGTGTCTTAAACAGGCCTTGTAAAACTGGCTGAAATTTTTGCAATGTGGTCAGAATTATTAGAAATAGAATCTAAATTATATATTCTCAATTATATATATATATATATATTCTCAGTCCTTATATGCCCTATAGCAACTATTCGTTTAAAAATAGAATTAACAAATAAAAAAATCTGAAAAGCAGCATCTGAAGCAGAATTTACTTTTATTAACAAAACTAGTAAAAACAGAAAATTTATTTATGTTTGATCGATGTTCCATTCATGTGAGGGAAATGGGTTCAAAATAATTTTCTTGAAGAGAGCAACCGAGGGACTCTTATGCTGAAATGTTAAATCTTGCGCCATCACACTAATAGATCTAACTATGATTCCTATTTCATATAGAATTTTAATTGCTGTATATATTAATTGTCCAAGTAACTCACCACAGAAGCAATTGTGAGTAAAAAAGTAACCTATACGACATTTAAAATAGTGAGTGTATGATACAACCTGAAACACAAGAGCTTCTGATGCAAGCTGTTCAGGGTCATTTAGAGGGATATCGCCAAGATCGACATACCCAAATATTTCACCTAATTTTGGAGCATATGCTATAACCTTGCTTGAGTGCCATTGAATCAAAAATTAGTGCTACATTCTGCTAGATACGCTTTCTTGTGTACTTCTAATTTTAGATATTCAAAAACTTCTGTTATAAATCCCACAGAACAATTAAAAGTTGCCATCGATCGCCATTACGTGCTTTCATGCGGAAGGAAAATCATTTTTCTTAAAAAGTTGTATGATTTTGGCGCATAAAAGTGCAAAATCAATGTAAAAGCTTTGATGTCATCACTATATGTAATTTTTCTTTTCTTGTTTGCTGCACTAACTTTCTGAAAATTATCACAAATATTAGCAAAGTTACCCCGCTAAAATATTTTCAATATCAGACTGTGATCTTTAATCCCGGAGCACATTTATGAATGATTTCAAATCACTAATTTTTCGCTCTTGTCTCTTCACCTTTTGCTGCAATATTTTTCTACTCTTCTGTAAAGGTTGTTCACGTGATGTCTTGAGGTTTACTAGAACATTAAAATCTTTCAAAGCACACTGCTTGCATTGTGGTTCATATTCAATATCCTGTCGAAAATTAATTTAGAATCAAAAATGACAAATGGAGATTTCACTTACATTGTTTTTATTTTCATGAGTGGAAACTTATAAAAATGTAATTCACAGAATACTGTCTTGCAAATTATCTTATTAGATAATTTGCTAATATAAAAGTTTGTTCACTTACAATATCTTGTTTTGGAAATAGCATTAGGGGAAACATTATCGTTGACAGCTGTATGTGATTGAGTCCCATGAAGTTGGGACATTAACACAATCCTGAAATTAAAAATGATTTATAAAGGTATAGTCGGTGCAAATTATCAAAAGATAACATAAAAGTAATAACAGGTTCTTTAATTTTATATCGATTATTGAGCATTGGTTAATAATTACCGACTTGGACCAGATGCAATGGACACTGTGCTTCGAGTCTTGGAGCAGAGAGTCCCGAATTCTAGTCGGTGTTCACTCATTTATTTACTTTGTCTACTTATAATTATTATTTGAACATTATTTTGTAACAATTGTCATCTTTAATAGATTATTTAAAATGTTCTTGTGATTTATTTGGAAGGAGGAATAAAATGGGGAAATGACATGTACAAAATTTGAGAACAAAAATTGTTTCAAAGCAGAATAAAAATCAATTTTACAAATATCAGTTTTCTTAGTTTTCTCTTAAAATTTTCTAATTTAAATGTAACTACAAAACAATCATAAGATAAGATAACAAATCGATATAATATATTATAGCACTTTTAATTCCTTTCATACAATCCACAGTCCGGGTTGTCTGGAAGAGATCACTCTAAAGTGAGTCTTGGTTTTCGGTAGGGAAATTCAACAGGCCATATATAAAGCTATTACATAGAATCCGAGCCGGTCATTTCCCTACAAGAAGTTTTAGCCACCTCATGGGTAAGGTTGATTCTCCCAACTGCGTAGTGTGTGGAACTCGTGAAGATGTCCAACATCTTTTAATGGAGTGCAGCAGAAATAGAGATGGTAGAGAACAACTGATGGGGGAGTTGGGACTGAATCGTTTTGATGTAGGTATCTTCACAGAAATTCTGTCAGAGCCAGCCTCAAAGAAGGCTAGTTTGTTAGCCAGCTCATTATTTAATATTTAGTTATAAGTTATAGTACTTTAGGAGATGATGGGGCTGACATGCCTATGTGGCAAAAGTCCCAAAAAAATATAGATAAAAAAAAAAAAAAAAAAAAAAGTGAGTCTAAAGCGATAAGGCTGCCCTTTGTTCCTGCCTTGTAAAGATGTGTAACTCAGGAGTGATTGATTTAAAAGATGTATAATCTTTCCAAATTCGAAATCACTCTTTAAATCTTTGGTTTGGAAAATACATCTTTAACTCACTACGTTAAGATTGATTTTAGTCACATGGAATGATGAAAACTAACAAATCAGATACTTAGATGCAGTATGAGACAATAGATACAGGATATTGTGAATTGAAATGAGATAACATGCACACTCTAAGAAAGAAATACAATCATGATGCACAGTAAATTAAACTCTCCGGCGTTATTGTAAAGCTTTAAACCAACCGGTCAACTGAATGAATTATGTCATTCGAAACCAAAGATTTAAAAGAGTGATTTAAGTCTTTCAAGGAAAAAGATTTATAAATCACTGATCTCATTGGGTGATTTAGTTTGCGCATCGCTACTGCCTTGACACGAAATTATTGTAAATGATTTACTTCATGTGTATGTGGTGAACAATAAGTATTTTGTATCTATCTATCTATGTGGTGCTATATATAGATATCTATAGCACCTATTTTCCGATTTTGTCAGAATATGAGTGGGCACCACTAAATATATATCATTTTCTTAGTTAATTTATTTTCGTACTCAAAGCTTCCAACTTTCAATAAAACTTCTTTCAAAATTCTATTAATATTTCAGCAATATACTAGGCTTGTGTAGTACACATACTATGTACTAAAAGGAATAAATTCACGGCACTGAATTGAACAATTAACAAACTATTCCTTCTCCATTTTAGGACATCATTCTTTAGTACTCTGTCATTCGTGATCGTATAGAATAGTCTGAATGCGCGATGTATTCTTTATCACTGGTACTCTCTGGTGACTCTGTCTGAACGAGCGACAACAATATGGTATCAGTGCATGAAAGAGTGAGATGCATGATAATATTCATTTGCTAACTTTGATCTCTGATAGTTCTGATTCATGAAGCTATCTTGAACGATTTTGGACCATAAAATAGTAAATCATAATTAGCTTACATTAGTTTAGAATGTATTTTCATTTATTAGTAAATTAGACACCTGACTTAAATGAACTAAAAGGTTAAAGCATTCATTTAGTACAGTACATAGGAAAATGAAAATAAAATTCACTATAACCTTAAAGAGGAATGGCTTATTAGTTGGTCAAATTCCAGTCTGGTCAAAGGGAGGTTTTACAAAGATATTTCTCCAGAGATTCCCATCAAACCATGGTTCTATAAACTCCGCAATGTTGACAAAAGACTCACCTCAGTGATTTGCAGGTTGCGACTGGGCCATATGTGAACCCCTGTCCACCTTCATAGGATTGGAGTTCGTCCCTCTCTAATGTGTGATTGCAATACAGAGGAAGGCTCTATCGATCATATATTTTTTAACTGTCCCCTTTATTCCACATCCCTCTATGATATTTTACCAACTAAAATCCCAAGACCCACTAATATTAAAATTCTCCTATCCCGTATATGTAATCGTCTTATATTTAATGCTCTAACCAAATTTATTTCTGTGAATAATTGAACAGTCAAACGAACTTACCTGTAAGTGAAGTTCGACTGCAATTATGCGACCCTTGTTTCGTCTGAAGATGATAGTGGACAATTGTAGTATCGGCTGAAGTCTATGGCATCACATAAGTTTAAAAGTAAAAAAGTAGCATATCCTGTTCCGCCTGCGACGTGCATTTGTAATTAACTTCATTTATTTTACAGTAGATAACTGATTTTACAATTTGGGTATAATAATATATTTATTTATATAGGGTAGGGTGGGACCCTATCATCTTCAGACGAAACAAGGGTCGCATAATTGCAGTCGAACTTCACTTACAGGTAAGTTCGTTTGACTGTTCAATTATACTCCCTTGTTTCGTCTTCGATGATAGTGGACAATTGTAGATGTTCAAAGACTAGTTGTAAAATCAGCTCTTTAATTTGTCACAATTATGTACATATTGGTACAAAATTATGTTTTTATGTCCTAAGCTTATTTATAATCACACAAGGAAAATACTTTTGTTTTTTTTTTTTTTTGTTTTATCAATTATTCTAAAAATGTTAATAAACTTATTGAAATAATTCTTGATATTTTTAGTATTTTGTACATCTTTATTAATTAACATAATTAACAATTGAACTAAAAAACAACATTATACTTAATTAATATTTACTTAGCACTATTAATTTTTTCAAATACTGCTTGAGAAAATGTTGTATTATTAATAATAGGTCTATTATAAAATGTAGCAAACATATTTGAATTACCTGTACAACCAGTCATCTATGTTAACGTTTCTCTTGAAAGCCACTGAACATATGCATGGCGGGTGCTATGTGCAGTAAATACAGTTGTATCTATATCACTCTCTTCCATAACTTTCTTTATCCAACGACTAATGTACTGGCTTTAAAATTCTTATGAAGTTTTCTGGTAGATATAAACAATAATAATTTTTTCTTTCTACCTAAGTAATTTTCATATACTTAGTCACTACTCTTGCAGGACAAATATTTACATGTTTATTAAAAAATGGTAATGTTAGAAGAAGTTGACATCTATTAGCTGCTGATGTTTTCACATATTTTTCTATTTTAATACTATACAGTCATCTTTAAAATAGATATTTTAAAATTGCTATTCGTGATATTGTCTGAGCTCTTTGGCCTGTGGCTAATGCTAATAATGACAGTCTTTTTTGTGTTAGTGTCTAAATTATTAGTGTTAGCATAATTATTTTCTATATAGTTCCATAGTAATGATCCCATATATTATTATATTTTAGTGTTGTAGGTTTGTCTGTTAAAAACCTGTAAACAACCTTTTAATTTTGTCATTGTTACCTATGTGTGAGATGATAAATAATGATAATGCAGACCTAATTATGTTTAGTCTACCATATGAAAAACCTTTAAATATTTTGATAAAATATATAATAATTTGAGATATATTTGATGCATATATACTTAAATTATTTACATGGTAATATTTTTCTTTTGTTCAACAATATTGTAAGTATTGTTTTAATGTATTGAAAAAGATGATAACAAAATGATAACTTCTTTAAAGTTGATTCCTGAACCTATATAACAAGGCTTCCTTCTTAACACTCCTGACATCAATGATATCTTTCGATGAGGATGGTGTAACAATCTCGAGTTCTGTATTTGTAATCTTTTGTTGGTTTACAATTTTTTAATTTCAGTGGTTACAAGTTTACTGTAAATTGGAAACCAAGGTTGCGTTATCCAATATGGCGCTATGACAACACCTAAAAAAATACTTTAAGGAGCACACAGAAGAGAGAAAAAAATATAAGGAATATATCTATCCAGCATATGGTTAATGCATCTACTGAAGCTGCATTTGGAATTGAACGCCAAGACACATACTGAACACTATTTGTTCTTGGTACAAATAAATCTATACATGGGTTGTCAGAATATATGAAAATATTTGAATCCTAATTCCCACTCTGTAATATATAACTGCTTTCTTAATTCAAAATTAGCAGTAACATTATCTTTAATGTTTATATATCTAGTAACAACCCAGAAGTTCCTATTTTCACACCATAGCCAAATAATTTTATTTATGTTGGTGGATATTGTACTCCTCCTTGTCTATTAAAATAAGATATAGCGGTGATGTTGTCAATTTTAAGTAATATTTCATGACCCCTAAGCTATTTTGTATGAACATTTTAAGCCAAAATATGCTGCTAAGTTTCAAATAATTTATATATAATTCACTTTCTAACAAGGTCCAAGACCCACTTTTTTAGTGTATACAATTCCATATTTTATTGCTGGGCAAACAGAAATAAGGTTACCTATACTTTGGCTAAATATATACATGTATCTTATTGTTTTAGTTTCCAAATTTATTTATTTATTTATTTATTTTTTGGTAAGATATGCCAACAGTCACATTGTCAATTGAATTGAAAACTAATCCTAAAAATGTACAATTTTGTTTGAACACAAATTCACATTTGTCTCTGTTTATGAGCAAAAAACTTAAATTATTACAGTGTGAATATTGTATTTATATGTGTGCAACACATTGTTGATGTTTTGTCTATTAACAAAAGCCATCTAAATAAACTATTGAACAATACCTTTTTTATAAAGGTGAGCTATCACTGGTTCCATGATCTTGGTGAAAATGAATGGTGCTGTACATAACCCAAAAGGTAGAACATTAAATTGGTAGTAATTTCCTTCAAAAAAGAACTTAAGGTACTTTCTACTCTATTTATGGATTGATATAATGTATTAAACATCTTTTAAATCTAGTGAAGCAAGATAACTGTTCTATGGTCATCTAATTTGAAATGCTCAGTGGCGGTGAACATATTCAGTCCGTTAAGGTTTAATATAAACCTAAAGGAACCATTCACTTTCTAAACTAAAAATATAGGTGAACAAAATTCTTTAATTTTAGTATGCTTAATTCTATAGCTATTTTCTCTAGTAGATTTATAATTTCAAGACAAATATGTTTAAGAACACTTTTTGAAATTTATTATTCAAATAAACAGAGCTTTGGTGTGGTTTTGTTTTCAATGAAATACCATATATATATATATACCTTTAACCCATTTCAAAATGGTATTGGTAATATTTTTCCATTGATGAGTAAAATACTCTACTAATAACCTGCCAACGCTCACCTCAAGTTATTTCTCGTTGTAGGTTGGGGATTCCATTTGTTTCAGGAATGTTTTGTGTTGGTGTTCAGCCCCCTGCTGTCCGTGGATAAGGAGGGCCCCGCAAGTTTAAAGTTCTCTTGGTTGTTTTTCAAGTTGATAAGATGAGAGATCTTCAATCACGGGTGTCTATAAATAAGAAGTGACAGAGCAGCCTGCAACTGTCATTTATCTTCTTGATCATTTGTTTATTTTCATCAGAATGTTCTTTTGAACATAACTGTAGGGCATTGCCTAGGTATGATAGAATAGTAGATAACTTGTTTTTCAATTATTGTGTACCTCTTCTTTGAGGTATCAGTTATGGCAGCCTTTACCTCCAGATTTAACTTTGGGGCTGACATTGGTGGATAATCAACAACTTGTACATTATTTTCAAATATTTCTTATTTCTCAGTTTTCTTTAAACCATTTTTCTTTTTGTGGTATGGTTACACCAAATGGGAGATACTTTATATGTAATTCTTTTGTTAATGGGTTATCTTCCTGTTTTTTCAGGTTTTCCATCAACTAATTCAACGATTTGTTCATAAGGCAGACTTTATGATTTCATATCTTCAATCAGACTCACCTGGATCTGTAAAAACCCATACCTTCTAGTGATATTATATTAAGGAAAAAAGTACCTAGTTTAAGTACTTGAATAATTTATAATCACTGAATTTTTGGTCATTAAATATGTTATGACCACTTTAGGTTATATAAAGTAATACATTAATTACTTGTACTATACCATGTACGTTCCCACAGAACGCCCTAGGTATATTTTTAAAATTTCATAACCATATTTAGGTTATATAAAGTAATACATTAATTACTTGTACTTTACCATGTACGTTCCCACAGAACGCCCTAGGTATATTTTTAAAATTTCATAACCATATTTAGGTTATATAAAGTAATATATTAATTACTTGTAATTTACCATGTACGTTCCCACAGAACGCCCTAGGTATATTTTTAAAATTTCATAACCATATTTAGGTTATATAAAGTAATATATTAATTACTTGTAATTTACCATGTACGTTCCCACAGAACGCCCTAGGTATATTTTTAAAATTTCATAACCATATTTAGGTTATATAAAGTAATATATTAATTACTTGTAATTTACCATTACGTTCCCACAGAACGCCGTAGGTACATTTAAAAATTTCATAACCATATTTAGGTTATATAAAGTAATATATTAAGTACTTGTAATTTACCATGTACGTTCCCACAGAACGCCCTAGGTACATTTAAAAAATTTTTATAACCATATTTAGGTTATATAAAGTTATATTAATTACTTGGAATTTACTATGTACGTTCGCACAGAACGCCCAAGGTGTATTTTAAAAATTTCATAACCGTATAAGTTCCCGCAGAACTTCCTTGGATGTATAATGACCATATGCGATCCCACAGAACGATAGGTCTATATTCAGTTTTAAAGAAAAAACATTTCACATGTTCTTTAGTTTCACATAGTATTTATATACTTTTTGTTAGTTTTAAATGTTATAAAATAACAAACAAAGAAAATGGCGATCCAGTCGAAATACGTACCTTCTTCGTCGGACTCAAAATTAGATAATCTTCGAATTTTCTTTTCGAGTTTATTATATAATCGTTCTCTCTTTCCTTCTGTTGATGTTTTTCCCATGGTAAATGAGTTTTTAAACAATATTCTTGAATTAATTCGTTTAATGGGAAAAGAACTAATGTGACGCCGTTTGACATAAAAACCGAATGAAGTTAATTACAAATGCACGTCGCAGGCGGAACAGGATATGCTACTTTTTTACTTTTAAACTTATGTGATGCCATAGACTTCAGCCGATACTACAATTGTCCACTATCATCGAAGACGAAACAAGGGAGTATAATATAAAACTATAATCCTTTATCAAATTTTATGTATGTATAACGTGACCATACATCTCGATTTGGGCGGGACAGTCCCGCTCGCAGGCAGTCTGTCCCGCTGTCCCCAGCGAGGCCGGCATAGTCCCGCTTTTGCAAACAGACCAAATGATAAATTTATTCTTCCCGCTCGAAATGCGCCCGGCACAGCGATGCGGATGCTGAGAGAGCGCGCCAACCGCTACGCGGTGCCGCGTTAATGCGTGTGAGCAGGATAGATAGATAAATTCCTCTCGCCTCCCTAAAATTAAATAATAATGCCTAAACGTAAGTGTACGTTGTTGCACTAATTTTTAGCTGCTTAACAAACTTGAAACAATAGTTTTCAAAATGAGCATAATAATTTTTTCAACGCTAGGTGAGGCATTTCAAGTTTCGTGAACAGCATAATAAAAATTGGTGAAATTTAAGCCTGCATTTTTCTCAGTTTACTATTTTGTGTTTAGTGCGTTGATTATTTTGTGTTGTTCTATCTTATATAATAACATTCTTATAAAACACTAAAAACTTTTTGGAACGAAGTTCCTCATCGCGTGTTGCGAAAGGGGACTAGACGGGAAAAAATTAAGACCAAAAGTTGTAACGACACTTTTTGCTTTTTTTAGTTTATATTACATTATATTTGTTAATAATAATAAAAAAATATTATAATCTAAAAAAAAATATTATTACAATTCCTTCACTAATTAATCGAAAGATACTTCGTTCCATCCGGGTGTCCCTTGACACCTCTCAAGTTTCTCGGCTATTTTTATTATATAATGCCGCAGATGTCCCGCTTTGACAAAAAAATAAATAGTCATGTTATGTATGTATCTAAATTTAAAAATAAGTGATGTCCTATGTGTGTATATACTGACATTGTTTCAGATGGTGGCAGTGAACTAATTCTAGAACAAGTTTTTGTTTGTTTTCCCCCCTTTTTTGTGTTTTCTTATCTATCTGGTCATCGCCATAAACTTTGCCTTTTCCACACCTGACATTGGCAGTAATGGTAGTTCGACCAAGAACAAGCCTCTTGCCAAAAAAACAAAAAGTGAAGTGAAAATTCACTATTTATTCAGTGTACTAACTAATCTGTACCAAATGCACTAAAATATTGATTAGAATGACAGTCCTAAGCCTGCAAAGTATGAAGGAAAATCAATATATAATTCACTATTCATTCAGTGTACTAAACTGCACTAAATGCACTAAAATATTGATTACAATGAGTCCTAAGCCTGCAAAATACGAAGGAAAATATTATTCTTATTTGTTCAATGTAATAAACTGTACTAAAAGACCGAAATTAGGACATCTGACGAATTGTACTAGTACGGATCGGTCCATTCAGTGACCGAGCAAGAACTAGCCCACAATATACACTGAAGTATGAGACCTATGGAAATGAAACATCAACAAAAAATGTGTGCCACTGTGACGTCATCTGGCTGCTAAAAATGGCGGTTTTAGTGCTGCCCAGAAGATTTTTATGTTATCAGGTTTTATCAATAAACATTCTTATTATTATTAATTATTTGGAGAATTTATACTTTAATAGGGAGTAAGTATATTGTTATGTGCAAAGATACTTTGATTTAGATGTGTGAAATCTAAGACAAGTTCGTGCTTCAAATTTGCCAAGTAAACAATATGACGATTTTTAAAAGTTGCTACACTGATTTTATCAAGTTGTCATCTGACAACTCAGTGACCGCAAAACATAAACATATGGCGTAGCACAGTGACATCTGCCCATCTCTAGCATGCTAAATTTAATCGTAGTTTCGTATGTTGCCGTTTCGCTCACACTTGCATATATGCCGGAAAGGGGTTGAAGCTTTATGTCGGCGATAAAACGGTAGCATGCTAGCTATGCTGTATATCAACACTAACTATAAAAGTATATACAGTTTTAACTTACTCTTACAAATTTGAAGGGCACGGCATCATCTCGTAGTCGAATCACATCCAAAGTTTTGTTGAAACATTTATCGTCAAAATGTAGCGAGCAAATGAAAATATTTTTTACATTTGGCCTTATATTTCCAATTCCAATGGCTTCCAGCCACTTTTTCTTTTTACGCTCATTTCTTGGGATCCTTTAAAATATGTTTTAATTATTATTTTGGTATGTTTTAAGCAGGGTAACATGATAAAATAAGAAATTTTATATAAGCAATCATATTAAATCGATATCAAAGTCGATAAATTATGTAAAACCCCAGCTAATAGATTAGCATTATTTAAGCGTAATAATATAGTTAAATAAGTCAAGTCCATTCATGACCTATAACTGCACATAAGAACCTTGCTAATTATAATGTAAATCTTCCTTTATTTTCCCGGCAATATTAACAATAACCAATACTTTTAATGTTATTTATAGCGTACCTGTGTATGGTTAAAGATGGCTGATTTGATGTTTTTCTTATGCACCCTATTACACTACACACTGGCATATTTGCGACGTAATTATTTACATTTGGCTTCAGTAATTTTAAATCACGTACAAAAGATAATTCTTTATATTTTATACCACGATTATTTTGACAAGACACATACTGGCTGAACTGACTGACAACTGACAAGTGACTATAACATTTGCTGCGCTACACATGGCGGATTTTCGGCCTCATTAGGTATTTAGTATTTACGTATATTCATGTTTCACTTTATGTACGCACTGAAATACTGTTATATTGTTTTCCTGCGAGTTACAATGCTCAGTAAGAACGAAAACGATATATGTTTATGTGTGTGCCTTCAAAATGGATGCTATTTATGTAAGCAATTGTACGTATAGTACAATATGTTTTTTTTTTTTTTTTTTTTTTATTAATTTATTCATGACCATAGAATCAAAGTCTTTCAGTCGGAAACATGTTAATTAATAGGTCTTCGTATAGTAGCGCAGTTGTATTGCAGTCTACAACCGACGCCATTCAATGGAGTTCTTGTGAAAACTCGAAAGATCACATCTGACTATACAGTTCACATTTCTCACAAAAACACATAATTTCTACTCAAAAACTATCAATATCCTGCAACTATTGTTCATTTTAGAGTAATTATACACATTTTTAGAAAATAAAACTGCACAGCACAACGTCTCCTTTCAGTTCCCGCCAAAAACTCCCAGTACAATATGTCGCGTCCAGCGTTGCCAGATGACCATGTCAATTAACCCCCAAATGTTTTTCAAAAATCCCCAAAAAGGAGCTTTTTGAGAAAAAACCCCCAAAATAGTTTTTACTTATTTTAAATGAGAAAGAAAAAAGCAAAACCACCGTCGTAGCGAAGAAGTCACTAATTACGTCATCAGTTTCCCTCATGGGGCGCTCACAACGACCCGTGTCAATAGTTGCGTTAAATAACCATTCCACTTGAGGTTACGATTGTGGCATCAGCAAATAAGTGAAACGGGAAAAACCGCAGTTGTGAACGTGATCATTGTCAGTCTCTAACGGAAAGTAGCCTATGGGATACGACGCATACGAGTAGAGACGGCATAATAAATAAATAACTTCAATGAACGAACGAATGAATTTAATTATTAAAATGAACCATTGAATTGAAGTATGATTCACTAGTAGAGTATTACTACTTAAAATATCTCTCCAACATTTTTCACAACAAAGTATTTTCCCCCGAAAGTCCCCCCAAAGAATCTTTACCCCGAATCTCCCCCCAGACGTGAAAAAAAGCCCCAAATTTGCAGGAAAGCCCCCCCTCTGGCAACGCTGGTCGCGTCCGTAGACACAGAATCCTATAGACACCACTATAGCGTGCCGCAGAAAGGGACAAAAAGATGACGTCACTATATTTAGGGATACCTTGTGAGGAAAAAATATTGTGATAATTAGAAATTTATATTTAAGGAAGCCTGTAAAATGAACCTGACAAATCGAGTTTCATCGATAGGTTGCTATGCATGCTATGAAGGAGAAGACATGTATATGTATTATATATTTTTAATGGCTTTTATTGACCTTACAATTTTTCTCACGTGGAACAAAGCTGTGGAGCAAAAACAAACGTCAGCTTTTGTGGTGTAGGAATTCCACTCCGAAGAGACTTAGAATCAGGTGTTCGGCTCGCGGCCCGATACAAATCTGTTTTCGATTGTTTTGTGAGGCGTTTTACGAATCAATATCAAAATATTATATTTCTTAATATATATAACGACTAAAGAGGTTAGTCGTTACATCCTGCGGGCATCGGAGAAAATTTTCATCACGGTGAATGTCAATTTCATCACGCTGTTACTAATTTTGGCAACTTAAAAGGCAATATTACTTGTTGTCGTTATTGAGAGTGGGTGTAACGCTAGATATAGTGTATCATTGCAAGGAAGACAATCTAAGCCAACCAAAGCCAAGTGAATTCGACGCTTAAAGAAGTTTGTCGTTAAATCGAGTGACGTTACATGGAGTTCACACTGTAGTTTTAAAAACACTAAACATAAAAATCTTATAAAACCTGTTTCGAAACTTAATATATTGTTAACTGAATATTTACCAGAATAGGTACAGCATTAGGGAATAGTAGTGTAACTTTCTTCTTTTTGATTAACATTTCTTTCTCAAAGTGTCTACTGCAAATTCTCGTAGACGATGTTGGTGTCCACTTTGCCCGTCCTGTTGCTAAAATCCAATACCGACGTAAATTATCATCTTCCGGAAAACTACAACAAGCCATTAAATTTCATTAATACACGATGCAGAATAAAATCCTAATTGTATTTCCTATAATAGTGTGAAATAATTTAAAAAAAAGTTGGCCACACTAAATTTTAGGTTAAAATTTTTAATTGTTATTATTGTGCTATTTTAATGATGAATTTATGTCAAGAGTACATTATACACAATATATGAACATAATAAAATGCTACTGAAAGCCTAGTAACTAATAAACAGTGGTATACTTACGAGTGAAAAGACAATCCTGGCGTTTTCGTTCCTCTATCACTTTTACACCCTTTAACGCTACACCGCACCATGTTCTTAACAAAAATATATAGGAATAGGATATAGGAAGTCTAAGTTGTTGAAAACAAAATAAAATATGAATTACTTCACTTAAAGCACGTGAAAACTGTATTTTATAGAACGACGATAGCTGCTGCGCTTCAGCTGTCGAACTTTGTTAGGAACACCGGTGGTCTAATTTCTAAACCGCGGCACGCTCAGTGAAACAAAAAATAATATCGTTCTGTCTCATTCTTTTATACGACATCGGCATAAGTTGCTCTTTTTCTTGTGTGAAAGCGACAAAAGCTATCAATTTGTTCTGCTGGTGCGGGTGACCCATTCCTCCAGCCAGGGTTGGGCAGTATTTGAAATACTTGTAATTGGAATACAAATACGTATTTTGTATTTGTATTTCAATTACTTCTTAAAACTGTAATTTGTATTTAGTATTTTAAATACCTGACCCTGAGGCATTTTGTATTTCAAATACTTATGGCTTCAAAATACATTTGACAAAATACTTTTAGCTATCTTATTGATGGATGGTGTTCTTCAGAAAATAGCGCTCGATAGCTTTCAAAAGGAAAATGGTGACCGCTAAATATATATTAGGTACATACATTCTGCAGTACTACTGGCCATTTAATTAAAGTTCAAATATATAATTTCAAATTAATTTTACTTTGCAAACCAGGATGGTTTAAAAAAAATAGTCATTTGTTTATTGATAAGCTTTATCTTTTCATCGCATTAGAATGTTTTTCGTCACTATTAATACGAAAAAATCGACAATGTTGGTATACTAGAGTTTACCCCGCGGGTCAACCTCTAGTGTGTGCTTCTTGTTTATAGAAGTTGCGTCACAGGTTACATTGTATTAAATTTTTGTGTTAGTGTTATTTGCTCTGAATGAGACACTTAATTTTAAATCGCAAACTATCTCATCTCTCGCATGAAAAGTATCTATGCCCATTTTATTGTATTAAAACTACATATATAGACCAAAACGACCAAATCGATCGATTTGACCAGTTCGACCAAATCGAGCAGTACGACGAAACCGAGAAATTCCACGAAATTGACCAGTTACATTAATTCGACGAATCGACCAAATCGACCAGTTCGAACAAATCGACTAGTTCGAAGAAATAGACTAAAACGACCAAATCAACCAAAACACCTCTACCCTACTTTTTGGGATAACGTTTACATAAATATATCTCATTGTCCGGGATGAAAAGTATCCCATGTTGACGAACATGACATATCACAAAGAATACTACCTATGCTACTTTCTGGGATACATAATGCTATCCCAAAACGTATCTCATTATCTGGGATGAAATTTATTCCTTGTCCACCCTCGGTATTAAAATTGCATATTTACCTGATTTCAACTAAATCGGTTCAATAGTTTTTCCGTAAAAGCTTAACAAACATAGAGATAAATATACTTTTATCTCGGGAACTGTCCTATTTTTCGTGGTATAAAGTATCCTATGTTCATTCTCAGCATTGAAAAAATATATATACTGAATTTCAGCCAAATATGTTCAGTAGGGTTTCTGTGAAAACGTAACAGACAGATAGACATAGTTACTCTGTCATTTATAATATCAACTAGAGTGTACCCCGCGACTCGCCGCGGGTCAATCTCTAGTGCGTGCTTCTTGTTTAAAGAGCAGGCATTAATACAAGTCACATTACACAAAAAAATTATGTTAGTGCTATTTGCACTTGCAAGTATAAAATTATTTTATATCGCAAACTATCCCATCTACCGGCATGAAAAATAATTATGTCCATTTTCGGTATTAAAACTACTTTTAAACAAAATTCGAGCTCTGATCCCATATTTCTAGTAGTAGTTTTTGCGGGAAGGCTAACAGATAATCAGACCAACTTATGATTCGCATTTTTATAGATGATAAATTTTACATACATCATACATAACTTCACGCCAGGTACCTTGCGGGGTAGGCATGAACAATGATAAATTTTGATGTCTATAGATTTGAGAAATGCTTGGTCCAATCCAAACTTTCACTCTCCAAATTGTCCTAGTTTAATTTATCTATCCTCCGTCTATGAAAACTACATTAATAACAAATAGGACAAAAAGGACATAAAAATACAAAAATGATTACAATGACTAAAAGGACAAAGATGACCCAAATCACAGAAAAGACCAAAATGGCAAATCACAAAAAAAACTATCCTACTTTTTAGGGATAAAATTCATATAAATCTATCACACTATCCGGGATAAAAAGTATACCTTGTCCATCTTCGGTATTAAACTTATATGTTTACGAATTTCATCCAAATCGGTCCAATACTTTTCCGTAAAAGCCTAACAAACTTAGAGACAAATAGATTTGTATCCCGGAAAGTATTCCATTTTTTGGGATATACTCGTAAAGTATCTTATATTAATTCTTGGCAGCAAAAATATATATACTGAGTTTCAGCCAAATCGGTCCAGTAGCTTTTCCGTGAAAATGGAACAGGTCGACATGGAACTTTTGTATTTATAATATTAATAAAGATAACTCGGCAAAAGCGGCAAGCAACGTCAACGACTTTTACGGAGCGATCGCTACAAGCGAACGCACCAATTGTTATTGGTTTAGCCGCTTCCGTTCTGGTGATTTCGACTTGAAAATGAACTGATCGACAATGATGAATTAAAGGAGATTGTGGAAGTTGATGATACTCAATCTATGGCTGAATTAGCAGGAGCCTTCGACATTAGCTTCAAAACAATATTATTGGTCCATTTGCGTCAAATTGGCAAGGTAAAAAGCTTGACAAATGCGTGCCTCACGAACTCAATGATCGCCAGCGTGAAGTATGCGTCGAGAAGTGCCTTGCACTTGTCAACAAGCACGCAAACGACGGAATTTTGTGTCGCATTGTTACCTGCGACAAAAATGGATTTTGTTTGACAATCGCAAGCGCTCAGCAAGTTGGTTGGATCCTGGTTCAGCACCTAAAGAATATCCTACATGAAACTCCTAGAAAAGTGATAGCCACTGTTTGGCGATCTAGCGCTAGTGTGATTAATCAAAGCTTCTTTCTAAATGAGACGAGAATTACTATAGATGTTTACTGTGAAAAACTGCACACAATGATGAGAAGCTCGCACGTCTCTAACCACCTTTGGTCAATCGTCGTCTAACTCCTGCACGACACCTTATACCTACTGCACAACAGATGATCTCCAAGTTACAAGAGCTGGAGTTGGAAGCTCTCCGTCATCCACTGTACTCACCAGACCTAACACCTACAGAATTTCGATAACTTCTTAGCGGGGAAAAATTACAATACCCAAAAGGTAGAACAAAATTCTTAAAAAGATTTTCTTTGATTAGATAATCAACAAGGGCAAATAAACTGCCACTGCGTTGGCATAGTTGCATTGCTTATATAGGTGATTACTTTGATTAATAGAATAAAAATATTAAAAAAAAAAGGTTTTTTTAGAAAAAAACGAAAATTTCATAAGTATTTTGTAATTTGTATTTTAAATACAAAAAAGTAGTTAAAACACTGTATTTTGTATTTTATATTTTAAATACACGACCTAAAAGCATTTTGTATTTCGTATTTTATTTTATTATTATTTCAATTAAAGCAAAGCACGTATTTTGCCCAGCCCTGCCTCCAGCTATGGCCTGATTGCGTCAAGCATCAACCTCCCTCATACAACCTCCTTGTTTGTAATCATGGTTTGCATAGATTAAAGAGCCTTCAAGTATTGGCCTAGTGCTTTCTTCATTTGAAGCAGTTAAAACGTCCTTAGCTTCTGCTGACTTCTTAAAAGATCCTCGTCCGAAACATTACACCCTCTTAGACATATTAGGCAAAAACAAGATGGTAAGTGATACCCTTGGGCCATGGACGTATAAAGAACAACGGACGGAATGTAGGCACCGTAATGGAATCGCGTTTCTATGAGTGCGTGTTTCCAGAGTTGCCAGTCAAACAAACTTTACCTTAATTTTGATATATTCACTACATATTAGTATATGATTAAATAAGTTCGTTTGACATTGTACATAAATATTAGTTTCATAATTTATAAATAATTAAGGATACATTAGATTATAGTATATATGTTAAAATAAGACGACCAAATTGCCAAAATGTTTTTATTTTACATAGGTTTTTACTTAAATAAAAAAAAACTACACAATATCTTCTATTAAGTCTGTAAAGTATAGAAGGCTTAAAAATAAAGTTAGGTTTTGCTTTCATAAAAAAAGATAATAAAAAAAATTGTGTATGTCAGCTCCGACGTACGACTTGAGTTTAGATATCGAATAGAAAAAGAGAGTCATTGAAAGAACCTTCTAAAATGATAAGAGAAACAAACATATATATTTACATAGCTATGACATAGTTAAATAATATTTACAAACTAAAAGTTTTGGTAGTTGGGTGGATTGAGGTGACTGTTATATTTCGTCTTCCTGGCAACGGATCTTTTCTTCGGATTCTTTTATCTATGTAAGGTATTCTGGTTACGCGAATTGGTAATTGTTACCTATATTCATTTTATTTCGATGTAAAACCACAATGATGGAAATATAGCTGCACAGAACACGGGGAAATATAGGCAGTTATATAAAGGAAGGATGGCACAGTACCTTTGCGTAGTGAAGCGATGGTTTCGCCGTGATTCTTGAAGTTAGCACGACGCGCACAATTTTACGAAAACTAGTAAAGTCTATGTATATAAAGTATATGGACGAAAATAGTTTATAATGTTTAAAAGCGATGCGTATGCGTTGCAGTTCGTAAGCGAGAAGATCAATTCTATACGATGACCACTATAGCGATGCAGTTGACGTCTCATGCTGTCTCCTTTCTTCTGCTTGCTAGGGTATGTACCGGAGAGGAAAAAAAGATAGGATGTGGTTTTACATGATTTGAAGTATTACAATTCGTTCCATTACTTTAAGAATTTTTAATATAAATATTAAATGAAATACGCGCGAACATATTCCATCTCATTCTTTCCTAAAGAAATATATGTTTGTCTCTTTCTACGTAATGCCTCAACTTTTTATTTCACTTGATTTTACTCATAAAATTTCCATACAGGGAATGTTAATGTACTTGTCCAATTTGAAAACCTGCCTGTAAAACTTCAAGTTAATTTTTTTGCCATTTATTTTGTCACTTGTCAGTTGAAGTTTTTCCACTTGTCCATTGCGATTCCTTTTTCCACTTGTCCGTTGCCATTCATTTTTCCACTTATCCGTTGCCATTCGTTTTTCCACTTATCCGTTGCGATTCGTTTCTCCACTTGTCCGTTGAAGTTTTACTTCTAATATGTGTCCCTGCACACATTTCGATTTTTCGCAGGTTTACTGCAAATTATGATTTGGTTAGGTTAGATACATTTTAATTAATGCATTTTTTATTTAAATATATTTTATTTTATCAAACAAAAAACTGAATTCGATCTGGAACCAAAAAAACATCCATAGTGTGACGTTCACCCCCTCGACCAAAGGAATTGAATGAAACTTCCATGCTCACCTCTGAAAGAAGAGTGCTGCTGTTGAATTCAATAACAAGTTGTCTTTCTTCATTAGATACTGCATGTTTATCTAACGATTGCTAAAAAGACAATTAGGATGAATCAAATAAGTTACTACTTAATGTGATGTGAGCAAATAATTTATATTTACTTCAAATATCTTACCGATACAGAAGGTTGTACATTTTGCTGCTCCTCGTTCGGTGGTTTCCATAAAAACTAAAAATAAAAATTAGTTGTAAAATCAAACATAAGTATTGAAAACATTACATAAACCTTCAATTACTCAAAGACATTACCTTTTGTGGAACGGCAAAAGTCACAATGCGTACCAATCCTCCTTTTGTGGTGTACAAATCACTTATTTGAAAATGTTCACTACAAACAACACTTGATTATATAATAATAATAATAATCTTTATTTGCCAGAATGTAGTACAAAAGTTGTTACAATGATAAATTATTGTCCTTATACATTCTACCATTTTCATGGTGTGCAAAAATAGTTATAATTGTAAAATAATTTAATATGTCTCATTTATGTTATTTGAAAAATCCGGCTTCCTTAACTCAGCTATTTTTACAATCGCTTAGCGAAATTATTTATTAAAATAAAATTATTTTCAATATTATTATTCCTTTCGATGTATATATATATATATATATACATATATATCACCTATAATTTATTTTAAATAATATGTATTATGTCAACAGCTAAATCTACATATTATGTCAATACGTATAAATTAAATTAATATTTTTAAATAATAGTCAATTACATCACATCTTTGCTCAAGTACTTGGTATTTGGTCAACAAATCAAGGTCACAATTTTTTAGGTTAGATTTTGGAATAGTCATTTTTTATTATTATTACGAAGGGTTTCAATTTATTTTATGATCAAAAAATTCGTTGATACTGTAAAATGTGTTGTTTACTAACCAGTCATATAATTTATGTTTAAATGAATTTATATTCATGTCTTTGATTATTTGTGGTATTTTGTTATATATTTTACCACACATGTAGTGGGATTGTTTTTGTAACATTGCAATTTTAGGTACCTTTTTTACAACTATTCTATCTGGGTTTCTTGTGTTTCTGGGATATATTTCCTTGGCTTTTGTAAACAATTCTGAATTGTTTCGTACAAATTTAGCACATTCAAAAATATACAAACAGGGAAGTGTCAATAATTTTAGTTTTGAAAATAATGGTTTACATGAATGCCACGGAGGTATACCGTATATCGCCCTGACGCATTTTTTTTGTGCAATAAACGCTTTTCCCACATCTGTTGAATTTCCCCAAAGCACTATACCATATCTTAGGGAAGCAGCGACATACCCATGATATGCAGATAAAACTGTACATAGTGATGATGTTTTCCTTAAGGTATGCAAAACATACACAAATTTATTAATTTTAGTGCAGACATTGCTTATATGGGGCTTCCAAGAAAGATATTTATCCAAAACTATTCCCAAGAACCTACTTTCCGTCTCTTCAGAAATATTAACTCCATTGTGTGTTATATTTAATAATGTATCTTTACTTTGGTATGTCCCGAATTGCACTATTTTCGTTTTTGACAAATTAACATAAAGGTTATTAGAGTAAAGCCAGTCCGTTATTGATGTAATACTGCTGGTTATATCATTATAATACGTATTTATATCAGAATGTGTGGGAGAAGTCAAGATTACAGAAATATCATCGGCAAATAAAAAACACTTATTCGTTATAGCCTCTGGTAAGTCATTAATATATATAAGAAAGAGTAGTGGACCCAATACACTTCCTTGTGGAACGCCGTAACGATTATATCTTTGTTCCGAGTTAACACAAGTTAAGTGGTTCTTTTTATCTTCACATAAAATTTCTACACATTCTTTTCTATCAGCTAAATAACTCTTGAACCAGTTTAAAATGGGGCCTCTAATACCATAATTTTCTAATTTAGCCAGAAGTAATGAGTGTGAAACAAAATCAAATGCCTTAGACATGTCAAAGAATATCACTGAAACACGATTTCTATCATTTATATTGTCCATAATATTTTTTACCAGATTGAAACATGCCAATACAGTTGATTTTCCTTTTTGAAAACCATATTGTTCAGCCCTTAAAATATTATTTTTATCTAAATACTCTGACACACGTCTTTTCATCGCAGTTTCAAAAATCTTGGATAGTATGGGTACAAGAGTTATGGGTCTATAGTTATCCACTTTGTCTTTGTCTCCTTTTTTAAAGAGCGGTTTTACAATGGCCATTTTTAATGCATCCGGAAATATGCCCTCTTCAAATGATTGATTAATAAGGTATGTGATTATTGGAGTAAGTTCCGTAGCACACTCTTTAATTATTTTTGTAGAAACCTCATCATAACCCACCGCATTCGTGTTGTTTAAAGATTTTATTATCTTATACATTTCGTCATACCCATATGGTCTAAGAAACATATTACAGCTCCAGATATTTTTTTGTGTAGTCTTTATATTTTTATTTTCCTTATTGGTTAGATCTATCCAGTAATCATTAAAGGTATTTGCTATTATTTTTGGGTTATGTGTGATTTGTCCATTATCTGTACATAACGATTTAATTAGTTCATATGTTGTTTTAGTTTCTGATTCTTCTTTAATTAAAGACCATGCAGCTTTACATTTATTCTTAGATGTGCTTATTTGCCTTTCATTAGTAATTTTGATTGAGTTATCAATACATTTTCTAAGAAGCCCTGAATATTGTTTCAATCGAGCTTTATTAGTGCTAGTTTTGTTTCTGTAGTATTTGAAACGTAATGAGCGTTTTTTCTTACTGCTTGTCTTTAGACCTTTTGTTACCCAATTTGTTTTCCGTTTCTTTTCTGAGACTTTTATTCTAATTATTGGAAAACAGAGCTTATATAGTAGTAGAAACCATTCCATGAAAGTATCAAAAGCTGTGTTCATGTTGGATTTAGCGTATACTTCTGAGAATGATAGAGATGATAAGCATTCTTTAAATTTAATAACATATTCTGGACAATAGTCTCGTCTAAATATATATTGATTTGTAGATAGTTCGTAAATTTTTACTGGGACATGTAGTAGTTGGGCAGTATTGTGATCGGATATACCCAAATGCAATAAATTTCCCCTTGCTGATTTAATATTACTTAAAATGTGGTCTATACATGAATTTTGCCGAGTTGGTTCCGTTATATGAAATATTAAGTTAAAATTATTAGTTATTTCTTCTAGTTCTTTTGCAAGTTTACTCTTAACCAAGGTATTAATATTTAAATCACCCGCCAATATAATTTTATTCTTGTTAAATTTATATGAAATATGATGTAGTAAAGCTTCTAAATTTTTTATAAATATATTAGGATCAGCGTTAGGGGTCCTATATATTACTAATATAACTATATTATATTTCAACAACATAATACCACAACATTCAAAGTGCTTATCTATACTGAATTCCCTAGTAGATTCAAGATTTTTATATGTTATACCCTGCCTGAGTAGTATACAGACACCACCTCTTTTTTGTTTAGTTTTTCTAGAATAAGATACTGCTAAAGTATACCCCGATAGTTTAATTAAATGCTCATTGCCTCTTTCAATAAAGGTTTCTGTCAGACATATGACATCTGGAGCGCTATTTTCGCAAGACAGTTTTGTTAATTCTATTTCAAAAATGCGACGTTTATTTAAAATTCCTGCTACATTTTGGTGAAGGACTCGTAAGAAGATGTTATTCCCGAAAAAACATTTTTTTGATAATTTGTAAAGTTCCTTTTCGTTCTGAAATATTTAATATATTTTCTTTGTCACATTGATTGTGTAGATTTGATCTATTTTTTGTAATATATTTTTTTATTTTTAATCCTTGAGTATTAATTTCATTTTCAGTATTAGTAACAAAGTAATCCCTAATTGATTTTTGTATCATACAATTATTTTTTTATAAATTGACTTAGTTAATAATTGATTTGAACTGTGTTTATTTTGCAAATTATTAATATACGATTTAAAGTTTTGTTTGTAATTTAGATGTAATATGTCTTTTAATAAAGTCCTACAAATATTCAAAGTAAAGTATTTATATTTTGAAATATACTTAGAATAGTCCATATTCACAAATTGAACATTTTGAAAGCTAGAACAAATATGCCTCAATTCATAATTCAATTTACTTTCTCTTAGCTGCTTATTATATGGAATTTCGGATATGATAACATTTGTATGAGACATTGATCTTAACCAAATACTTAAATAATTTCTAAAGTCAAAGGGATTAGTTTCGTTCACGCCACCAAGAACTATAACACAGTCTTCATCAGTTAGGTTCATGATATTATTCTTCTCCGTAGTCACTATTTCAGAGTATTTTGCACCCGATTTCCAAAAACTTGTCACAAGAAAACTCGGTCCCACCAGGTCTTGCAGCAGTTTCCTAATTCCTCTGACTTGTTGATCCCCAATAACAACAATTTTTTTCTTAATAGTAATACATTCTACGTTTAATACCTTCCTATTTGGGGAGTCTTCTTTTGTGACGATTGATTTATTTATAGTTGATTGTGTGTGTTCAATTGGAGACGGTACCTGACTAGGTGTGTGTATTATAATATCCTTTTGCAATATAAAGCTGTCGTTGTCCTTCGAGTATTTGTCAGAGTTGTCTATATTGGATTGTAACCGTGAGCTCAAATCATAGTTTTCATTTGTTTCCAAACCAATTAAATTTGATTTTCGAATTTTCCTCTTTTTTTTAACAGACGAACGACAGGGGGTATCGTCATATGATACTTTCTTGTAAGTTTCTATAACTCTATAACATTTTTGTAATTCATTTTTTAAGTTTGTATTTTCTAAAAGTAGATTATCTATTTCAATATGAGCGGATTTTAATTCTGTAGTTAGCTTTTCGATTTTTTTAATAGTATTTTCAGTCTTAAGGTTGTCGTTATCCAATGTGTCAGGTAAACTTGCCATCGTAGTATCAAATAAACTGGTATAGGATAAGTCATCTAAAGAACTCGTTTTTCTGGGTTTACGGGTAGTAACAAATTGAGTTAACGAAAAGCTATCAGTCTCCAGCGAAGAAGCCATTTTTAGCTTGTTGATTGTTTCTTGTATTGAAATAATTTGTGTGATTTATAATTAGTAGCGCCCTCTCTTATCGCTTAACTAGTTATTGTATAGTAGCCGCAGTGCTGCTTCAGTTTAGCCTGCTGGCGTATTTTGTCTTAATTATCGATTGGTAGTTATGTTACGTATTAGTTTTAGAAACTGTCCACAGATGGCGTTGGTGTAGTGATTTTTATGCATGTAGTGCATTTATTATTGTCTATGGTCTTGATAGTCAGTCATTATTTTAAAAGAGTAACGGAACACATTTTATTATTTTAATTTAATTAGTTATTGATGTATTGTAGCAATGTTTTACACTCCTTAGTATTTGCACTGACACTAAAACTTTGTATTAACTGTGATTTGTGTATCAAGGACTAATGGTTTTGTATGAATTCTTCAGTAACAGGTAATTTTTGGTTTAGATCTTTTTTTCACTATTGTAACTGTTAGATTTGTGGAGTTAACACCGTCACTAGTATTTTATTTTATTATTAACACATTAACACAGTTTATTTAACTAAAGATGACCTAAAACTATTATTTTGAGTTTTTGTATTACGGACTTAACAGTCTTACAATGACAAGCGCCATAGACACTCGATTTTGTTGGATTCCAATCAATCTGTCTTCTGCACTCTCTAATAATCTGAATCCAGTCTTTCCTCCATTCGCTTTCTTTTGGGAACCTAAAAAAAAGGAAATGAACATACTTCAGAATTTCGGTAATAAGGGTGATGATTTATTTTGCACGTTGGTAACACTGGAAGTAACTTTAAAGTGCCTATTAATTATGTCAATTTAATTTCATACTAACTTATTTTTTGTAAAATTTGAGAAATATTATTCCTAAAGCTGACAACACTAATCACTAATTTCGTCAAAGAAATGTTTGTTTACAAAAATTAATAATAAATATGGTTACAAAATAATTAAAATAAAGCGTCAAAGAGTATTTTACCTGTGGAAAGTGATTCCTTGTTCTTTTTTATCACGTATTGTGCTTCGGGAACAACATTTCACGACGCAGGTTGGCATAATTAAATAGTTATTTTAATAACTCACTACGTATGTACTCTATCAACTCTAGCTGCGTAATGGCGGACGCCGAGCTTACTTGCTTTGTATGTGTGCTGTAAACATAGGCGACCGAGCTTACTATGGGTGGTTCAGTGTTTTAGTATACAACATTCTGTCCGTTGTTCTTTATACGTCCACTTGGGCAAATATTTTCGGTTCACTTCTTCGATCTATAATGTCACAAGCTCACAGCAATAATTTTAGGTTATGTTTACAAAATAATGTTCGACTAGGTAAATTACCCGTATATATAAAGTAGTTACTCTGTGAGGTAAATATTTAGGTGGGTATTGTTTACATCGCGATATAACAGGATTGTATGATAACTGGACAGTCCGTAGACAGAGAATCAGAGAAACCTATAGACATTAGACCATGGAAGTAATAAGTACTACGCACAACAGGAATGAGCTGTTGTCGCAAAATTAAAGCCGAACGAGAGCTCAGTAACTGTGCCGCTTATCCCTCTCTGGCGATGGTGACTATATTGAAATGATTTAAGGACAATAAAAAAATGTGTGAGCCGTCACGGGCCGCCTGGCAGATGTGTAACATCAAAATTGTTTTGTATAAGTTATATGAATAAAAGAACAGATTACGACAGGAATCAAATATGCCATAATGAAAATATAAAATTTTACAAATTTGTTCCATAAAATAATGACTGTTTATTACAATTAATATTTATTTTTATTAAATACAAAAATTCAATTTTTTTAAATTTATTTGAAATCTCAACTCAAAAATGATTTGTGGTCTGACGTCAGCAGATCATTATTGCTTTAGTTGGATTTTAATCGACGATGCTAATGATAAACTAGTCCTTTGCGGCACTATACATTTCCTGTTTTTGCTTGCTTTTCGCACTCGCGTCATACCTATAGGTAGGTACTTTTACCTACTGGTCCTTGTGGGACACGACATGCAGCTGGACTGAAATAAAATTACGATAAGCTACCTATTGTGGTATATTTAATTAATAAGGTTAAAAAAACAGTTTAGTTTACATTTAAGTTTAATTCTAAATCAGACATTGCTGAATAAAACAGTCTTGTGAAGTTTCTGCCGAAACCCAGCTTATTCCTTATAATAGGTTGGGGAAAAAGTGTTTTCGCATATAGTATGTATGAACTTGTAATACGATCTCTTTGGCTATACCATTTGTATCTGGCTGGTTTTGGTATCATTAAAAGGTTTTAATTTTAAAAAGAAGAAAAATGGAGGGCACTGCATCACATTTTAATACTGGTCGTGATAAACAAGCAACAAAATCTTGAGCTTTAAAATGTTTGCTACATACAACTGATGCGGTCAGTTTTCGGGTAGAGCTCATGGGTATAATATTTATCCATATTTCCCTAACATCAGGATCTTTAGGAAATCTGAAATTGAAACAAAGTTATTTGAATAGAGAAAGGAATAAAAAATGCATGGGTATTTAAGTTATTTGTTTTTGAACTAGGATCGCATAGTCGTGCATGGTCACCGTAAATTCATCACTAACAAATTATATTTAAACTATTACCTGTGAAAAGATAAACCACAATCAGGATAATACTCACTTCCGCAAGCCTCCACAACACAAATTCTCCCCATTTTAACTAAAATTCTTCAAAAATATCACAAAATAAAAACACTCCGACATTAATAGTGTTTGTTTATTTATTTATTCGCCACAAAAGCAGACAAAGGAATCTTTGTCCATACAGCCAATTCTGATGTTTAATAGGTCTTCGTATAGTAGCGCAGTTGTATTGCAGGCTACAACCGACGCCATTCAATGGAGTTCTTGTGAAAACTCGAAAGGCCACATTTGACTATACAGTTCACATTTCTCACAAAAACACATAATTCCTACTCAAAAATTATCAATATCCTACAACTATTGTTCATTTTAGAGTAATTTTACACATTTTTAGAAAACAAAACTGCAGAGCACAACGTCTGCCAGCGTTGGCAGATGGGAGGGATTCCCTGCAAATTCAGGGATTCTTTCACGTCTGGGGGGAAATTCGGGGGTAAAGATTCTTTGGGGGCGACTTTCGGGGGGAAATATTTTGTTGTGAGAAATTTTGGAGAGATATTTTAAGTAACAATAATTCATCTACAAACACAATTCTCATCACTACAATTACTGTATCTAAGTCACAATACGGTATTATTACTTTATCTTAGGATTATACTCTACTAGTGAATCATACTTCAATTCAGTAGTTCATTTTATAAATCCAATTCAATCGTTCGTTCATTTACGTTATTTATTTATTATGCCGTCTCTACTCGTATGCGTCGTATCCCATAGGCTACTTTCCGTTAGAGACTGAAAATGATCAAGTTCACAAATGTGGTTTTTCCCGTTTCACTTATTTGCTGGCGTCACAACCGTAAACTCAAGTGGAATGGTTATTTAACGCACCTATTGACATGGGTCGTTGTGAGCGCCTCGTGAGGGAAAATGATAACGTCATTAGTGACGTTTACGCTACGACGGTGGTTTTGCTTTTTTCTTTCTCCTTTAAAATAAGTAAAAACTATTTTGGGGTTTTTTTCTCAAAAAGCCTCTTTTGGGGATTTTTGAAAAAAAATTGGGGATTAATTGACATGGTCATCTGGCAACGCTGAGTAGTCTGCTTTCAGTTCCCACCAAAGACTCACTCCGCCATTAACGTCCGAATCGGCGATTTCTTGTGGGGTTGTCAAGTCAGGTGTCCATATTTCATGCAAATAAAAGAAAACTTATACGCCAATCGCAAATTTTCTGCGTTAATATGGCTTTACTCGTAGCAACAAATAATATTGGTTTTAACATGTCGGTAATAAATCATTATTTATATTTAGAAACATTTTAGAAGTAAATGTTTTTATTTCATTACATTACATCAATCACACATTTTTCTACAAACAACGAAAGGATTGAAATGAACTTAACTCAGGCAACTCTAAGTCACTCTTAGAACAGGACAGTGTTCAGTGGTTGCCCTCTCACTCAGCTTCATTTTAATTTTTGGCATAACAAAACTCTTACGACCTTAGCATAAAGTTTTATTTTCTTTATTTTAGCTGCAAGATGCACAGATAGAGCTCATTATTGTTATACGTAGTACTTATAACTGCAAAAGCATTAGATTAGACATCGCTATAGCATGTCACAGGAAGAGACCAAAAAAAGTTTACGTCACTATATGTAGGGTTACCATGCGAGGAAAATTGACAAATTTGTGATAATTAGAAATTAGTATGCCTAAAGCCTGTAAAATAAAGCTGATAAACACACATGCTATGCGGAGGAGAAGACATGCTGCCTAACTCAAAATACTTGTGATGAGGGCAGGTGAGTAATGATGGAAGATGATGATGATGTGGTTCTAAATAACTGTCATTTCTTATGTGATAGTAGATTCTGGATTTGTGTATAAATAGTAGATTTATTTTATATCTTTTATTGATTTTACAAATTGTTTATCTCATACGAAACAAAGCTGTATAGCAAAAAGAAACAACAACTTTTGTGGTGTAGGGATCCCACCCCTCACTACAAATTTGCATTCAAAAATAACTCAGCACATTTTAAACAAATATGAAACATATATGACAGGTGCAAAATAATCCATAGAGTAGAGCTAACAAGAAATCAAAAGCGACATGGAACCTAATTAATAATTCTAAATTAATACCAAAGGACCACAACAATAAATGATCATGATAGTACTAGCAAACCTGTCATGCTTTTAACGATTATTTTATTGACAAAATTACGCCTACCCAGGGCACAAATATTAATTATACATTTATTGACTCTCAAAAAGATTCTATTTTAATCACTCCAAGTATACCCCTAGATGTTTTTAATATCATCAGGTCATTGAAAAATTTAAATAGCATAGGCTATGATGAAATATCAACAAGTTATCAAATAGGTAGCAGAAGAAATTAGTTATCTCCTAAGTCAAGTTATTAACTTAATTATTAACACTGGAATATTTATCCCTGATCCTTTAAAAGTATCTGTGATAAAGCCAATATACAAAAACAAAAGTTGTCAAAAAATGCAAAACTATAGGAAAATATTACTTTTACCTGTCATCTTAAAATTATACGAGAAATATATATATATAAACAAATATACCATTACATAAAAACAAAATACTTATTATGTGATGTAAAAAAAAAGGATTTCTGGGAAAATAGGACTATAAATTTAGCAATACAAGAATTTTTATGCAATATTATGAACAATGTTGATAAAATAAATGAGATATGTGCAATAATTGGTGATATGACTCAGACTTTTGACTATGATTAATTAAAAAATTAGAATTATATGGCTTTAGAAGTAATATTTTAAATCTTATAAAACCTGGATCATAACTTAAAATATTATTAACTGAATATTTACCAGACTAGGTACAGCATTAGGGAATAGTAGTGTAACTTTCTTTTTTTGGATTAACATTTCTTTCTTAAAATGTCTACTACAAATTCTCGTAGACGGTGTTGGTGTCCACTTTGCCCGTCCTGTTGCTAAAATCCAATACCGACGTAAATTATCAGCTTCCGGAAAACTACAACAAGCCATTAAATTTTTCAGATATTTTATTAATACATGATGCAGAATACATATTAATATTTCCTACAATGGTGGGAATAGCTTATAAAAAACTGGGCAACACTAAAGTTTATAGGTTTAAATTTATAATTGTTATTTTTGTGCTATTTTAAAGATGAATTTACGTCTACTACATTATACACACTAAATGAACGTAATAAAATGTTACTGAATACCTAGTAACTGATAAACAGTAGTATACTTACGTGTGAAATGACAATCCTGGAGTTTTAGTTCCGCTATCACTTTTACACTGTTTGACACTACACCGCACCATGGTTTTTTTAAAGGTTAAAATAGACTAAATTGCTCTAAATAAAATATAATGTGAATTAATTAACAAAAAAACACGTAAAAACTGTATTTTACAGATATATCTCCAGTATATATAAAGTACTCTGTGATGCTAGCTGTCAAACTATGCTTAGCAAAGCTGTGTGCTTATCTCTTTATTTATTATTTATTTAGATTTATGGCTTCGCAGCTAGGCCTTTAAGCCAGATCTTAGTTTATAATAAAGTTTCTTCATTTTCTTAAGCCTATTTTAGCACAGCTGAACTGTAGGTAATCAGCTAGTGCCATTCAACGGAATTCTTGTGACAATCCAAAGGCCACATTTGACTATACAGTTCACATTTCTCACAAAACACATAATTACTACTCAAAAACTATCAATACCCTACAACTATTGTTCATTTTAGAGTAATTTTACAAATTTTTAACAAATATAAAATGCACAGCACCACATCTCCTTTCAGTTGCCGCCAAAAACTCCAGTACGTGTCTCTAAAACCTTGTCCGTGCCCGAGGTACAATATCACTGGCCTCAATATACACAAGTACGCTGAAACTATTATTAACCAGGCCATAGTGAGACGATTTGATTTTCGCCATTTTGGCGCTGATCGCAGAAGTAGGTCGGAACGGAACTAATAAAAGAGATGGGACAATGAGATAAAATACATCGATAAAAGACATTTCCAACAGCAACAAACTACTCAATGGCGAGCCCAAATATTTTGTTGCGACAATAAATTTCGTACATTTACACCTGTAATATAGGGAGTAGTTTTTCGGAGGTCTATATATTTGTTGATTATTTGTTTCAATAAAATATGAAAGTGACTGATAAAATTATGTGACACTAAAGTATCCTCAAAGTTGTTCTGTAGATCAGGAAACAATGTTTCTGTTTTATTAATCAGATCTTGTAGTACCCTAGCGGTTAATACTGCGGAAAAAATTAGTTCTATAGGAGGTTTTCCATTATTATTTTTGCAAGCCTGGCGGAACACTGAATCCACGGATAAACAAATATTTACGAGACTTGTAGGAGGCATTGTTAAACCTCTTGTTTTTTGTACAACGAGTGCTATACCATTTCTGCGATTCAATACAGGAACTTGTGGTAATGACAAGGAAGCATCTAAGTAATCGTCACACTTGATGTTTTTTTGGAATCGCTCGTATCACAAATCCTGCGATATACCCGACACATTGTTTAGAAGTTTCGTTTACGTATGAGTTCGCTACCGCCCAAATTAAGTGTAAATATTCCCCTATTTCATCTTGTAGTGTTGTTGATTCAGTTTCATCTACACGATATTTTTTTATTGTACGTGTATTTTCAGCATTGCTATAAACATCTACATTAAATTTATCGAGTTTAGCCCGTTTAGAAGAATTAGAAGATACACTTAATATGGCTATGTCGTTACCCTGGACGTTACCAGTAGACCTGTTTATTTCGTGATGAATAAGCAATTGTTTAAATGCATTCACAAACTGTGCAGTTGTTGGGCTTGAAAACCAACCTCCGCGGCTGCGTGTTGCATAAAAAAATAACTCTAAATGATCTTGGCTGAGTTTGCATGACAATAAGTAATTTAGCTCGGGGTTTTCTGCTCTAAAATAGGTATCGTAAATATGAAGTGTCGAAATAACAGCATTGTATATGATAAAAGAAGGGTTTCGTGTTGCTTTCTGATTCTAACACTGCCCCTTGTCTAGCAATTGTTGAAAAATGCTCCGGCGGCCCATCTAAAGTCAAAGAGCATATTTCAACTGAAACATCATGTAAGCGAATTAGAGCCTGACGAATAAGGGCACTCATTTTATCGGCAGATAAACCATTGACAAAAAAATAGGCAATTGATATTTTCCAATTTCCTTTTAGGGGAACAATCATAAAAACCAATGTGTCTTTACAATCAGGTAAATCATTACTTTCAGAATCGATACCAAGATCAACATGACTATCGCGACTACGAGTGCAACTTTCTTTAAACTCATTTCATCTATAATTAAAGCACATATTAATATTTCACCTTTTTGTTTTGCTTGGTCACTTTTAAGTTTCAAAGCATTAAAACATTCAAAAGAGAACCCAGGATTCGCGTCGACAGAACTGTACCATGAACGTATTACACTTGGATGTGGTAATGCTAAATTGAATTTTTGTCCAGCAAATTTGTATGCTTTTGACGAGTAAAAATGGAGAGTAATCGCAAAGGATCTTAACTTGGTGGATCCTTACACTTCCGCCAGTATTTACTGACATCCTTTTAAACAGCTGTGGCTTAAAATCATCATACTGATTTAACATATCCGCACAATCATCACCAATAATATTTTTTTCTTTAGTTCACTAATTACAGTGGCTAAACTAGAGACGCTAACCTTTAAATGTTTCACAGGTTGTGACAAGACTTTTACACGAACTCTTGATTTTCTAAAAGAATTTTTAACACTCTTCAATGCTTTTTTGGATGACTTAGGAGTGTTTCCATAACGATGATCATGCTTGATGTTATCACAGACTTCGGAGAGAGACCTAACCTTCTTTGAGGGAGTACTCTGTTGTGGGTTGCTTGGACTTTGACGCCTTCGACCTGAAAACAACATTTCTGTTAATCAACAATTAAACTACAAAAATATATAATACAGTAAATAAGTACATAATCGACTCGATACCGGTAATGATGGAGTTATTATATTTTTCAGCTCACTTGATATTAGCTTGTTTTGTTTTTCGTGTGTGTAAGTATGCCACATGTGGTCACTAATCCAAGTGGGGACCGCGCCTGGGGTTGCTTTACATGAGTAAGCGCTTACAGTTCTTACCTGGGCCAAGGAGCTCACAATATCAGCTAAGCAATATATTTGTGATCAATGTAGAAGTACGTACAACTCAAGTTGGTATCATTTTGTTCCATAATTAGTCTTCTTTTTACTTCTACAGCTATTGTCTCAGGTACAGGAGGTGCGGGGGTAACCATGTTTGTTCCAGATACAGAAGGTGTAGGTAAAACCATACTTTCATGCGTTGAAGAAGCGTGTTCTACAAAAACATATGATATTTTAATATGAAATAAAATAGCCTTTATCGTAATCCATCAGACGGAAGAAATTTTTTATTAATTATTAATATACTATTTTAACACCTACTGAATTTTTATCAGAATGAAAATCTTATGTATGACCTATATATATATTTAAATATATATATATACATACATATATATATATATATATATATTTATACTTACCGGCACTGTTACAGAAAATATTTGGAATACTGCACTTTTTCAAAGAGAGTTATGTTTAATAAAACAGTCATCAGAGTAGTGCTTTGAACAGATGTAATCATATTTCTTCAGATATAAAGTAGGCTTTTCAATTTTTTTCATCCATAATTCCAGTCTTCTTTTGTCTGTCGGAAACCTGTGTATTAGTTTAAGATTATTAGTTTAAGATTATAAGTATTTGATAATGAAAACCGGTTACCGGCGACTTCTGTTCTTGAAAGTAAAGAGATATTAATAAGAAAAATATCGATACGTTTTATCGACAGGTAACTTTGACAGCACTATTAAATTTTATTGTTTATAAAAAACCGGTAATACAAAAACTAATATGTTGTAATTACGTATAATAACTTAAGTGACAGATTTTAAAGAAGTTTAATTTGTTGAATATTAGCCGAAAAATTACTTACTTGTGGAATGTAACCCCACTTCCCTTCTGGTAACGAGTTTTGCATAACACACACTCTTTCATAGTTTACCTATGAGTGACCACCACTTATTTATGTATCAACTAAATCAATACGACACAACAAAAAAACTTAATCACGGTAAACTTCCAAAAACACTTTGAAAACACGGCTGACAATCCAAACAAGAGAGCGGCCTTTTGCAAATAACGTTAGACTTAGTACTCTTCCCGCGCATTGGGGGCGCTTCAAATAGGAGTTTCGCACAATTTGAATTTTTTGGCGGGAACTGAAAGCAGATGTTGTGCTGTGCAGTTTTATTTTCTAAAAATGTGTAAAATTACTCTAAAATGAATAATAATTGCAGGATATTGATAGTTTTTGAGTAGTAATTATGTGTTTTGTGAGAAATGTGAACTGTATAGTCAAATGTGGCCTTTTGAGTTGTCACAAGAACTCCATTGAATGGGACTAGCTGATTACCTACAGTTCAGCTGTGCTACACTAGGCATAAGAAAATGAAGAAACTATATTGTAAACTAAGATCTGGCTTAAAGGCCTAGTTGCCAAGCCATAAACCTAAATAAATAATAATAAATAGGCACAATATAGAGCTGTCATTTCATGGGGTATCATAGGTCCTGCGTACTTATATATATATATATATATATATATATATATATATATATGTAGTATTCATAGTAGTTTGTGGCATATATGAAGGTCAGGGTCACCAAAGTTGGCCCCCCAAAAATATGTTTTTTTTCTATTTTATATTTTTTTTCTATTAATTCGTTTGTTCTTAATTGCTGTTAATATTTGTTTGTTCTTCATTTTTTTAAATGAAATATATACCTTTAAGTTACCATTGCATTTTTTCAACTTTTCGGTCAATAATGACTCGTAAATATTTATTTTCGATTGTTCGTGCATAAAATACGTTTGTTTTCTATCGAAATTACTCATTATTTCTTTAACTATTTTTTTAGTCTGATATATGTATGCAAAAAATGTGTACTGCGCATGCGTCAACTCTACGCGTAAACTTTCAACGCGGTTTTAATCGTGAAAAAAAACAATTATAAATTCTAAAGGAGCAATGAATTAGTGTACTGTTTAATTAACCCGTAGGAAGGATATGGAAAAAATCTATTTGGTCTAAACTTTATAATAATAATTCATTTATTTAAAGATAACACAGTCCACTAATATACAAACACGAAAAAAAAAGTCCAAGAATTTACACAAAGATACAATCAATAATGTTGTTAGAAATTAGTATTCTTCTTGCTTATGTCTACGTTAGTAATTGAAAACTAGCACTGATTTTGTTCTCTTAACGAAGGAACAAATCAGTGGGCAGTCAAATTCATCAACTATTCCCTTCAGGTTGTTGTTGCTGCTACCACGCAATCTGTTTAGCAACATATATACTTTGATGCTAGTTTAATTCTTGAAATTACAACTTACACATAGATACTTACATTAATAGTAGATTTTGTAGTTATTAATTTAATTGAAATAATCTAATAATAATATTGTAAGGTGACCAACTATAATCATTTACTGAGTTTTGTACTCTTTTTTCGTGAACCGTACTCTTTACAAATCCTGTACTCTAAAAGTACTCATTTGTATATTAATTAAATAAGAGTAAATTTATATTTAAATGAAGAAAAATTGAAGAAATGGAACGATGAGAAAATAGAACTTGACAAAAGATGGGTAGTAATCTTTCAGCATTTTAGAGTACAACATATCCCACATGAAAATTTAAAAGTTTCAATAGACATTTCCTTATGTTGCCCAGGCACTGATGCTGCTGTTGAAAGGGTATTTTCACTAGGGAATGATTATTGGAGCAGTGAGAAGTCATAACTTTCTGAAAAACATTATCTGCCGTCTTAACAGTCAAATTTAATATGAAAAATGAAAGTTGTTCGGATGTGGCTACATTATTAGACAGACATCCTCATTTAGCAAAAAAAATCCACTCCGAAGAAAAGTATGTCTTTAAAAGAAAATAATTTTTTTATCGTTTTTTCTTTTCTTTTACCTATAAAACACTTGCAAATTGTACTCTTTTTAAACAAAAAATAGTTAGTCACCTTAAATATTGTAAATTTATTTTCAGTTTTACTACAGGAAGAAACTTCACAAAGTCTTAGAACAGCAAATAAATCTGTTTAGGTACTGATAAACCATAAATATAGAAGTAAAACTACTCAATCCAGTATTAAACTAATAAGTACTAGATAACATCATCACTAGTCTTTACTAAAATCAGTTTCTACATCGCCATTTTAAATGAAATATTCTGCGAAATTATTAAGACCATCTGGATTCAGTACAACAAGCAAAGTTTCAAAGAAAATAATTATGGAATAAGACACTTTGACACTCTGTCTTTATATACTTCATCTGTTACCCACACAGAGTCCTCACTATTCTATCACTATCCTCACCATTCAACTCAACATATCCAGATCAAATCTTTCATACAAATCAAAAATATGTAAATAAATGTCCTTTCCATGTAGAATTTTACTTTATAGATGATAATTGATAAGTTCACTAATGGCTGGTTCCTACATCTTATCAAAAATTCATTTATATTATCATCACTTAAAATTTGACATAAGAATTTTGGCAAGTGAGTGAATAGTAAGATATAAGAAACAGCTTTAAATATTCATGAACTACTAGTTACCCTAGCCCTAGAGCATATAGTTTCTTTTAAGTTTCTTAAGTCAGTTCTTTTCATTGTAGTACCCAAAGCTCTATTCCATTTATTCAATTTTTCCAGTGTTTAGAAGTTGATATAAACAAAAAAAATATTAATTGGCTAACTTATCAAGGTAATAATTGAAGTTACCAATTAGAAATAGATAAAATAATATGTCTCTGTATTAAGCAGATATACAACATTTTTGTTTTTTTTTTATTCATCGATAATAATAACGTAAATATTTTCAAAAAGCGCTTTTTATATTTTTCTAGTAAATTTTTTAAAATAATTTTTCTATTATTATAAATATCAAAAACTTTTACTTAAACTTTAAACTGTTAATTTCGCTATATATATTACATACTGTTGGTCGAAAAAATTACAGAACCTGAGATGTATCAATTCCTTTATTTTATAATTTACGTCCACTTGGACAACTCTTCACTGAACAGAGCTTTTCCATTACTTCTATTCTACACTAGTTTCTTTTACATAACAACAATAATGAAATTTAAAAAAAAATGTGTGCGTGTACTAGTGTACACACGAGTTACGTTCTTTGACCGTCGGAGGATGTTTTAAAAAATAAGATATATTTTAATACATTTATTAATTAATTACAATTAGGTACTTAATTATAACTTAATATTAACGTCTGGACTTCTCCGCGCTGGAGCACCAAAAGACGAAGAAGGTATGTCCCGAGGACCCTTTATTAGTTTGTGCAATATTACGACATCGTATGATCTTCGTGGAAGATTGATGAGTCGCATCGTGTGAAGCAAACGATGTGAGTTAAGGGTTCGCCCACACGAACACGTAACACACGTAAGAAGCGAAACTTTTTTATCGGTAAATAAATAAAGCCCCTACCACGGTCGAATCGACCGTGGTAGGGGCAAGAAAAAGATGGCGCATAACGGAAAAAATGTGACGCGTAACCGAAAAATGTGACGGCAATTTTTTTCCAACGCCGATAAAGAAGTTTCATTCCAATAAAAAAATGTACCTACAAAAGTTTCTGACAATTGAATCACTATCTGTTTTATTTCAACAGTTTTACCGGTAATATTCCTTAAATTACATTTGACTGCGGCTTCTGGTTTTAAATATTACATATTATGTCCTAACTACGAAAGTCACGAAAAATATTAAACTTCACTTAGTTTAAAACTTATTCATATCATTCCTTTTCCTATACTAGCGCTATTTTGACAAGTTTTCGAACCATAATTTGCTGTTTATAGGTGGGCACTTTTTCAACTGATCCCCCATACTAGATGGTCCTCCCAACCTCTACTCTCCATGTATTATACACAAACTACTATGGATGTTACGTATCTGGCTTAAAGGCCTAGTTGCCAAGCTATAAATGCATTAAGAAAAGATACTACGTATTTATTATATTATATTTGTTTACGGTTAAAATTTTGTTTTTTTTAACGCAGACTGTACTTTGAGGTATTTTTATTTACTGCTAGATTGTTGCTGAAAACATATCAAGTCAATTCCACATGGCTGGAAAAGGCAGCGTAAAGTGCGCAAAATGCGGGATAACCTCAAAGGAAGATTCTTCAGTGGCGTTCCACAGGTTTCCTCTCCCGTCCATGCATGGGCCTCTGAAGTAAGTAGATCATTAGAGCATTTTTGTACAATAAAATATATTGTATGCTAGATCAGTAAATTATCCATTATTAAAATCCTAAATAAGTAGAGTCTGGCCACGCTAACTCTGCAATGGAATAAATGGGCAGCCCCAAAAAGATTTTTATATGGTATACTTTTTCTGATGTCACTTTCGTGCTACGCGAGCTGTCAGGTTGCTTACGCTATTTGTTGTTGTTCAAATATTTTAAAGAAAAATGGTTAAACCTATTAAAAGTGGAGTGCGGGAGTTATTATATAACATGATAAGTAAATTCCAAGATGTGAAGGTGGAGCATGATGTCGTCCTTAGCCAAAAACGACAAATGTTTACAAGATATCGAAAAGTTGACGTGTAAGTAAACCTATTGATTTTGATACTTCGCCGTTTTATTTTACTATTAGATGTATCTAAGAACATTTTTTCGAATACTCATAGCCGGTTCTTGATGCTAACAATAAGCTCGTGTCAAATTAACGTCCAATTTCAATAACGTATCTATTTATAGATTTGCTTCCTGCAGAACTTCCTCCCTTCCTTCCTAAAATTTAGACATTACTGATATGGTCACTATTACATAAATTATAGAAAGTTAATTCTTAACAAGTATTTATTTTTGGACATTCCAGGTAGTATAAATGATGAATTAAAACCTCATCTTCAAGTTGCCCTACAGAAGCTAAAGGGTCTTGAAGAACTTACCATCCATAGTGAGAATTAGTATATAAAAAAGATCGCTTCAATGACTGGTAAGAATCTGTTCTTACATATTTATTTTCTACAATTATTGTTAGATTATGTAAGTAGGTACAACATACATCCAATACATATTGCATTCAATACAAGTTCAAATTAAATTTTATAAATAATTTATATTTATTTATACAGGATTCGGCGAACGAACTTTAAGAGTGATTAAAAATGAGGGCCAAAATAATCAAGGAATCTGGAGGACTCCTGGCAAAAAGCGTTCAGCATGGGCAACGAAAGTTAATATTGACAATTTTGACCAATGTGCCATACGAAATGCAATAAATCAATATTATTTGACCCGAAAGGAAGTGCCTACTCTGTGTAAGTTACTACTTGAATTGAGGCAATCAATTGATTTTACTGGCTGCAGGGAAACCTTATGCAAAATATTATTAAACATGGGTTTTGAATTTTAAAAAAATCCTGAGGAATGGACATTATTATAGTTCATGCTGGGACAGAAAATGGGTTTGTAAATAATGCGTTACTTTTGTTTAGTACAAAATCGAAGCATGCAGACTACCATGATGACATGAATGCTGAAAATTTCACAAAATGGGTGTCTGAAAAATTACTGCCTAATCTTGAGTCACCGAGTATAATTGTTTGCGACAATGCTAGCTACCATAGCATACAAATAAATAGGCCACCAAACACCAATTCAAGGAAACAAGATATTAGAGACTGACTGACTTGTAATAATATTACATGGTCTGATGAGTTCACAAAAATAGAACTGCTTTGTTTGGTGAAAAGGAACAAACCTGATCCAATATACTTCATAGATGAATTGTTAAAAGAACACGGCCATGATGTTTTGAGATTGCCACCGTATCATTGCCATTTTAACCCCATTGAGCTGGTATGGAGCCAAGTAAAAAGAAAAATTGCTGAAAAAAATGTTAAAAGTACCCCAGAAAAAATGATAAAAAAATTTAAGAAGTATTTGCATCAGTCACAGCAGATGATTGGAAAAAATGTGTTGGACATGTGAAACGGTTAGAAGAGGAGCACAAAATAAAAGACAGGTTACTGGATGATGCTATTCCATTTATAATAAACCTACAAGAATCTGACAGTGATGATAGTAATTTAGATGATGAGCCCGTTGAATTTGAAGGCATTGAATATTTAGACTCTGATTTTGATGAGTGATTAAGTGTTTGTTATGGTTTCATTTGTAAATATAACACGAAATAACATAACAAAAAAATAAATGATGTTAACATTAAAAACCCTATCGTTATTTTTATACTGTCCTTGAGTAGTTTCCGAGTTAAAGTAAAGGTTAAAATATTATTAATGTGTAGATAAACAATAGCCTCAGTAGATTTTTAAAAGTAAGGATCTAGAATTATTATAACCTATATCTTACCACTTAGACTCTACCACAAAAACTGTATCAAATCCACAATGCATCATGCTGAATTCATGACTATTCTTTACGAAGAAAAAATCAGAATATAAAATAGCTAAAATAAAATAAAAAAAACTAGTATCAAATTAGATTTTCGTAGTATAGACGGTGTTACCGTCTATAGATTTTAAAATTCCGTAATTTTCTTACTTCTGCAGAGTTAGCGTGGCCAGACTCTATATAATATGTATGTATAAAATCCACATAAACATTTTTTGGGACAAATATTGTTTTCCTGATTGCGACACCTCCAATGAGTCATTGGAAAAATTGTATAAACAACACATGTGGAAATAATTTACCAACAATGACAGGAAAAGGTTGAATAAATTTTCATACAGAGTACGAGAAGCGTCCATCAGCCGCGACTGACGGACGCGTCCTGTACACGTACGCATCAGAATCGAAACCCACTCCAGATAGCTTTAGTACGTCCGAACGTCTAAATTCACGTGCGCCACTTAAAACATATAATGTGCACATTTCAATGGACTTTCTTTAATTAGATAAGTTTACAACGCCCCTTAGCCGCGTCATTAGCCATGTGTTTTATAATGCGTACATACCTTAAGAATAGTCAAGCATATAATGTATTACCTATGGTCAAACTGTATACAATGGCAACGTTCCACTACAGACTGACAAGCACCGCGTTCACGACCGCGCTTTTTCCCGTTTCATTTGCCTGCCGGCGTTACGATCGTGGACTAAAGTGGAACGGTTATTCGACCCACCTCTTAACATGGGTCCTTGTGAGCACTACTTGAGCGAAAATCATCACGTCGTTAGTGATGTTTTAGCTACATACATATATACACATACATATTCCTTTTTTAAAGTTATGATTATATATCAAAAGAAAATTGAATAACTGAAAAGCTAAAGTCGATACGTAATTAAAACAATTATGTTATCTATAAGAGTACACTAACTAGCTGGTTTACAGTATTTCAACTATTATCACGTACTTGAATAAGTGTATTTCATACTAATTAGAATTAAAATAACCCTTAAGTTTATCGCGAGCCTGCAGAACAGCTTTTCTGGTTTTCGCTTTATTGCTACAACAATCTGGTGCATTGTCGTCAGAATTACTTGCATCCATACCAGACTCTATTGTTACAATTACCACGTGCTAAAAACGGTGAAGGAAAACATCGTGATGCAACCTGCACATCGAGATAACCGATGTGTCAAACCTGCCAAGCCGCCTTGGACAAGCGTGGCGGGTATACTGTCCGTTCCCCCTATAATGGGAGGCCCGAGCCCAGCAGTGGGACATTTATGGGCTGACATTATATATACCAGACTCTGCTCTTTTCTCCGTGTAGTACTCTTCAGAATCACTACAAAGGCTTACACGATCTGGACTATTGTTATCACCATCATTCTTCCTAGAATGTGAAGAAGGAGATAATATTCGTTTTATGATGTGTCGCCTATTTCTTACTGAATACCATTCATTGATGATTATCAAGGCATAAATTGAATTAAAATGCCGTTATTATCCTGGGAATCCCACGGGAGTAATATCTGGGAATGATTTCAAATGGCCATATTAAAAAACATCGAATTCTAATGCGATTTTTTTCACTGATCGATAGCAAATATTTCGTAATAAAATATGTGACACTTTTTATCTCGGGAATTTTTCCGGGAGTGGTTTGTAGTTTTTCGGGTGCATAAAAATTAGCTTGTTCCGACTCAGTTTTCCCTAAAACAATAGCTTACATTCTTTTTCATTTCCTTTGATTTGGCTATTGGAACGAAATTCCTTATCGCGCGTTGCAAAAGGGGGCTAGACGAAAAAAATAAGACCAAAAGTTGTGACGACACTTTTTGCTTTCAGGGCACGTGTATGGGCAGAATATTGTTACCCAAGTAAGGACTGGTCAACTGAAGAATCACTGAAAGCCTTACATTCACAACACAAAATGTTATGTAGTAAGCACTTCGAAGACTCCTCATACACAAGCAGCACTAGGAAAAGACTGAACAATTTTGCCATCCCTATTGGAGCTCGGGATATAATGTTAAAATATCGCCAAGATCACTTCAGTTTGGATTCAGGTAGGATCGCCATTTAAATTTTTTATAACGTCAGTTTAAATTTTGTGCAAAAATCTCTCGTGTTAAAAGGTGAAGCACTAGTTTAGTGTGCTTGCTACTTTCTTATAAAAGAGAGCTTTTAGGCTGGTGCAGGCTGGGTGCAGGTGGTCTTTTCGGCATACGTGAGCTCGTAAGAGCTGAACACGCGTGCACTGGCTTAAACTGGGCTGTTAGCTCGAATAGGTGGTGCAAGTATCTTAAGCTGAAGCTTATAAGCGCGTCAATGCTCATACGAGTTGCGTGATGAGTCTCCGCGATTTTCTAAACTCGAGCTTATATAATAATAAAATTATAATATTAATAAAAATTATACAATTACAATTATTAACAATGTTGAAAAAAATAAAACTCAAATAATACTTATATTAATGACAAGACATGAAATTCACATGAAATGTATTATATATTAAATTGAAATTTTTCGAATATCTCATCAAAAACTTTTAAAATCCGTACTCATGAAAGTTTGATGATGAATATCTTTTGAACGGTTAATTTCATCATCAAAACACAAGAAACATTTTTATAGAGCAGTTAATTTCCAACAAAAAATTGTATTGCGCATTTTGTAAAAGTCATTTATTGTCGAGTTATAAAATTCATAAACAAAAATGAAATTTGTCTTAAAATAATCAAAATTAAATCCTTAATATCTTTCAAATGGTGAGGTTTACGGAAAAAATATTAGATACCTTTTTTGTAGAGTATTGAATTTCCTAAAAAAAATTCTCGTAACATTTTTCTGTTCAATCGATAAATAATGAGGTATGATTTTTTTCTATTGGACTCAGAACAAAATACAAAACTGATCTGAACCGGTGAAACGGAGGATCTTCCTATTAAAATAAAAAGCTCGTGCTTGGTGTGAATTTTTTTAACAACAATTTTTTTAGCAATTGTTCCGTGTCAAAAAAAGAATTATTTTTGACCCATCCTAATATATATATATATATATATATATATATATATATATATATATATATATATATATATATATATATATAATATTATACCTTACAGAAAAAAATCTCCGATATTTAGATTTTGCAACAATTAACAATTATCATCAAGCGTTGCGTTGTCAGTGCTATCACAGGTTGTCTTTGGAGTACAGGCAGAGCGTGAATGATATCTGCTATGTATTCAATGCAGCTAACAGTTATATCGACTGATTTTTACGACTCAAACTAATTTTGTGTCCAAACAGCAGATTATCCTCACTTCATTCTATTTTTTTTACTTAAATAAATTCAATTAAATATCCATCCTAAGTTACTTACCCGGGTAAGTTCATATATTAAGGCTTGTAATTAGCAATATTTTTATTGGTATGTACTTAATTTAGATGCATGTCTATAAGACTTATTAAAATAAATAAGTATAAAACGGTAGTCTGTAAATGTCCTCGTGTGCAAATGAGCAAATAAATAAAAACATTTAGATAAAAAGAAGTGAAACTTCAACGGAAAAGTGGAAAAACAAATCGCAACGAACAAGTGGAAAAACGAATGGCAACGGATAAGTGGGTAAAGGAATCGCAACGGACAAGTGGAAAATCTTCAACTGATAGGTGACAAAATGAATCGCAACAAAATTTTAACTTGAAGTGTTACGGGCAGGTTGTTAATGTACTTGTCCTATTTGAAAACCTGCCTTTCGAGTAAAAAGTCGCGTAAAAAGCATACAGACGCATTGAGAACCTCTTCCCTTTTTATATTGGTTAAAAATAACATCTGCAACCAAGTATATGTAATTGTCTTTTTTAGTTATGTAGCTTTACCTCGGAATTGAACATAAGCAAGTTTTTCAAGTGAAACTTCTATATAGACGGGGGTCTTACGATGTTTCGCTCACGAAAAGGTGTCACAGTCACGTGATCTTAATACTTACATTTTTAAACTCGTGATATCTTTCGAATGGAATGTCCGAATTGAATAATTCAAAAAGTTATATAAAGTTATTGAAGCAGTCTTGAATATAAAGTAATTTATTTTGATAAGGATTAATACCAAAATACATATAAAGAGCCTTTTCTAGCGGCGGCATTTTAATTAAAATTTTAAAATAAAGAGAAGACTTATTGTGATATAATTATATATAATAATAATTTATCTATCTCCGAAAGCGCTATTGAAGCCCCAGTGAGCCGAACGCCGGGGAAATCCCGTAAACGAGAAAGCGAGCGAGAGAGCGAGCGAGGATATACCTCGTCCATCTAATACCTAAAATCGCGTTCAGCGCATCGGAATGTGCGATGTTCCGAGCCGACATTAATAGAGGCAAACTTAAGTTTGCATCGAACTATACCTCTGCTAATATTTTCTTATGTTTTTTGCGCCTTGTACTCGTATACATAATAAAACTACGTTTATTACCGCGCTTAAAACCGTTAAAACGTAGTTTATCTATACATCTGCTCTCCAATAGACTGGGTATCAGTGCCACTATTTGTGGTCTATGTAAAACAAAAATATAAAAAAATAGAGAGTTTGTTGAGGAAACAAATTAACAACAAGAAATCTTTGTCAACGGTTCAGTTTTTCGAAAGTCACAACAAAAGTGAACGACAACGAACGGCAAAACTGTTGACGTAAAAAAATTGTCGGTGCGTGTGTAGCGTATTACACCATTAAAATTAACCTATCCTTACAAATCATAATTTGCAGTAAACCTGTGAAAAATCGAAATGTGTGCTGGGACACATTTCGAACGACGGTTTTCAAATTGGACAAGTACATTAACAATCTGCCCGTCGTAGTGAAAACGTCACTAATTACGTCATCATTTTCGCTCACGGTGGGGGGGGGGGGGGTTAACAACGACCCGTGTCAATGGGTGGGTTAAATAACCCACCCATTGAGTTTACGATTGTGTCGCCAGCAAATAAGTGGAACGGGAAAAACCGCGGCTGTGAACGTAATTGTAGTAGTCTATAAGATACGATGCATACGAGTAGAGACGGCATAATAAATAAAATAAAAGATGTAAATGAACGAACTAATAAATATAATTAATTGTAGTGATTAGAATTGTGTTTGTAGACGAATTATCGATTCTTAAAATATCGCCAAAAATTTCTCACAACTAAATATTTTCTACCGAATGTCCCCCAAAGAATCTTTACTTCCAAATCTCGCCCGACGTCCAAAAATCCCTATTTTGCAGGGAATCCCCATCTGGTAATAGTGTGTGGCCTTTTCACAAGACGGTAGTAGCCTACAATACGAGTACGACTGCGCTACTATACGAAGGCTTAAATTACATCAGGATTGGCTGTATGTGTGTGGATTCTTATTATAAAATAATATTAGAAAACTATAAATACCTAATTCTAAGCCAATCACCAATCGAAAGGAAGTTGTTCCTGTATGATACCCACTGAATACGTTGAATAAGTTCTCCAAGATAAGATAATCAAGATTTGTCGCTGGCTCAACGCTAACCGCGGAAACATTGAAGAAGAAGAAAAAAAGAAAGAGTGTATTATGTATGGAATAAGTCCTTTGCCTGCCTTTGTGGCAAATTTGAAAAACAACAAACAACCAATTGAAACTATGGACAGGTTTGTGTAATAAGAACATGTAAGCTCGTCAGAGCTGTATAAGCTCATGACGAGCCTATTCATCAGAAGTTATCGTGGCATGGCATAATCTATATGGGTATATTCATGGAATTGACATCTTTCGTGATCTTTGCCAATATAGTGTTTAAATAACAATCATCTTTTCTAAATCACAATGCACTTTGATAATAGCGATTTGTTGCACACTCGATGCCCTAGCGACCACACCACCTCGTATCCAATATCAAATGTACTATTTTGATCAACAACGCCCAAAATCATGCTTCGACCCGTCTCTGTTATTACGGTGGTCGCCTGCATCCATAGATATGTAACACTCCGCTAAAGTGTCATTGTCAATATATTATCCTTGGCGATGGTTCGCCGACAAACAATAGAACTGTGCAATCAAAGAGTATATTGAATATATGGAGAGTGCAATAGAATTATTAGATTAATGATAACATAAACATTGTAAATTTAAATTATCCGATGCTTCATTATCATATATTTTTTATATAAACGACGAGATATGGCGAGTGGCAGCACATAACATTGGTATAAATTGGTCTTTCAAGTGTCCATAGAGATAGTATAATAACAACTTTCGATCAGATGGGCCGTCGCCTGTCTGTTGACCTTACACAATAAAAACAAGTAAAATACCCACCGTTGGTGATAAGAAGACTCTTTCTTTAAGTGTACTATCATTTTCAACCTGTAAATAATTTGGGACAACTATGTTTTGACTTAGACTCTTATTTTCTGGAGCCTTTTACTGAATTTATACAATATCATGAAACTTTAACAACACTGCTCTATGCAGTCACCTTTGTGGCTAAAATGACAACGGTATCGTGCTGTGTACCGGGATGTGTTACAAGAACAAGAACAACAAGAAGTAAGTAAAATATACCATTTTTTCTAAATACTTTTTACATTCTAAATCAATGCTTATATCATATATTATTTTTTACTTTATAGTCTGCTAATAGAATTTGTTTAGCTTTATATTAATTTAATATCAAATTACAATAATAAACTTTGTGTCTTCCCTTGTGAATGTGAACTCATGTCCATGAAATTTTGTCTGGCCAAACAAAAAAAGTGACATTGACTAGTATTTATAACTTATTAGCCATAAACATGCTGCTATTGGGTCACTGTATGCCTATTTTAAGCTAAAAGACCATGTAGCCCCAAGTCTGTATTCCACTGACACTATCCCAGAAAGGGATAGTTTATGGATCTAAAAGGTCTACAACATCAAGAGAGATATTCAAAGTAGATCCGTTTCACTAACAGAAAATCCATAATATATTTGATTGCAACTCGTAAATGATTAAATATTTATTTTTGGTGTGTAACCATCAGTCACTATCACTTTTTTGTTTAGTCACTCAGAAGTAGTCTTAAGCCTCTACTTGAAGGTCTTCAATTGCCTTGTTGACTCTTCTGGCAATCATAGGACTGTTGCCTACCAGTGCATGAGAGTGGTGATCCATTGAGATTGGCCAGTTTCTGGGCCTGGAGCCTTTAGTTGATGCTTATCTTGTCTAAATACCTGTTAGTTTTGATTATAAGTAGAATTCAATATATATATATATTAATCCAACTGTTCATTAATCTTGCTAAAACTCGAGAACAGCTGGACTGATTTGGTTTTGAATTATTTGTGGAGGTCCAGGGAAGGTTTAAATAGTGAATAAATATGAAAAATAGGCTTGGAATATAATAAAAACAACAATTTCGCTTTTCCTAAGTAACTATTTATTTCTACCTGTCATACACATGATGTTCTTCCAATTGTTTGAAAATCAACATTATTTATTTATTGATTCTGAGGTTGTATGAAGTTTACCAGGTCAGCTAATCATTCATATAAATTATTGATGATAATATAACCTCCTCATGCCAAGGTTGGCACACTTTCATGGGCTTTATAAACCCACAATTCTTTTTAAATTTTTCATCCTTATGATCCAAGACTTTGTAAATTGAATTTGGTAACTTAAAATAGTACCCCGAGTGTCTGAATGATGAATTTGGACAAATTACTGAGATGTAATAGTTACTTCTTCAAAGAAATTTTTTAAAGACAGTGGGCATTGGGAAGTTTTATTAATTTTAGGAATAAAGTTTTCTTTTCAAACTAAAATGTGTTCTTGTTCTATTTTCTAGAAGATGGTGATGCCACTTTACATATTTTTCCAAACCCAAATAATGATTTTGAGAGGTTTAAGGCATGGACCAATTTTGCTGGAGAACATGTAATGTGCTTAGAAAAAAACTTCGTGTTCAGAAGGTATAGACTATGTCATAACCATTTTGAGCCCAGATACCATTCTCAAAGACGATTGACATCCAATGCTGTACCTACACTATTTGTTTCAGGTAGTATTAGTTTAATTATTTATTGTTGATAATTCATTATTTAATGTGGTATCTTTTCAATTTGAATCTATAAGGTGCAATAGATATAGTAATAATTCTCCTTGGGCAGGTTTATACTTTTTAGACTGTTCATAAATTACCCATTCCTATGTCTTACCAACAGTTCATTTGCCTTTTTCAAGAAAAAAATTTGACTTAAGCTTCAAACAAGTAAGGTCAAAATTCAACCAATCTAAGGCAAGTGAATGAACAGTAAGAAATAGGAAACAGCCACAAATTGGTAACAGAACATTACTATTACATCATCTGGAACAATGTAGTAAGTGCTTATGACATTTTCAGTATGAAAAAGGAGAAATCACTGACTTTCATACATTTGTGGGGTGGTTGGGTGGTGTGGCCTTCCAACACGGAATGACACAAGCTAAGTTTAAATATAGATACACATTTATAACAAGAATATATTTTATTTAGCGAAACATACAGTTTGTGTAACACTTAGGAAGATCATTCAGTCACACCATCAATGCTGGTGTGCCCCAGGGTTGTGTGCTGTCGCCGACGCTGTTCATTTTGCATATCAATGATATGTTGTCCATTGACAGCATTCATTGTTATGCGGATGACAGCACTGGCGACGCGCATTACTCTGGACGTGCAAACGTCCCTCGATCATTTGTGGAGGAAAGTCGGGTAGACTATGACGGTAAGACTTGTGTCTAAGGTAGAGAACTCCTTAGAGAGAGTCGCTGAGTGGGGAAGACAAAACCTTGTCCAATTCAATCCCACAAAGACACAGGTCTGCGTATTCTCAGCCAAGAAAACCCCATTCGTACATGCGCTTCAGTTCCAAGGAACACCCCTTACCACCTCAAAGAGTATTGGGATCCTTGGTGTCGACATTGCAAACGATGTACAGTTCAGGGGGCCACCTTGAAGGCAAGGCAAAACTTGCCTCCAAGAAGCTGGGAGTGCTAAACCGGTCCAAGCAGTACTTCACTCCGCGGCAACGCCTTATGCTTTACAAAGCCCAGGTGCGGCCGCATATGGAGTACTGCTCACACTTGTGGGCCGGGGCACCCGCTTACCAGCTAAATCCCCTGGACAGTATCCAACGTCGAGCCGTTCGCATTGTCGACGATCCCATACTCACAGACGGCTTAGATACGCTTGGCCTTCGGAGAGACTTCGCGTCTCTCTGCGTATTCTTCCGACTATATAACGTAGAGTGTTCTGAGGAACTGTTTAGAATGGTGCCTTCGTCTTCGTTTTACCACCGCACCGCCCGCCATTGGCTGGGCGTTCATCGCCACTTCCTTCAGCCGCTTCGCTCTTGTACGCAACGATTCTCTAGAACGTTCCTCTTGCGCACCGTGGGGATTTGGAATGAGCTCCCAGCCGTAGTATTCCCACAGCGTTTCGACATGGGGTTTTTTAAAAAGGGTGTCATAAGATTTCTTCGAGCCCGGCAGCGCGTTGGTGACACCTCTGGTGTTGCAAACGTCCATAGGCGACGGTAACCGCTTTCCATCAGTTGGGCCGTCTGCCTGTCTGCTGTACTCTAGCGATAAAAAAAAAAAACACTGCCGAGCGAACGACTTCAAGTGCATGTCCACGGGCTATACCTGTTGCGTTGACACACCAGACGGCGAGTTGCGCTTGCGCATCTTCGTCGTCGGTACCGTCGGTTATAGTTACGACAGGCTAAGTGATCGTGTGCGGTAATTATATGTGTCGGGAGACCACATATTCTTAGGCCCAGTTGTAATAATACGAGTTTAGTGTCAATTTAAAGCTTTATATATAAAAAGACATGTAAGATATTATAGGGTTATGCAGTAACCTGGGGTAATTAAAAATTTTATATTAGATTTATTTGTTATTGGTATTTTTGAAGGGAGAGGATTTTGTAAAATTCCTAATTAATAGATTTCTCAGATCCTCAGTAAATAATACAAATGTTTCATACAAGGTGTTGCAACTATATGAATAATAAGCTCTGTCCAGGGCAGTGGCAGATTTACCAGTAGGCTGGATCCTAGGGCGGCAGATTTTAGCGGGCGGCAAATTTGGCCCAATTGTTATTTTTAACTTACAGAAAAAAAAAAACATTATATACACAAAGCAACGATTGACAACAAATTTAATCATTTATTATGCACAGTATACACTATATTAACACTCTTACATCCGTAATCCATTTATAAAAGATTACTAAACGCACTGTAAAATATAGTATATTGCAATAGTGTTTCAATATTAATTACAATTTAAATTGAGTATAACTTTTACCCATTTTTTAAATTAAATGGGTACTACTTTAAACTATATCAATTAAAGTTCTAAAAACATGCTTTTAGCAATAATTAGACTAGAATATTATTATTAATATAATAATAATAGCTTTAGAAATAAGTTATTTTATACATTTTACTTTTTGAAGTCGGTTTTTTAAACGAAGTTTTTATTTGTTACTTTTTAGTGTCTAGCTATGTATGGGTGGACCTACGAATGGTGCCGCGCTTCTTAAAAACTATAGTTCCTAAGAAACGGGAACAAAAAAATGATCGTAACATGAAAACTACTGGGCCAAACTATGTCAAAATTTTTAGGGAACCAAATGGAAGCTGTTCCGCGTCGAACAAAAAAGAATCACGTAAATCGGATCATAATTCACGGAGTAATCGGTGAACATACCTAAAAAAAGCAAAAAAAAAGATCCTGACGAAATGAGAACATCCTCCTTTTTCGAAGTCGGTTAATAATAAACTACATCAGTGAAAAAACCACAAAGAAAGCATGAGTAGCACCGCTTGACGAGGCTTGTGAAATCGATATCTGTCTTTGTATGTCACAGAAATTGTAATCGAGAATCAACAAATGATCAACTGTATACAGGGACGACGAAATTTACTTAATATAAATACGACTTATTAATATAAATACGATAAAAAATAAAAACTTCGTTTAAAAAAACCGACTTCAAAAACTAAAATGTATAAAGTAACTTATTTCTAAAGCTATTATTAATAATATATATTATCTAAAACAGCTTAAAGTCGGTGCTTAGTAATTTTCAAAATATAGTAATTTTTATTATGTTTTACTTTGCACGGACTTCAAGATGTTTTAGATAATATATATTAATAATAATAGCTTTAGAAATAAGTTATTTTATACATTTTACTTTTTGAAGTCGGTTTTTTTAAACGAAGTTTTTATTTTTTATTTGTTACTTTTAGTATCTAGCTATGTATGGGTGGATTTACGAATGGTCCCGCGTTTCTTTAAAAATATAGGTCCCAAGAAACGAGAACAAAAAAATAATCGTAAAATGAAAACTACTGGACCAAACTATGTCAAATTTTTAGGGGACCACATGGCAGCTATTCCGCGTCGAACAAAAAAAGAATCACGCAAATCGGATTATAAAACACGGAGTAATCGGCGAACATACATAAAAAAGGCAACAAAAAAAAAGATCCCGACGAATTGAGAACCTCCTCCTTTTTTCGAAGTCGGTTAAAAATGAATGACTATAGGTAACAACCGTATCTACATAAAATATGTATGTGACGGTTGAAATATTTTTTATTATGTGTCGTCATATTGGGCATTATTACTCAGATCTTCAAAAACATTTAAAATATTTAGTTATAACTTTTAGTTAGGTGAACGGGTGGCCAAATATTACCTTTCAAGGTCGTAATTTTTTAAATATTTTTTACCGACTAGTGACAATATGCAGTGTGGAATTTCCGAAATAATACTATTGGGCTTTTGTGTGGTTTGGGTAATTTTCATAAATACTACTTTGAAAGAAGTGAAGTGTCAAAGAAGCAAGTGAGGTGTGTAATAATAAGTCTGAATGGCGCTCTGTTGTTCGTGCCTACCCCGCAAGGAACCTGGCGTGAAGTTATGTATGTACTTAGTCAGGTCATAAGTTCTGTCAAAACCCTATTCTTAAAAAAAATCGAATACTGGTTAGATGAACTGCACTAATTTTAAAAATAGAACGTTTGCGCTTGCCCAAAAAAATAATCTTCATTAATTTTCAAATATGGAGTGGTCGAAGAAAGAAGATAAAGTAGCGGTTATCGCGTTGCACCGTTGTGGATACGCATCAAAACAGATTTTCAATATTCTACAAAAATTGAAAATAACCCTAATAATTTGTTTGATCGCACTATCAAACGATTCACTGAAGATTCAAGCTTCCAAGATCGTAAGAGAACCGGCCGACCTCGTACAGTTACGACGTTCGTCATCAAAGCAGTGAAGGCGCGAATCCAACGAAATCCTGTTCGTAAACAAAAAAATCTTAGCTCTTCAGATGGGCCTAAGCAGAACCACGGTTAAAAGAGTGATAAATGAAGACCTGGGACTACGAGCTTATCGCAAGAAGACCGGACATTTTTTGAATGAGCGTTTGAAAAAAATTAGGCTGGATAGATTTGCTTTGTTTCGGCGGTATGTGGGAAAAAAATACCGTGGAATTTTGTTTTCGGATTAAGTAATTTTTAACATCGAAGAAAGTTACAACAAACAAAACGATAAGGTGTATGCCCACAGCAGTGAAAAAGCCAGGACGCATATTCCGAGGGTTCAACGAGAACATTATCCTTCATCACTGATGGTTTGGCTTGGAGTCTCATATTCAGGCTTAACTGAGGTGTTTTTCTGTGAAAAAGGTGTAAAAGCCAGTGCCGAGGTGTACCAAAATACCGTCCTAACAAACACAGTGGAACCTCTTTCTCAAACAATATTCAAAAACAAACATTGGATATTCCAACAGGACTCTGCACCAGCTTATAGGGCACGAAGCACGTAAAACTGATTGACTGCCCGTGGAATTGACTTTATCGGACATGAGGACTGGCCCTCCTCTAGTCCAGATTTAAACCGATATTACAAGATATGCCAACATTTGTAGGAGAAAGTCTGCGCTAAACCTCATCAGAATTCGGAATCTCTCCGAGCGTCTTTGGCTAAAGCAGCGGCAGAAATAGATATAAAATTGGTGCATGCTGCGATTGATGATTGGCTGCGTCGATTAAGGTCATGTATTCAAAATAGAGGAGGGTATTTTGAATAATGTAAATAAAATTGTATTATAAATTAAATTACCTTTCATTTCATATATAATTTCTATATAATTATCAAAAATTGTATCATTAATTTTATAGTCTGGCTATTGAAAGTTGAACCTGGAATTATTTGCAAACTTTTTACATGGCAACTCTAATACGAATGTCAACGTCAATTTTGACAAGCAAGATGGCGGTTTTCGTTTGGTTGTGAGTGGATTCGCCTCTGTTGATACTTTGGTGGAGCTCATCTTCCGGACACAGCCTTGACAGCCAGGGCTGCTGCTGCACACCAGGAGGCCCTGAAATGTTGCAAATATGTGTCCATTGGTTGTGGGTACGTATTTCTGGCTGTCGGGTCGAGACTAGGGGGCCGTGGCGCCTGAAGTTCATCTCGATCGGGACCTCTCAACGCATCTAACTGAGGTCTCGCGTGACCAAGCAGCCCACTGCTGAGCTTGGGTACCCCATTTTAAATGGAAGAGGAAGAAACAATATACCCTCCACATTTTTCCCAAGGCAGACTGGCAGGTCTGGCACATTCATTATATTGACGTGCAGGATTCATCTCAGTTTTCCATCACCGTCAACGTATGATATTTTGAACAGGCGGGCTAGGTGTAAAACTCCTCCATCAGTCATTGTACTCACTTTTTTAAAAGCCAACTTAGATTTTAAATCTTGTAATATGGACCTGTTGAAATCTGATTTTGATTATAGCGGATAAAACTAAGTTTTTACCGAATATTGCAGTTTATTTTTCAAAAAATTTAATTACTACTGATTTCCTGCTACCTACTGGAATTGCAGGTCATTCTAGATTTGAGATATAAGGATTAGTAATAACAAGTATTCCAAATTTCATTAAAATCTGTAAAGTAATTTGGCGTGAATGAATAACAAAAACATCTCACAAACTTTCGTATTTATAATATTATCGTTAGGAACGGGTATGATTTATCTATTGTCACACATAAAATACACAACATAAATAATTAAGTACTACAAAGTATCAAAATAGATTAATCCAACTTTTTCATAGTAATTTTGATGTTGCCATACATTTATTATTTAAATTTACCGCCATTTTCCAGGTTCAACTTTCGATAGCCAGACTATATAAAAAGTTAATGACAGAACTTATGACCTGACTAAGTATGTATGTACTACCTTGAAACCCTGAAACTAAAAAAAAAGATACATAACATTAGAAAACGGCTGCTGTGTTCGACGCACAAATCTTTTTATTATGCAAAATCAGTGTCATAACAGTCAGTACAATTATTTTTCCTTGGAGATTTTTTGCGTTCTATAATTCTATTAGTACTATAGTACTACTTGATGCAGTAGATGTCACTGTTCTCAAATTAAACACCAAATGAGAAAAAATAATATGTTTCGTTATACGCAGTTGTTTTAATACTTGTTTAAGAAATATTTGAAATGTTCTTATGTTTTTGTTAGCCATATCAGCTAATAAATATAGGTTCAACTTTACAATAATGGACACTGAAATTTAAGTAGTGGAGGGGGGGAGGAGAAAGGGGGGGAAGAGTACTTCTCCCTCCTGCAATCCCCATGTCTAGGAGACATGTAGTTTTTGAGATATGATTTTTTTTGTAAACATACTTTACTATTTTTTTTCAAAATGGTGTACTTATTTCTTATGTTTAAAGACAAGAAATGCAGAAGAAAGGTAGTGGTCAATGTAAAAAACATTTAATACAGTCTAAAAACGCGGACTAAAGCCAACAAGCCTAGCGAGCAAAGCAAGTGTGCCATGACAGTGGTCAACAAATGTCACAACCGATTGGTAACCACCATTTAAATAGTTATCAATAAAAACATGGTGAGCAGTCGGTTCTGGCACTCGCCGGCCGATGCCGCGGCACGCTCGCTTCGCTCGCTCGGCTCGTGCGCTTTGGTCTAAACACTAACACAGCCCAACCAACTCACCGTTTAAGTCACTGGTCGCGAGAAACACTGTCCTTGCACCAGTTCGTAGTCGATCATTATTAAAAAATAAAAAGGCGGCAAAATATTCATAATGCCGCCTAATGCATCGATGGTTGTAATGAAAATAAATCGATTACAAAAACTACTCATTAGAACTCGTAATTATAAGCAATAACAATAATTTTCGTATTTCAAAATGGATATTATTGGAATATCGAATGATATTCGAATTAAAAAATCGATATTATTGACATATTGATTTGATAACTTATTTATCGTCTTAAAGTGAAAATAAATGACAGTACTGTGATTTATTATTATGTACTTTAAAATTATAATAACTAATTCAAAACTTGTTTACTAAACTAAAAATTGGTTTTAGTGTTTCTATGTCATGTGTAAGTGTATTCCTAAAGACAAATCAAAGTTTTTTCAACAAAAGTGACATAACCTTGTTTACCAAAAGTATTTTTGTTTTTCCCGTTATTCAAAACTTGTTGGTGGACCCTAAAAACTTGTTTCCTAGCCCAAATAAGAGGTCTAGTGTCTATATATTTTTACAAATTATATAAAGCTTTTTTAACTTAAATTACTGGATTTTAACTTATGTCAAAGATGTCAATTATGTCAAAATCAAAATGACATTATAATCGATACGAATTACGAGTCACACTCGTGAAGTCGTGAACGTACGTACTTTGTTTGTGTGTTGATTATTTGTCGTACATTTTTGTTTGATTCCTGGACTCCGAAGACTCTGCTTATCACGTTGGACTTACGCATACACATGTACCCTGAACACCGCTTTGTTCTCTGTTGACTACTTGACTTGGATTATGGCTTCTTCTGAAAGAGGTTGTTGTGTACCCGGATGCGGTAAAACTCGTAAGTAAATCATCCATATTCGAAATTATTCAAAATATTATAATAACTGCCAAACTACTTATGTAGTTATCAGTGATAGTTTCTAACAGTTGTAACTGGATCGTCTGTTTTAGGGAAGAATCATACAATCCTGCATTCATTTCCTAATCCTGCTTTGGATATGGACCGGTATCTTAGATGGATTCAAGCTACTGGAATTGATTCTTCTTTGGATCCTCATTATGTGTATAAAAATCGCCGAGTATGCCATAACCATTTCAACCAAAAATTTTTGACATGGACTAGAAGATTAAGCCCTGGAGCTGTTCCCGCATTGTTATTACCAGGTAAGAAGAAAAGAAATAAGGTTAAACTTTTTTTTAGTGACCGTTGAGACCATTTACGAAATATTATTGAGGCTATCACTAAGCTGAAAATTCAGAAAAAGTGTTATGCTCTTAGATTAAAGAAGGCTTTACAGTTAGCCAAAATAAAATGCACTGAAAACGCTTACTTTAGGTGAAATGTTCACCATAATCCAGTTTTGACTAACAGGCAAGAAAAAAATGGGATATAGATTTACCAAGTCTGAAAAATTCATGGCATTAAGCTTGTACAAGTGTAGCCCTCGGGCCTGCAAATGGCTCCAAATAATTTTTTTATTTTACCATCCTCAATGACGCTAAACAGATTAATAGCACGGGTGAATATAAAACCCGGAATGAACGAAAATCTGTTTCAACAATCAAAATAAAAAGTGAACAATATGAAAGATGATCACAAATTGTGCATTTTATTGTTTGATGAAATTTCTAAAGCCCCACATTTTGACTTTAATCAAAGGAGGGGTGAAATCTTAGGTTTTGTAAAAATGGAAAGTTAAGAGAACCAAAAGTAGCCGATCACAGTTCCTACAATCAATAACTGGTTACGAACAATCAATAATGTCAAATATCTAATACAGAAATTATTTAATGACTATAATATAAAATCTGTGTGGATAACTTAAAACTTCTTTAAGGCGATTTGTAGCCATGGTTGCAGAAATACTAATCCAACTGCAGCTGGCTTTGAATCGTCCTTTGCTGCTTTGATCACTAATAATTTAAGTGGTCAGCACTCACCTGGATCAAACTGTGAGGAAGACAGTTGCCAAACAATGCTTAATGTTTTACATCAATGGCATCCTTTTTAAAAAATATTTAACCTGAGCCCATCCACACAGAGAATATTATAATTAATGTTGATAAAACAATATATGTTGAATTATATCAAAAAATAAATGATCCACATATATTAGGGACACTGCAATATGTTACTGGCTATTTATTAAGGAAAATCAAAATAAATGTGTTTTAAAATTGTAGGATCTGCAAAGATTCCATGTATGACAAAAATAATGCTTGTGATTATTTGAAAGTATGGGAATACACCAAAGAAAAATTCTATTTAATATGTCAAAAAAAAACTTAGTGCCAACTGTTTTCAAAGATACAAGATTCAATTACTTATATTGTTAAAAACCAATGTATTGTTCCAAATACAAATACATTACTCTGCACTGAACTGGATTTTGACATTTTTGATTGTGAAAACCATAAGCCCAAAATTATAAAATATGTTTTGGAACTGTCCTGCAATTTTTTTCTGTGCAACTGGTGCCGAGACATTAATAAAATTCTTAACGGCACCAGATTAGATGTGGACACAAGTGATGTTATGAAAATTAATGCATTTGAATAATAGGAAACATAATTTATCACACTATCGCTAAATTGTTGTTTTATTTACTTATTATAAATATTTTTGAAAAGTCATTATGGAATTGTAGGAGATAATTATTAACTCCTGCAATCTCCAAAAGTCAAATATAAAAATCAAAATAATATTGGACGGTGGACGCCCTGGACGGTTTTTGTCGTTGTTTTGTGTCTTATATAGATAGAGTGCGTTAGTATATATATATTATGACTGTTGACTCTATACCCGATATATAAAGTACTTTGTGTGCAAAAATTTTCTGCTTTCTTGCTAATTTCGGTTGTTTACAAGAAGCTTACATACAATAAAGATTGCAATGCTAATATTTTATTGAAGAACAAAAAATATGAATTCCATTGACCTTTTCTATGTCTTTCATCTTATTCTCTCTATCGCTCGGGTTACCAAGACATACAGTAAATTTCACCCAAACAATACTTTTTTCGTTTATCTTGTAATATATTAATACCGAAAAATTTGCATAATATAATATTAGTCTCGAATAAATTACCATTATATCGAAGCTATAGGTCTACTTTTCTACTAGAAAATTAGACGTCATAATAGAAAGGGCGGTGCTGGGTTTTTTAAAGATAAGAAACGTTGGCTTTTAAAGCCAACTTCAGTAATTCCTTAAATAATAATAGTAGAGTACTTTACTCCTTCCGAATAATATATCACAAGAACATTTCAAATAATCTAAAGATTACAATTGTTACAAAATAATGTTCAAATAATAATTATTATAAGTAGACAAAGTAAATGAATGAGTGAACACTGCATAGAATTCGGGGCTCTCTGCTCCAAGACTCGAGGCACAGTGTCCATTGCATACAGGTCCAGGTCGGTAATTATTAAACCAATGCTCAATATAAAATTAAAAAACCTGTTATTACTTTTATGTTATCATTTGATAATTTGCACCGGCTGACATAAAAGCAAACTAACACGCATGCGCTGTTCAAAATAAATATTTTTATTATTGTTAATAAATAATTTGATCAAACATACATACATATATTATCACGCCTACTCCCATAGGGGTTGGCAAAGACTATGGATCTTCACTTGCAACGATCCTGAAAAAGTTTAATGAAAGTAGATGAAGGGAAAGCTTATTATACTCTTCATATACGCTCGTTTATTTGAGATGCTTTTTACATGACCTTTTTTAACACTTCTATTTGATCATGATGTGTACTTCGTGGACTACCAACACCAACTCTGCTATTCATAATGCTGTCATACGTTTGCTGATTTTTTATTAGAAAACTTAGATTATCCTGTTTCTTACGTCATCTATAAATTAATTAACATATTCGCGCCGACATATACTAAGAAATTATTATAAAAGTAGAGTTTACAAAAACTAGAGTCAAAATGACCAAAAATGCCAAAATAACCAAAAAGGCAACAATGACCGAAATGACCATTTGGAGGTCTTCGGGTAGAAGTGAAACAATGTTGTGTGTTTGAATTGCAGTTCAGGAATGCATGATGTAGGCTCAGTTGGTCATCATCTCCACCTTTTGGGGGCAGAGCTGGTTGGGGCCTCGAGCTGATGCTCTTTACCCCGGACTGATATCGCAGGGGGCGACTACCCCCTGGTAACGGGGTTCGGGAGCCGCCAGACACATAGGGGTGTGTCGGCAGGCTCGCGTTGGCCAATCAGCGGCTTTCGGTGGCCATCACGGGCTTCGCGTTTGCTCCGTCTGCGGCATGGTTGGCCAGTCTGCGGCTTTCGATGGCCATCTCGGGCTTTAGGTGGCCATCTGCGGCGTCTGGTGGCCTATCAGCGGCATTGGAGATTTTCGCGTCCTCTTTACATCGCCCTAATCCGGGCGGATGAGGTCACGGGGGGTCGGTAGCCATCTTGGGTTCTCGTGATCGGGAGGTCGCGCGTGTAGGGGAGCAATCCCGTGGAGGTGCGTGAGGCGGCCATTGTCGGCGCGGTCGAATAACCGACGCGCCGACATCGCCACGAATTCCTCGACACTGGGAATGCTCAGATCGCGGGCGATCACGTCGTTCCTTACGAACCGACCCGCGCCCGTGCACACCCGCAAGGCGATGTTCTGCTGCGCTAGCAGCAGCTTCCTCCTGGGAGCCGAACACAGCGCATACCACGCCGGAGCTGCGTAGGTCAGCCTCGAGCGGAGATAGGTCTTATAGACCCCGATCTTCGTCCTCAGAGGCAGGTTGGATGAGAGCACAGGTCGGAGTAGGGCCCTGGCTGTGCGAGTCTGGTTGACCGCCTGGTCCACCTGGGGCCCATGCTCAACGACCTGTCTATGTGCACTCCGAGGTACTTGACCGAGGTGATGTAGGCTCGCTCCGCGCTTACTAAAGTACTACAAAAATGCAGACGCTTAGCAGCTAACAGAGCGAGCTATGTCCCCGCGGTAGGCGGGGCGTGGGCGCACGGGCTTTACGGGGGTGAGGTCAGCGGGGTGATTCTGTCCGCAACAATTTGTGAGCGGCCGCCGTGGTGATCGGACGTCTGCGGCTACAACCAAAATTGTCAAAATGACCAAAACGGCCAAAATGACCGAAAAGACTAAAGTGACCGACATGGCCAAAATGAGTAAAAAGGCTAAAATAGCCAAAATTATCAAAAAGACCAAAATGAAAAGTATCCCTTGTCCACCCTCAGTATTTAATTTACATGCGTACCGAATTTCAGCCAAATCGGGACATTAGTTCTTCCGTAAAAGCATACATATACAAACAGAAAGACAAATATGTTGGTTCATTCTCGGCATCGAAAACACACAAACACACACACACACACACACATATATATATATATATATATATATATATATATATATATACTGAGTTTCAGCCAAATCGGTCCAGTGGTTTTTACGTGAAAACTGAACAGACAGACAGAGTTACTTTCGCATTTATAATATTAATAGGGATTTGAAAAGTTTTTATTTTATTTGCAAGCAGAGATTAGTTCTATGTAATGAAATCTTCTATCTAATCTAAATAAAAAAGGAAATCTTCGTTTGATTCAAAGTATTAAAATAATATTATTTCACAAAGTTGCCCAGCATTCGTCTAAAAAATCTATTCTGGCTACACTGAAACTAGATATGTGAGACATGTCTTCCTGTCAAAAAGTTAGTGAGTTTCGTCTACTATCTACTAGTAATTCGATCGTATAACTTAGATTTTATATGATGAAATTGTTTAAGTAATATTCAAAAATGAGTTGTGTAGTTCGTGGTTGCAAAAGTGTTTGGTATCCAACATCAGGCGTGAAATTCCACAGGTAAGTTGAATTAAATTCTTATTAAAATTTTAGGGAAATTAACACTAAAACTTTTGCTATTTTGTAATAACACATACAGAAATTAACGATACTTTCTTTGCATCAAATCCCACAGCGCATTATTCTACTAATATGAAGTTAAATACGATTTTTTGTATTGTAAACTAATACATAAACAAGAGGAGTAGGGTGACAAGCTTCTTATTCTCATAAATTGGTCTAATGATCAAAACTTGCTGTTTAAAGTATTTACTGATATGTAATGCTGGTCTTGGCATACCTTTTAACCTACATAATGAAGATACAAGATTTTAAAACATTGAAAACTAAATGAGCATAATGATTTATTAGTTAACAACAGTTTATAGCCTAATTTTGAACATTCTACTATTTTGCTTTTTATTTCTATTCACAGTTTCCCTAAAGATCCAATTAAGAGGAATGCTTGGTTATCTGTAGTACCATTGAAGGGAAAATTTTATGAATCTTCGAGGATTTGTAGTCTTCATTTTAAGAGCGCAGACTATAACTCTAGCAGGCCAGGTTGTCTGCTAAAAGATGCTGTACCATTCTGCTCACATCAATTGTGTAAATGTTGCAATGTGGTGGTAAGTGTTGGATAAGAACATTTGTGATCTTCATATACATATTGTAGCAGCAGACGTCCGATCACCACGGCGGCCGCTCACAAATGAGCGGCAAACGCGTAGCGCGTTGCCCCTGTCGGGCCTCACGTGTTTACCTCCGCGCACACCTCGCCTCACCTCACCGCGACACTCGAGTGCGCGTATAGCAGCTAAGTGTGTGCTCTATTGTAAAATATTAATCGGTATTTTTACCAAATAAATATGCATTCCTGAACTGCAATTCAAACACTCAACATTGTTTCACTTCTACCTGAAGACCTCTAAAATATTATTATGTTCTTATGAGAAATGTATACCTCTATAAATCATTTTTAATTTCAGGATTGTGTTAATGTCCCATCAACTTATTGGACTCAATCACATACAGCTGTCAATGATAATGTTCCCCCTAATGCTATTTCCAAAACAAGATTTTGTAAGTGAACAAACTTTTATATTAGCAAATTATGTTATTAGATAAATAGTATTCTGTGAATTACATTTTTATAAGTTTCCACTCTTGAAGCTAATTTTTACTTCATATGGGGCATATAAGGACTGAGAATATAAAATCTAATTTAGATTCTCTTTCTAATGACACCGGCCACATTGCAAAAATTTCAGCCAATTTTACAAGACCTATTTAAGCCACAGTACCCATCACAGAATCAATTATTTGTCTTGATTTACATGAGACGGGGCTTGTTAAATATATTGCTAGCAAATTTCAAGAGATTAGAATTTCATCACATTTGAAAAATCATTCACAAAAAATGTTAGGGGATATTATACGCACAAAACGACAGACATGTGAATAATTTTTAGAACAAAGTACCTTATGGGGCGTTGCGGAGGGGTTAAGTACGTGTCTTTACATGATGGTATTCTATCAATTAAATCTAGAAATAGCAAAAACTAATTGTAGTTTTATTTGCCAAAAATCTCTATTGTTGATTATAAGTTAGGTACTATTTTTAAGTTGTGTGTAGATACATAAAGTATTAAATAAATAAGTAATCCTAAAGTTTGGACAATCATGTTTGGTATCGACATTTGGATAGTGATCAGCCCCCATATTTTCTAAAGAATATCCATGAGACAGTATGACAAGGTACTGAACAATCTATTCCGTATCCTCATATAAGAACTATAGAGGGACATGTTTGTTACAAAATTAAATATTAAAAAAACCCAACTAAAAAGAAAAGTAAACATTTAAAAAGTCGAAAATAATACCTATCATTGATCCATCAAATTCTATTGAGTAACACCTATATATGCTTAATTGATAGATGGTACGATAAGGTTTGCTCGTTGAAATGGCGCTATAATGTCAAGGTGGGATACAATATTTGTATCTGAATTGGTTCACTCGTTCAAGAGATACGGTGCCACAGATGGACAGTGGTCAAACTTATAACTTCTCTTTTTTTCGTTGGGGGTTAAAAAATGGCAGCTATCAGGTTTTTGTTAGTTAAAAAGTAATTTATTGTCCATATGTTTAAAAGAAAGTATTGTCACCCTAAAGAAAGAGACAAAAGATAAAAGTGCACATTCATGGACAAATTATTAGACTTCAGTTAGGTATTCGGAACGCAATCTACATTGCACAGAGTACTTTATATATACTGGTATAGAATCAACAGTCACAATGTATATACTATCGCACTCTATCGGTATACGACACTATTCAACGGCAAAAACCGTCCAGGGGGTCTGGTATTATTTTGATTTTTATATTAGACTTTTGGAAATTGCAGGAGTTAATAATTTAACTCCTACAATTCCCAAAAGCTTTTCCAAAAAATGTTTATTTGTTAGTAAATAAAACAACAATTTAGCGGTAGCGTGATTTATTGTTTCCTTTTATTAAAATATTCAAAGGCATACATTTTCATAACATCATTTTTATCCGCATCTAATCTGGTGCCGTTACAATGATTTACTTACAAATTTTACCGCATCTGGGCACACAACAACCTCTTTCAGAAGAAGCCATAATCCAAGTCCTCAGAGAACAAATCGTTAGGCAAATCAGTGTTCAGGGTACATGCGTAAGTCCAACGTGATCACAGAACACTAGTAAACGTGATAAGCGAGGTCTTCGGAGTCCAGGAATCAAACAAAGTTATCGAAAAATAATCAAAACACAAACAAAGTACATACATTCACGAGTGTAACTGGTATCGATCGGAATGTCTTTTTGATTTTGACATAATTGACATCTTTGAAATAAGTTTTTGGTAAATCGACAATTCATCAAAAATCCAGTAATTAAAGTTAAAAAGAGCTTTATAATTTGAAAAAGGTGAGGAATATAATTTACACACTTTAAAATATATTTATTAGCTAACATGGCTTGCAAAAACATAAAAATATATCAAATATTTCTTAAACAAGTATTAAAACAACTGCGTATAACGAAACATATTATTTTCTTTCATTTGGTGTTCAATTTGAGAACGGTGACATCTACTGCAATACGTACCTACTAATAGAACGGAAAAAATCTCTAAGAAAAAATAATTGTACTGACTGTTAAGACACTGCTACATTGTCTGTAAGTAAGCTTCGTGGTTGTTTACGTTTGTTCATGTTATTTTCGCAAGTTCGTTGAGTAGAGCTTCGCTCCTCCGACTTCGAAGACTAGTTTTGTATATTGTGATACTTTGTGTTGTGTTACATTTTGAGACAGGACTCCCATTGTGTTAATTTTAAATGCCTGGTTCTGATAAAAGATGCTGTGTTCCTGGATGTTTAGAAAGTGGAAGTAAGTGCAATTTAACTATAACTAGGGCTTTAACCACTGCAACGCCAGCAGAAAGATTCGATTCGACCCGTATTTCTTAGTCTAATTATACTTTCCTAGCTGAAAACTATCTCATGTTATTTTGATCATGATATTTTTATAAAGTTTATTCAGTAATTATGTCGCAATAGGCTAACGGACCTACCTAGTTTGCATTTATGTCTTGAGTTCACATAGATAAAACAATAATGTAATCACAAAAAAATGTATGGTCATGATGAAGCAAACATGTGAATCTCCAAATTAAGCAAGTAACGCCTGTGTTATGGGTAATATATAACGGACTGCTCTGGGGCTGATCCCAGACACCCAGAACATAGTAAATAACGGCGAAAATGTTTCCGAAATTTACTATACCAGGAATCGAACCTGGAGCCTCTGTGTTGCAGTGAGGTAGGCAGGCAAAGGCTTAACCCGCTCAACCACAGAGGCCGTCAAATTTATATGATGATAGATAATTATCTCCATCTTGTTTCCGTTTGGACTTTTATTAAAAAGATTCCCAATTTTATTTGATAATGTCTACATGCTTTGATTTGTTGAAATTTATCACTTAACAACTAACTACAATATATTCTCTTCATTTTATAGGGTCACACCATGTTCTACATGGTTTTCCAAATCCACTTAAGGAACCAGACAGATTTTCTTTGTGGCTCAAAACAGTTGGTGGAGATAATTTGAATGTACCAGTTGAGCATGTTTATAAGTATAGACGTGTGTGTCATTCACATTTTGAACATAAATACTGCTGCCGCTATAACAGAATCTGTAATATAGCTCACCCAACTTTGAATATGTCAGGTATGTTAGTTTTAGTCTGTAGAATTTGTTTAATAATTTTTGTGTAACATTTCTTTTGTAATTTTTGTGTATTGTTGGAAATTTACTATTTATTTTTATTTATTTCCAGTATATAAAAGTATTCTCTGGCTCCGTCTGCAGCTGCCCAACAACATTAACCTGCAACACACAGTTACACAATGATTTAAGTATTGATACCTATAAAATATATTTGATTTACTGTAAAAGTATTTATAATTAGTATATAATATGTATGTAGCCTTATTCATATGAATTTTACTTCCAGCATACTTTTATGTGAGATTTTCTATACACAATATGCAATTTTTAAGGTAGTTAAGTTTGAGTCTCGACAAGGATCTATTATAACGGCTCTGTTGATCTTGCTGAAGACTTTGTCAGATAAAGCTATATGGATGTGTTCCTTTGCCTGTCATTATTGTGAGTAAAACACAATGAAAGACTCATGTCAAATTACAGCAGAATTGTTGTCTCGTCTGCTAGATGATACATATTATCCATAATATTCTGTGGCCCAACACTAATTGTGGAAGTGCGGAAGCCAATAAATAAAAAAAAATTACACCAGAAATAATTATTATAATAATCACAAAATAAGCAGCCCAATTTGACAGAAGTTTTCATCCATGCAGGAACGGAGAAAGAATACAATTTCTTGCGGCCCGGCGGCCTGTCGTAAGAGGCGACAAAACAACCCACAGCCAGGTGGTAGGGCATTTGCCCGACTGGATGGCTACCACCCCTGGTCTAGAGTATGTCGCCATAACAACCTTGTGTTGTGTTCCGGCATTAGTGACCAGGTTCCAGGCTCCCTAAAGAGAGCAGCAGCGCATTCGTAGCACCTTTGGTGTTGCAAATGTCCATAGGCGATGGTAACCACTGTCCATTAGTGGGCCGTCTGCCTGTCTGCTGAACTCCTGCAATAAAAAATAAAAAAAAAGTTATTACAATTTAGGAATTAAAAAGTTAAGGACTAAGAAGAGAAATTGATTAAAAATAATATATGACTGTAATCATTACATATATTTTGTTTTAATTACTTTTGTGTCACATATACCTTATCAATACGAAATGCGGAAGTTTGGTTTCGCATCGCATTTTACGTACTACCTGCATTTATCAAGCATCACAATTAAGTTATGAGAGAACAGGGATTTGTGTGTAATGTGCAAATACCGTGCACGTAATTCCTGATAAAAGCTTTGATAATAATATATACACAAGTTTAAATTTCTACATATTTGAATGTATATATGTATTGTATGTATTGTTATATACTTTTTATATACTTTTTTGTTGGGTCCTTAAGCACTATAAGCATAGGCACCATAAGCAGATTATCTGGTTGTTTTGAAGATGCGTAAGAAGGCAACATCCAATGACTTGCTTTCTTGAATTTAATTGGAGCTATTTTTTGTATCCTGGTCAAAAATGTGTGCTTGTTTTAGGCGCCTCTGTGGGATGTCATGCAGCAGCTTCTGGGGAAGTTCATTTTGGTGAAACCATTCAATGTTCTTTATATCTGATGCAATTGGCAATCTCCTCCCTTATTGTTGGAACTACGGAGTACTTGTGGGCTTCGCGTTGGTTGTGAACCAGGGTGCCTTTATTATTGAGTGTAATTTGGCGACTCTGGTACCATTGGAGGATTTCTATGTTGGAGTGGGGCTAGCACTCCCCCAAAGTTGTATGCCACAAGACATGTAGCTATTTCTTACTTTTCGCTTGGATATGTTTTATTCCAAATGAGCCGTCGATCTAGATGAAATCCCAAATACTTCATGGAGTCTGCATGAGGTAGAGTTACATTGAATAGTGTAACTGGAGGACAGTTTCCCTGGCGGAAGGTGAAAGTGATGTATTTTTAATTAAAAATAAAGTATTTGAGTAGTGTTTTATTTACATATCCTTCTTATTTCAAGTTTTCCATTTTTTTGAAAATGCATTTCGTTAAGCTCTCCTATTATATTAATGTACTCTATGTTTTAAGCTAATAATATTTTTAGGTGAAAATTGACATTATTCATATGGAGTTTCATTTAAATTTTTTATCAGTATTAACACTGCATATTAAAATATAGGAAATCATAATATGTTTACTGTTAACCCTAGGAAGATGCGTGCGCAAAGTTCACGCCTATTTGGGTCACATTATTTATGATGTTTCGTTTATTACCTACCACCTTGTGCTTCCTATGACAGTTGGGTATATTGTTTATCATTATTAATTCTACATAATAAGCACTTGGAATTATTATAAGATTTTTAACAAGTAGACGTCCAAACTAATATATATTACACCAATGGCAAAGCCAATGCCTTTAGTATAGGATAAAGAGGAAGGGATATGGAGATGAGATAAACGGATTAGACAATAGGTAGAGGAAGGTGCGCTTTCGGAATTCTCACTCATCGCACGAAACACGATTAGGACAGTCGTTTCATGCCAGAATTCTGTGAGAGTCTGGCCCTAAGTGCTGTAATCAGGTTAGTGATTCCAACATAGCTCTATCGCGTCAAACCTTCTAGGGCAAACGGTCAATTTGATTGTAAGTGGTTACTGGTGCCCGTGGCTATGTGCAACACTAAAGAAGACTACGTTGCCTACCTAGTTGCCGTGGTTTAAGAACCCCATATTGTAGCACTTTTGCATGACAAACGCAGAAGGAAGTCCATTCTACAGCTTTGCCATTTTTTAAGAGCCCCATAATGTAGCGAATCGTTTTTTTAAGAGCCCCATATTGTAGCACTGTTGAAAAATCGCAGAAAGAAATACATTGTACAGTTTGAAAATTTACTTTATGTTGGTCTCTGTTGTTTCAGGTACGTCTGATGGTACCTATAAACCTGAAATACAAACAGCTGATGGTGTTTCTGGCCCTAATAAACCTTCAGGTACACTAGCAATGTGTTGGAATCCTCATGGTAGGGTTTGAAATTATACAACTGATGTATTAATAACACAGGTCGACAAAAAACAAAAAATAATTGTTTGGTGTGAAATGATCCCTGGCGTGTTTTTTTTTACCTGTAAAACACGAGTTTGATAATAACTGCATCTTTATGATTCCTGTTGCTTCTACTTCTAAGATATGCCATGACTTGAAAAGTTTTTGGCCTTCGTCTTTGAAATATTTTCTCATAACAGTTTCTTAAGTTTTCGCGACTTGTACACATAATAAAACTACGTTTTAACGGTTTTAAGCTCCAAGTCACTCTCTTCCGTGACCACGGCCACTGAAAAGCGGCCGAAACGTCGGATAAACCAAAATCAAATAAATTACCGCGCTTAAAACCGTTAAAACGTAGTTTTATTAAATTTTATCATTTTAATCATAATTAAAACGATTGATAATTTGAACATTGACGACGACATAATGACAGATATGAAAAATGTATTTATTTAACTACACTGGCTCTCTCTTGATTTGTGCCTATAATATTTTGTTTATTTTTTACAGAATCAAATCAAGAAACCAGTAGAGATGAAATAATCAAAGAAGATAGTCCAATTGGAACTGATGTTGCAAATACGCATGATAAAAGCACTATAGATGATGACAACCCAATATTAGATGATGATTTAGGTAATTTGATTATTTTATGTATTTATTATTATATTTTTATCTTTCGTACCATACATTTGTATAAGTCTTTGGATTCCTTGGCAGAATAAATATTATTCTAAGAACCCATCAGAAAGGAGAGCCAAATCGTACTTATATATAAATAAAATGCTTCAAAGTGTTGTTCATTTCTCATATTCCGAAAGTACGCTTGGAGTTGCCTGATCACAGGGATGAAAACTGTAGTTTTTGTCCCCGGGAAACTATTTTCCCATCTGTCATAAAATTTTAAAACTGCGAGCCATAGATAATATATGCGACTCGTGTGCCAATTGTTTTGTAGTAACTGTTAAATCTGCATAAATTGTATTTAAAAAATATCGTCAATTTTCCATCATAATTTTGTACTTATAAATATCTTTTCACTGAATTATTATTTAATTTACATAAATTTGTCATTAATGATATAAAAATACTGGTTGGTAATATGCCATAGAAAAAGAAATTTACTTAACGTTTCATATGTGACGTATTTATTAAATAAGTTCTTCAGATTTAGATATGGATTTAACGCCTGATTTACTTAGTCATAGTTGTTTGTGTAATAGCTGATTAGTTAAAATCAGATTTTAACTTTCCTCATATTCAAAATGAAAAGCAGAATGTTAACCGCGGATGAAACGCCTATTTAGGCACTCAAACTATTAGTGCCCTTGCTACGCTCGTGCGCCAAACCATCTCGTGACTAAATTGGTCACTTCCAGCTCTCGTGTAGCAATCTACTGTTACATAATTCCATTGAGGGACTAAATGGAGTCATGACATAGAATAGGGCATAAATTAAAATTTGACTTGAATGCATTAATCACAGTTAAAAGAGAACTGCGATTAATGCGTTAGTATATTATTGTTAAAAAAATGTTTGTAATTCATTTTGATTTTGATAATGTTCGTTATATTGTATGGAGTGAAATGTTTTCTCTAACAATACTTCGTTTTCAGATAAAACTGACTCCGAAGTATGTAACGAGGTCAGCAATGAAGATGTGCCAGTGGATGGACCGAAAGAATTCTCTTGGCAGCAATTAGAAACAACGGTAGACCTTGCAGAAGGTTAGTAATATTTTCTACTCTTGCTCCTGTAGGTATTTTGGTCAAAGCGGAACCCATATACAATGCCCATTTCCGTCTATCCATATACCGGCTTTATTTTTCAATTTGCCAAATTCGAAGAATGAGATAGATAGATAACACTTTATTGCTCACCAAATATACAATTTCAAAATACACAATTACAATATTGTCGTGGTAGAAACAATAGGCGGCCTTATCGCTGAAATCAATCTCTTCCAGGCAACCTAACTTAAGGAGTAATTTAGCCTCATCTGGCGATGTAGGTGATGCAGATCATTAAATATATCATAAATAAACGTACTTAAACTACATAATTTATAAATTAAATACATTTGAGAGTGACAATATGAGAATTAGGCATAATTATTTAAGGAAAAATAGTATTTTCTGAGTGCGTTCTTAAATGTAGGCGATGTTTTGGCCTCTGACAGTAAGAGGCAGCGTATTCCAAAGTTTGACAGCCTGCACTGTAAAAGAGTTATCATAAAAGGATGAAGTGTGTGCAGGTGTAGTGAGTTTACGATACGTACGAGTGCGCAAATTGTGGGAAATAGAAAGGCGAAGGGATTCAATAAGATTAACGAAATTCAAAAAGAATCTACATACATAACTTCAAGCCAGGTCCCTTGCGCGGTGGGCACGAACAACAGAGCGCCATTCGGGCTTATTCTTACACACCTCGCTTGCTTCTTTGACATTCATAGCTCCTGTCATGCACGCTCGTCTGTTCTTAAGGCTCCTGACATCACCTTCTGCTAGTACACGATCAATTTGATCAAGAAAGGTGTGTCGTGGCCTTCCGCGACTTCTGCATCCATCCAGAATGACTAAACAGATATACAATGCAAAAGTTGCATTGTATATCTGTTTAGTCATTCTTCCATTATTCATTCTTTCCACATGCCCGAACCACCAGAACATTCCTTTCCTTACCTTCACCCCGACACTCTTTTAGACCAACTCTCTCGAAAGAATCTCGAGGTCGATTTGATGAAAACGAGAGTGTGTTATTAGATATTCTATGCTTTATCGGCGATGGCATTATGCGCGCGTTGATTTTGCCAATGTCGGAGTGACTGTAAAAATGACAAGTGTAAGGTGATCAGATATTACATTGCTCACCTTCTAAATTTATTATATAGTACAATACTTACACCCTAAACCTCCTCCTTACCTTAAGTAATGTTTCAACTTCCTTCATCTATCACACACCTTCGATTTGCGCTCGTCGAATAACCTCCTGTTAAAGTAAGGTGACCAACTACTCATTTACTGAGTTTTGTACTCTTTTTTTGCAAACCGTACTCTTTTCCAATCCTGCACTCTGAAAGTACTCATTTGTATATTAATCAAATATTTAAAATTATAATAGAAATAGCAGAAATTTCCTTATGTTGTCCAGGCACTAATGCTGCTCTTGAAAATACCCTTTTTCACTAGAGAATGATTATTGGCGCAGTGAGAAGCCTCAACTTTCTGTAAAATCTTTATCTGCAATCTTAACAGTCAAGTTTAATTATGCAAAATGAAAGTTGTTTGGATGTGGCTACATGATTAGACGGAGATCCTCATTTAGTAAAAAAAATCCACTGTAAAGAAAAGTATGTTTTAAAAGAAACAATAAAGTTATCGTTTTTCTTATATTTTTTTCACCTATGAAATACTTGCAAAGTGTACTCTTTTTGGACATAAAGTAGTTGGTCACCTTAGTTAAAGGCACCTACACATTCTCTTCAACATTTTTACTACAAACCCTTCGCTGTGAAAGCTTTTGGAAATGCTTTTGGAAATCTTTACCCGTAGATGTCAGAAAAGCTAAACCACTTGCCATATGTAAAAAATGGTCAAAAACCATTACCTAAATAGTAAAAATATTATTCTATTCTTCTTAACTTAGCTGTTTTCTGTCCACATTGTACTGTTCTACCTTTTTTATTTTACTTTTTTAAAAATTTAATTATACCTAGATATAAGTTATTAAAAGTATCCTCTCAGTCAGGTTGCCAGGAAGAGATCGTTTTTAGCGAAAAGGCCGCCTTTTGTTTTGCAGTTAAATTATTGTAATTATTCATTCTGTAATTGTCTAATTGGTGAGCAATAAAATGTTTCCTATTCTATTATAATAACAACTTTGAGCAGTGAAGAACAAACTACCTAATATGTAATGAATGACATGTGGGTACCCTGACAACGTTTTTGTTATTGAATTACAGCTATGGTTGTCTACATCGCAATTACAGCGTCATCTTTTTACTAACTCGTCTATTCCACAAAAACGACGTGATTTATCGGGATAAAAACTATCCTAAGTGTTGACTCTGGTTATAAGTCAGCTATGTGTCAAGTTTCATTCATATATGTTCTGTAGTTTCCAAAACGGATGCGATAAGAACACCATCCTCCATCCCCTTTTTACCGTCGGACTACCAGACGGGTGTTTGCGACACCGTTACATGGTAAAAACACCACCAATCAGAACCAAGTGTTTCGCTTCATCTTTTTTGGTGGGCACTGAAGAATCGAATAATTTGCCGGAGTCTGTTTTTCCTGACAAATACACTCTTGAAGTCTTCAAGTTACGAGTGAATAAGTATCTTCTAGTTAAGCGTGCTCCATCCTAGACTGCGTCATCACTCGACATCAGGTGAGACAGTGGTCAAACGCAAACCTAGACTTTCATTAAAAAAAAAACAACCATCCTTTTCGGTATTTTCTTATATCCCGTGAATACGTCCCGATGTCATTTGTCGGGATAAAAACTATCCTAAGTCTCGCTCCGGGATATAATTTCAATGCTCTAACACAGTGTTTTTCAACCTGTGGGTCGCGACCCCTAGGGGGGTCGCAGAGCCTTGCTCGCGGGGTCGCCGACGTAAGAGGAAAAAAAGGCAATTTAAGTTTATACCTCATACTTGGTACTTTCTAAGCTCAACAGCTTTTCGCAGAGTATAGGCCGTAATAATGAATATAGGTAACAAAATAGGGAAAGAACGTAGTAATTTAAATTACTAACTTTTTGTCTGCCTATGGGCCTAGGGGGTCGCCAAAATTTTTCAACCTGTAGAGGGGTCGCGTATTCAAAAAGATTGAAAAGCACTGCTCTAACAGACAGACAAAACTGCTAAAGATTTGTTTTCGAAATCTGCTGGTCCGAATAATTAGCCCTCCTGATTTTTGTTTACACATTTTCGGGGACCCTGCCACCTGGGGGTGTAATGCAGCTGGTAATGACGACCCTGATTATCTTCGTTTCAGACGATGGTGAAGGGGAAACTGAATATTTACAAGATGATTTGTCATTGTACTGTAGCGACGATGAAGACAACCGAACTCTTTACGGTTAGTTACACCATTAAATTATTAAAACAATCTTCTGTTGTACATTTCCAAGTTTCTTTCTTTGTAGGGGTCCAGCAGGATCTATGGTAATTAGTGCTATACAAAATGTTTGAAAATTGTATGGGAATGACATAATATTTAGCGTAACAATACATCCTAATAAGTAAGAAAGAGAGTTGGTCTGAAAGAGAGTGTCGGGGTGAAGGTAAGGAAAGGAAGGCTCCGGTGGTTCGGGCACGTGGAAAGAATGAATGATGGAAGAATGACTAAACAGATATACAATGCAAAATATAAGAAGTCGCAGGAGGCCACGACACACCTTCCATGATCAAATTGATCGTGTACTAGCAGAAGGTGATGTCAGGAGCATCAAGAACAGACGAGCGTGCATGACAAGAACTATGAATGTCAACGAAGCAAGTGAGGTGTGTAAGAATAAGCCTGAATGGCGCTCTGTTGTTCGTGCCAAACCCTAAAGGGACCTGGCGTGAAGTTATGTATGTATGTACAATACATCCTTCCCATACATTTTCTATTGCATTCGTTCAACGGCTATTGCCACTCAGTGGAGTCCACAGGCCCAAGGGTGAGGCCCATCCAAACAGGTGAATTCCCCACCAGTTAGCGCTTAAATCAAGAAAATTGTTGTTTTACAGGCTATACGGGAGATCCTGGCGAACATGCAGGTTTTCGTTGCAATGTGTGCAACAAACAGATTGTCGGGTAAGTAGAATATAAATAAATAATAATAAACACACATATTATGTATCCCCAAATAAAGCATGTTAAACTTGTGTTAATATATAAAGGACTACTCTAGGGCTGATCCCAGACACCCAGACCATAGTAAATAACGAAACTCGCCTTACCAGGAATCGAACCCGGTACTTCTGTGTTGCAGTGAGTTAAGCCGTCAATGGCTCAGCCCGCTCGACCACAGAGCCTAGGTTAATATATATAGGTATAGTCATAAGGCACACAATGTACACGCACTTCCTCACTACACCAGCACGTAACAGATACACTACTTTAGTATAAGTTTAGTATTAAAATTAGAATAAATTAATATAGTAATTTATTATTAAGGTACACCACAACACAAATATACATTCATAAATGTCACACACAATAACAAATAAGCATGTTTAACTTTTATTTTTTTTATTAAATTTAATTGTAAAAAAAGGGTACGAAACTATGAGTGGTGGTGCCAGGGTAAAATTTCAGGTCCTTCCCCACCTCCCCTATAGCACACCACTTGGCGGCGGTTGTACTTATATTGCCCTACCTCCTGGACTGGTGCGGCCTTCGATAATATAGCTCAATAGCAGTGGACGGCGGGACAATCAGATCAATCGTTGCATCCGATTGATTATATGGGAAGGAAAATCATGCCACTAACCTTGACCTCCCGAAACTGCACTTCTCCCAAATCGGCAACCCTGGAGACGTCTGGCAGCGGTCGTCGAGGTTTAATTAATTGTTTGCACACACAATGGAATATAATAAAGTATTTTTGTGACACACAAATTCACACAATGGCGGTTAAATATTAAAAATAGGTAGTTCATATGACTACGGCGCGGGTCGTTATACGCGCGCGGTCAGGTAGGCGACTTTCGACTTATTGTGGCAGTGGTGCGGATTTGTCCCTCCATTCACATTACGTGACGACACAATGTCGTTGGCCAATGAGCCTCATTAGCAGGGCACAGATCGGAAGATGTTGGCGCGACTGACTTCATTCCTATCATATAATCAAGGAGATGAACCAATCGAAATAATTGGCCTAAACAATGAGTCTGTAGAGTTACAAAATATACACAGAAGAAAAGAAAGAAAGAAAAATATACAAAGGCTGCCAATTCAAGACAACAATATAACACAGGTCTACAAAAAAGGTGTGCTTGATGGGCCAACCGACTGATAAAAACCAAAATCTTTTGGGTTTCTTGCGGTTATTTGCTCATTGACCTTCGATTCTGGCTTCAGATTCTTGTCCACCTGGAAAAAATACACCAGAAAACGCTAGTTGGACGGACAACCAGCACACACTTTTTTGTGCACCTGTATTACGTGTATGAATGTAGTTTTTTTTTCAAAAAGTAATTACCTACTTACGTACTAATTGTAAATATAAATTACTTATTTTTACGTAATGTGAATTTTATTTATTTTGTTCAATTTTGATGATTAAACGATGTCAAGTTAACTCACTTAACCAACCATAAAGTTTTTAATTTGGTAAGTTTTTGTATCAATAGACCAAAACTAGAGATAGGATTTTTAAAGTTTTTTTATAGCAGCAGATGGAAAGCGGTTACCATCGCCTATGGACATTTGCAACACCAAATGTGCTGCTGCTCACTTAACGGAGACTGGAACCTGGTCACTAATGCCGGAACACAACTCAAGGCTGTTATGGCGACATATTCTAGACCAGTGGTGGTAGCCATCTAGTCAGGCAAATGCCCTTCCACCTGACTGTGGGTTGTTTTGTCGCCTCTTACGACAGGCCGCCCGGCCGCAGGAAATTGTATTCTTTCTCCGTTCCTGCACGGATAGAAAAGTAATTTGGCTATGGGGTTCTGAGGTATCAGTTTATTTTGGGCAAGGGACCCGCCCAAAATAGTTTGGAAATTCCTGGTTAAATCTATCCACCGCTACAAAGTTATTTTGTACTGAAATCGTGAAAAAAGTAAAGATTATGGCTGCACACTAACTTGAAAATAATTCTTCTAATTAAGTCTGAAGTGGAAAATGAAAACTTGACACGGAAATCGTGTGGAGCCATATTTGAAGAGATGAAGATGAAAGAGGGTGATTGTGACTTCCAGCTTCCGCTACGTGTGCGTGCAGTGCTCGGACTTCGACCTGTGCAGCGGCTGCGAGGCCCAAGGGGCCCACCACCAGCACTACGTGCTCAGGGTCCCCGGACCCAGGCCATATGTGAGTACTTCTCCCCTCCTTCTCTTCTCTTCTAAACTACTTCAAAATGATAAAAAATCATAAGAGACCTTTTTGTAGAGCCTTAAATTCTCTACAAGAATTATGTCGACATGATCTGTTTATCCGTCGATAACGTAAAAAATTCCAAAGTTTGGTAATCGGGGGGGAGGGGGGGGGTTTAAAATTAAAATTAAAAGCTATAACTTGGCATGAGTTTTTTTTAATAGATTTAGAACCGATTTAAGACTCGTGAAAAAAATTTCAGACAAACCCTAAATAAGGACCACCCTAATATATATATATATATATATATATATATACTTAGTTTCAGCCAAATCATTCCAGACAGAATAGACAGACAGACAGACAAGAGTTACTTACGCATTTATAATATTAATAGGGATAAAATTCTCAAGTGGGCCTTCGAGGCCAAATCCTAAATAGCGAAAAACGCACAAAGTGGTCTCGAGGCCGATTTTGACGAGAACTAAAGTCGGAAGCTATTACCCTTGTCAAGGAGCGAACCGGCTGACTCGTGTCACGTGACATGAATCACTTTGATTGTTTCATCCACACTGAAAGAAGGAAGTGAAACGTGTAATGTCAGCTTTTGCTCGACTCATGATGAAAAATAATCGGTTTTGTTTAATATAATGATCATTATTATCCCCGCATGTTGCTAATGCGCTGGAACCTTGTCAGATTAACATTCACGTGACGTCATTCACAAGTCGATATGTACGCGTACTCGCCGGCCAGTGATGCTAACAGTACCGAGTGTTCGGCTACGGTGACGTCATCAAAATGGCCGCCAGGCGCAATAGCAATTTGCGGGAATAGTACAATGTGTGTGTTTTGTTTGAAGGGAGAAGTGCAGAGCGTGTTGGCGCGAATCAGGAAGCACCTGATGGCGTCGATGGACCCCATACAAGTGGCCGACGACGCTGTAAGGTGCGAATATCTCTTTGTCATTTTTAATTGATTGTATATTTAATTATGATGCACTGTTGTAGTGGAACACTTACAAGCCAATAGATGGCGGCGTACAATAATTGAGGTCGCGAACGTTTCCCGAAACGTACAAAGAGTATATGCAACTTTCCAACCGTAATAAATGGGCCTAAGCTTGCGAGGAATAACATTGGCCTCGCTGGAACATTTTCATAGAGACGGAAAAGCATTCCATCTCGCTCCTCCACCTAGTCGGTACATCCCTAAACTATCTTAATTACAGCTCTTAATAGCGATGCGCAAACTAAATCACTAATGAGATCAGTGATTTATAAATCTTTTTCCTTAAAAGATGTAAATCACTCTTAAATCTTTGGTTTCGAATGACATAATTCATTCAGTTGACCGGCTTTAAGCTTTAAAATAATGCAAGAGAGTCTAATTTACTGTGTATCATCATTGTATTTCTTAGAGTGCGCATGTTATCTCTTTTCAATTCACAATATCCTGTATCTATTGTCTCATACTACATCTAAGTATCTGATTTGTTAGTTTTCATCATTCCTTGCGACTAAAATCATTCCTAACGTAGTGAGTTAAAGATGTATTTTCCAAACTAAAGATTTAAAGAATGATTTCGAATTTTGAAAGATTATACATCTTTTAAATCAACCACTCCTGAGTTACACATCTTTAGCTCTTAAGGTTCCGGCTTGATTGGTCTGATACTCTCTCACAGAATATTGGCGTAAAATTAGATTAGACTTAATCATGTTTCGTCTGACGAGTGAGAGTTACTTCGACTGAATTAAAAAAGTTCGTTAAACACGTGGGCTTTGCCATATAACTAGGATACAGATAATAAAGAAAAAACTATTTTCACTATGAAGTAAACAAGAAAATAGACAAAAATGTAGTATACAGATGAGTCGGTTCAATTGTTTCAGAACGAAACCGAAACAAACGATGTATTCTCACAGTAAAGTTGTCTGTTCTTTTCATTTTTGAAGTGAAAATAGATGTTTCTATTGAAAAAAAACTTCGTTTAAAAAAACTGACTTCAAAATCTAAAAAACTAAAAAGTATAAAATAACTTACTTCTAAAGCTATTAATATTAATATATAATATCTAAAACATCTTAAAGTCGGTTTTTTAAACGAAGTTTTTTTTTATTTGTTACTTTTTAGTGTCTAGCTATGTATGGGTACCACCTACGAAAGGTGCCGCGCTCCTTAAAAAATATAGGTCCAAGAAACGGGACCAAAGAAATGTTCGTAAAATGAAAACTACTGGGCCAAACTATGTCAAATTTTTATGCGACCAAATGGCAACTATTCCACATCAAAATTAAACAAGAATCGTAAATCGGATCATAAATCTCGGAGTAATCGGTGTACATATATAAACAAACATACCGATCAAATTAAGAACCTCCTCTTTTTTGAAGTCGGTTAAAAATTACCTTGAAGATATGGATCAATGTCGAATCCAAGGTGAGAACAAGACTGCCCCCAAAAAATCTTACAACTATTGCTAAGGGATATTTTGACGAGATGACCCCTATTCTGAAATACTGATGAAATTACATTGACTCACCTGGTATTAGGAAATCATTTTAGATAATCAATCATTAATAACAAATCATATGTCGTTTAACCCGTTGTAATTTGGCGCAGCAAGTTAAAAAGACCCCCGATTTTGAAACATTCTTCATTGGTGCTCCGCTCCTATTGGTCTTAGCGTGATGATATATAGCCTATAGCCTTCCTCGATAAATGTATTTATTATCCAACACTGAAAGAGTTTTTCAAATCGGACCAACGGTTCCCGAGATTAGCGCGTTCAAGTAAACAAACAAACAAATTCGTCAGCTTTAGCTTACAGTTTATGTACTGTGTCATATGCAAATAAGTTTTCATTTTATTTCAAAAGCGACCGCTTTAGGCCCGCTGATACCTTATTGTAACTATATAATTCTATTCCAGTATAAAATTGGAGTTGAAAGACGAGGACGAGGAAGTGCCTCACCAGGAGGTGGATCCTCAAATAGAGCAAGGAGAGAGCGAAGATATCGCCAAAGAGAATCAGGAGACGAGCCAAGACGAGGGAGAGAGCAGCCAGGACGAGATGGACCCACTTCACACGCACAACAGCACAGACGCAGAAACTGTAAGTGTATATAATATCAATGGAATTGTTGAATCATTTCTTTTTGTAATAAATGAAAAAATCACAATAAGTTCTATAACAAATTATTTTAAGCTTTAGTTAAAAAGTTACATCAAATATATAATATCAGCCCATAAATGTCCCACTGCTGGGCTCGGGCCTTCCATGATAGGGGGAACGGACAGCATACTCCGCTACGCTTGTCCAAGGCGGCTTGGCAGGTTCGACACATCGGTTATCTCGATGTGTAGGTTGCATCACGATGTTTTCCTTCACCGTTGTAAGCACGTGGTAATTGTAACAATATGCATATTAGATCAGAAAACTGACTACAGTAGAATTATTTTCTCCGTGCAGTTTGGGTCATAAATAATCGGAGTATTTCGCTCTCTCTTCCACTCACGGGCCTTATAGGCAGGCATAGTGATACGCATTATTGTTGTCGATAAGCGTTATTGATAGTATATTTAGTTTTGTCATTTTGTGGTTTAGTGATATAAATGAAAGAAAAAAAATGGATAAAACAACGTATTTATTAAAATAAGAATAATAATGATTTAAAATAAATTATGAATTAGGTATCTATGTATTAAAAAACGTAATTATAAAAGTTTAGAATGTAACAAGTTATATTAAAAATAAATATAAATACTTATATCTAAGTTTAAAATTAACAGCAAAAAATATAATAATGATAATCTTTCTTTGATAAGAATGAGTTTTTATCGATAATGGCGTTGCGCCCGCGCTGCACCCTCACTGCCCTAGCCGGGCTGAGGCCGAGTTTGATTTATGACCCATACTGCACGGAAAAAATAACTCTACTATAAGAGGTGCATGCCTTCCGGTCGGAATTGAACCCGCGCCCTTCGATTCAGGGGCGCGTGCACTAGCCATTACGCTACCACAACTTCACATCTATAATGTTATAAAATACTAGACATGCTGTATCTGTATATTGCAGCTAATAAAAAAAAACCAACTGGCATATATTATATAGACGATGGAGAACACAATGCAATTTAAAACATTTTTTTCATTATTCACATACATATACGTAGAACACGACGTTATTTTATATTAGATTTTTTTTTACATTAGAAAAAAAGAATGCGTCGTGTTCTACGTATATCGAGAGCTTAATAAGAAACGGGCGTACTGACAAAAGCGTAGTTTTACACAAGCGACAAAGTTGTGAATAAAACAAAACTAGTTGATTGTATGAAGCTGATATTTGGATTATCCTTCTATTTAGGTAGACTTAGGGCCGTGATCACGGCCGCTAAAGTGGCCGAAACGTCGGAATAACCAAAATCAAATAAATTACGGCGTTTAAAACCGTTAAAACGTAGCTTAATTATGTATACAAGTCGCGAAAACTTGAGAAAATATTTTTTATATCTCTAGTCTTACGGTCTTATTCATAGATAATTAGTAAGTTTTAACCCTTCTTTATGGTTTTTAAAAAAGCGATTAAACTTACTGTAATGCTTTATGTATAATACCGTTACGGTTCATATAAATTTCGTAGTTTGAAAATTATGCAACCAATGTTTGTGTTTGAATGGCTGGTTATTGTCAAGGATTCAATTTTATTGGATGTTTACTTTTTTTGTTATGTAAAGTGGCTAAACATACATAAATAATTAGCTAGTACAATGAAGAAATGTATAAATAATCGAGTACAATAAACTTTTGTATTGTATTCTACTCATAGTCCCTCAAGACTATAAGTAGATTACTGAACCCAGATCACCGCCATCTATGGGTAAGGTGCCCGTAAGGCTGGCTATGTTTCCTTTGCTGGATTGCCATACTGATCCGTTCCAGAGGTAAGCACCAGCCTTCTGATCAGCTGAAGACTCAGACCAGGAGAGGCTAATGGCTTCAGGACCCCACGGTCCAAGCGTCTCGACAGCAACAGCATAAACATATACTTCATTTTTACTTGGATTATGTTAAAGCAATGCTAAATATATCTTATATTTTAGGCTAGTGTGCACTTTTAACCGACGATTAACCAAAATTAATCACTGTTGTTCAATAGATTTTTTGTGATTATTTTATTTTAACTATCGGTTAAAAATCAGTGCACACCAGCCTTAGTAGGTTAAATCAACATTTCTTTTCCCAATAAAACACTAACTGTTTTAAGCCAAAATATACTATAACTTGTCTAGTCTAATGAATAATTGATATAAGTCATTGTGTTCTAGATGGATGACAGGGAAGCCAAATGGACACCGTCAAAGGAAGGTTTGGATAACATGGAAACAACAGATCGTGAAGGTGTCCCAAGTAACATAAAAACTTATACTCGTACAAGACTGTCCAATGTGAAACCAATCACCGAAGATACATCTACTAATAGTAACATAGAACAAACTAGTCAAGAACAACAAAGTCTCAAAAAGAATACAGAGTATATTAAAGTAAAACCTTTAAGAAGTATTAGCAAACCAAAACCTATTATAATTAAGAAGAACAATACCATCACTCCGCTGTCAATTTCCAAAGTAAACCCAAGAATAGTGTTAAGCAGGGTAAACTTAGAAGAATTAATTCCACCAAAAATGGATGAAAATGTATGCATGAAAAAAAGAAGAATTATTACGGGTCAAAGTGAGTTTGACAAGTTTTCAAACATTTATCCGCCAGCGAAAAAAGTTTTAGTACCGGTAGTGAGCAAGCACTTATTGAATATAGCAAAAGGCCATAGACTACCAGTCAGTGTTACCAGGGTGTTTAAGCCGAATTCTACTGCGGGAGCTAATACTAACAGGTAAATATTCTTTTATATTGTAGCAGCGAGACTTGAAGGTTTAATATTAATAATTTCTTCAGATGGCAGAGAGTAGTACTCGTCTTCACTATCGAGTGCTGATGTGAACTGAACTAATTTATTTTGGGGATGGTAACCTTAAGTACAAATCGCTTCTTTGCTTCAATAACGTGACATACCCCAATACTCACTTATTTCACTCACTCACTATATTTTGCCAAATTTATCATATTATCACAACTTTCTCATATATTTCAAAAAGCTTAGTAAATTGACACTAAATTTAATTGTAAAAAATATACAAAAAAAGTGTAAAATATGTTTGGATAATATCTTTTTTTGAAATTTTAAAAGTGGCGTACTGTAAATTTGGGTTTTTCAAGATACCACTTTATTGAAGCAAAGAAGCGAAATATTAGCAAGTTGTACAGTTAGAACAATATAAAGCACGATGTGTGACCGCGACGGATGCTGTGCGAGCGAGATAGAGCAACTATTAATATGTGCACTCCCACGTTGCGCGTGGCACTATGGTAGAATTATTTTGCCCGCGCAGTTTGGGTCTTTTTCTTCTTTGTTCAATAATGGCTTGGCACGGTTTGTGCATTCAGCCAGTTTGGGTCATAAAATAAAGCGAGTATTTCTCTCTCTCTTCCACTTAAGGGTCTTATGGGCGGGCATAGTGATGCGCATTATTGTTGTCGATAAGAGTTCGATCGATAGTATATTTAGTTTTGTCATTTTGTGAGTTAGTTATAAAAATGAAAAACAAATAATAGATACCACAACGTATTTATTAAAATAAGAATAATAATGACTTATAATAAATGATTAATTAGGTATCTATGTAAAAAAAACTTTAAGTACAAAAGTTTAGAATGTAACAAGTTATAAAAAAAATAAATACAAATACTTGTATCTAAGTTTAAAATTAAGAGCCAAAAAGATAATAATGATTTTTATAAGATTAATGATCTTTCTTTGATAAGAATGAGTTTTTATCGATAATGGCGTTTTGCGCCCGCGCAACACGCTCACCGCCTTAGCCGGGCTGAGCCCGAGCTTGATTTATAACCCAAACTGCACGGACAAAATAATTCTACTATAATTCGTTATGCACTGCGATGACTAGACGTATGCTGCTCTGCATAATGTTATAAATGCGCATGTGAGTTCACTTCTTTGCGACGATTTCACGCGTTAACTACGTAACACGTCGAGCCCTTACTGCCATTTTATCGTAAGCAACATTTGGACCTAAGTATATTTTTTGTTGCAAAAGCTATTTTAAGATACTGTTTTGTTTATACAAATAAGGTAGGTAAATTAGATAAGGCTCCCATAGAAAAAGTAATAACGATAAACCAAGTTCAAACTTAATAATCAAGATGAAGAAGTTGGCGGTAGGCTAAAGAAAACTTTAATAATACTCATTGACACTGGCATCTTTGCTTTCCCTGATCGGAATAATAAAAATCAAATAAATTACCGCGCTTAGAACCGTTAAAACGTAGTTATTTATGCATACAAGTCGTGAAACTTTATTTTATATTATTATTATATTAAGAAAGTATTATATAAACAAACTTAATCGTGTAAATTTCCTTGTACAATCAGCAAAAAGAGGTTCGTCACATTTTGCAGAAGAAAATATATATTATAATCAAAAGTCAAATAAAAAATAATTATTTACATTGCGATTGTTTGCTCGCGATGTATACAAATCTAATTTAGTTTTTATATAAGTATATTAAAGCTCTATGTTAGTAGGGTTTGACTTTGGTTATGCCACGGGGACCACTGTAGTTTTTGTACGAATTGAAAGACGGAAATGGATATTATTGATTTCTAAATATTTTAATACTTCCTTTTTTTGTTTACAGATAACACATGGCGTTACTTGGTGAATCCTGGAGACATATTGTGATGTAATTAAGAGTAAAACAATAAGTTAATTTAAAATGTTTTTTTTTTCAATAGCTATTTTTTCTGGCAATACTACCATATTCACGTTTTGTTCTGAATGTTTCTATGAATTTTATACCCTTCTCCTCGTAAAATAATAAGGGACATATATACATAGTGTTGGCGCCGTATGCACGTAACCGCGAAAAGAAAAAAGTATTAATATCCTCCCATTGTCCTCTCTCCTTGTCTGTCCTATCCGCCACAACAGTCGCGCGAACGAGACGCACAATGAAGAAGCAATGTCTATGGCGCTGCGCTTCCGTTTTTGTCAAGTGTCATGCAGTCTTGCAACGCTACCGCTTCAAGTATGTTAACGTGTAACGTAAAATAGGTATTAAATTCAAAAATTTATGGAATACATGAGACATGTTGCAAAAAAATGTACGGTATGTTTTTATATTTGTAAGTATAATGATATTTTCTATCCTTTTATTGCGCTCTATCTTATTAAATATGCACTGTTTGCTCCAGCTCCATTAATTCTTCAAAAGTCATTCTGTACCATAATTCTGTATAAAACTTTAAAATACATACATACATAACTTCACGCCAGGTCCCTTGCGGGGTAGGCACGAACAACAGAGCGCCATTTAGGCTTATTCTTACACACCTCACTTGCTTCTTTGACATTCATAGTTCTTGTCATGCACGCTCGTCCGTTCTTAAGGCTCCTGACATCATCTTCTGCTAGTACACGATCAATTTGATCATGGAAGGTGTGTCGTGGCCTTCCGCGACTTCTGCATCCGTCCACTTTTGCATTGTATATCTGTTTAGTCATTCTTTCATCATACATTCTTTCCACATGCCCGAACCACCGGAGCATTCCTTTCCTTACCTTCACCCCGACACTCTCTTTCTTACTTCGGTATTACGAACGCGGTCCGCGAGCGTCACTCCGCAGATTTTGCGCAGTGCTCGCATTTCGACCGCGTTTACTCTATTTTCGTGCTCTCTCTTTCATACCCAACTCTCGCTTCCATACGTGAGCGTAGGTACCAGCACCGCGTTGTGTATGGTAAGCTGGGCCTTCTGGCTGAGGTTCTTAGCGCCTAGAAGTTTACCTAACGCTCCATTCACACTATTCCCCAAATTCACTCTTCTTTCTATATCAGCGGTGTACCTTCTATCCCTACTAACTAACTTTAAAATTAGAACTTAAATATAAATAGAACAACTAATATAAAGAAAAACATTTTTTAGCTAGACGTGTTGCTGGGGAGTTTCTTGCCGCTTCTTCTCCTTAACAGCAATAACACGTTGCGAAGCGGTGTACATAGACTAGGAAGTAAAATTAAATTTTAACCTATATGTATGACCTTCAAAAAGTGTTCTCCAGTGGAATTTATTTTGAATAAAACTTGAATTTGAATTTGAAAAACGAGCCAACGAACCCAGCAAACAAGTGAATGTTCCATATTACACATTTTATCCCATAACGCACATCACATCGAAGATGACGAAAACTTAGGGATCCAGTTTTGCCAGTGTGTATGGAACATGAAAAAAAAACGAACATTACGTTCACACACTTTACCTCCTAACGATTTTGTGACACTTTCATGAATTAAACGCCCAAAATCTTTAAAAAAGGTTTCAATGGTGAAAACCCAAGACTGAACTTTAAAAACAGTAAGTAACTTCGCAAGTATGATTTTTTTCTTGTCTCGGGTGAATGAGAACAAGGGAAAAAGGACAAAAATAAGTAACCTTTTGATAGGCCTTTGTTAAAAGCATTCGACTTAAAACAACATACTTCTTACATCATTTTTTTCAACTACCTTCAAAAATATCTATAATAGATAAGCTAGAACGCCTTCAAAATGTTTGTATCCGGTTCATATTTGGTTTGCGTAAATATGACCATGTCTCCGAATTTCGTGATAAGCTTAAATGGTTACCTATTCGCTTTCGCCGGAATGTTCACCTACTCTCACTTTTACACAATATCCTTTACAATCCCTGTTCTCCCCAATATTTAAAGGAACTTTTTAGTTTTCTCTACCAATCTCATTCCTGCAATTTGCGCTCAAATGAAAATCTTTTATTAAGTATACCTGCACACACTTCTTCCTTCATAGGAAATTCTTTTGCCGTACAGGCTGTTCGCCTGTGGAACTCCCTCCCTTTATCAATCAGACAAGCTAAATCAATTTCTACATTTAAAAGTATGGTCACTGACCATTACTGGTCCATTAAATAAAAATCGTTGCATTAAATTAATGTATCTATTGTTTGAATGTATATATATTTATAATATCATCATATATCTAATTATATATGTATAAATGATTATCTATATGTATATATAAGTAGTATAAGTATATAGTACTTTATTTAATTTTTTTTTTTTTTTTATAATACACCACCAAAAATCTTATATTTAAATTTCGTTCAAAATCTCCTGACACCGGGTTGCCTGGAAGAGATCGCTATAAGCGATAAGGCCGCCCATTGTTCTAAAACAAATGTATCCATATCAATTGTCTAGATTTAAGTTTATGGTGAACAATAAAGAGTTTTCATTCATTCATTCATATCAAAAATGAAATTAAACTTAAAAACCAATTTAATAAACAAAAAATCCTTTAAAATTAAAAGAAACATTTATTTGATTATTATTTGTTTAAAACATTTGAAACAATTATGATAGTCCTTATTAACACAAATGTCTACTAAAAGGTCAAATATTGAATTACGGTAATTTTTATTATATCATAGATCCATATAAGGTTTATATTTAAATAGTAAATATAGAATAAAAGCAGCTATTTTTGATAAGTATATCAAAACAAATCGTAAAGATTGTATGCATATATTGTCATTTATTTTTAACCGACTTCAAAAAAAGGAGAAGGTTGTTGTTGTGGTTGTTCACCGATTACTCCGAGATTTATGATCCGATTTACGTGGAATAGCTGTCATTTGGTCCCTAAAAATTTAACATAGTTTGGCCCAGTAGTATTCATTTTACGAACTTTTTTGTTCACGTTTCTTAAGACCTATATTTTTTAAGGCGCGCGGCACCTTTCGTAGGCGTACCCATAGCTAGACACTAAAAAGTAACAAATAATAAAAAAAAACTTCGTTTAAAAAACCGACTTCAAACACTAATAAGTATAAAATAATTTATTTCTACAGCTATTATTAATTATAATATCTTATTTTTAATATATATTTTATTATTTTATCCGTGCAGGAACGGAGAAAGAATACAATTTCCTGCGGCCCGGCGGCCTGTCGTAAGAGGCGACAAAACAACCCACAGCCAGGTGGTAGGGCATTTGCCCGACTGGATGGCTACCACCCCTGGTCTAGAGTATGTCGCCATAACAACCTTGTGTTGTGTTCCGGCATTAGTGACCAGGTTCCAGGCTCCCTAAAGAGAGCAGCAGCGCATTCGTAGCACCTTTGGTGTTGCAAATGTCCATAGGCGATGGTAACCGCTGTCCATCAAGTGGGCCGTCTGCCTGTCTGCTGATCTCCTGCAATTAAAAAAAAAAAAAAAAAATATTATCTAGAACATCATGAAGTCGGTGCAAAGTAAAATATACAAATTACTATATTTTGAAATTTAAAATTAAATTAAATTACAAAGCGGGTTGGGTTTACATATATGTCCCTGGATGATTTTAATGGTTAATGTGTTTAGGAATATATTTAAGACTTATTTATAACAACTGAAATTGGTTTTGAGTGGAAAAAATACATATTCAATTAATTATCGAAGTTTGAAATTCACGACAATGATCTGGTAATTTTGTCGCCGAGACGTTTTTTGACGGGATTTATCGAAATAGGAGACTGTATGTATCCGAAAATTTAAATATTTTAAACAGTCGGCTAGGTTAGGTTTTGTGTAGACCAAAGCGCACTAGCCGAGCGAGCGTGCCGCGGCAGCTGCCGGCGAGTGCCAGAATCGACTGTAACCATTCACTATTTATCTTATATATTAGTGAAAAACAGAAGTGAGGTTAGATTGACAAAAACATTAATAACTCAGTAACTATATATTTCCTCGCCATAGGAGTTGCAGAAGGAGTAAGGTTTCCTCCCCCCTCGCCCCCCCCATTACTTATAATTCCGGGGACATATATATAAACCACATCCTACAAAGCACCGACTTTAACATGTTTTAGATAATATATGTTAAAAATAAGATATTACAATTAATAATAGCTTTAGAAATAAGTTATTTTATACTTTCATACTCAACGATCTTGTTCGATGCGAAGTCAATAAAGACCATTTTCTTTGGTTTTTGTTGGCACTGGTGCTCGGTCATACACAAACATAAGCCTCCAACATACGTTCCGAAACATCACTTTATAAAAAAGTGGTAACTTGAAAATAGGAATAGTTAAAGTTTGGGTACTTAGAATACTACCATGGGCGTTCATTTGACGAAATTGGATTTGATGCTGGGCTTTATTCACTTTTTTAAGGATGACGCCGGGAACAAATCGGTTGTGCAATTTCAAAACTTAGCAACTGCCATTTAGTTTTTAAATTAATGTTTGCGTTCTTCTTGTTACTAGGATTTTTTGCCAAAACACGTAAAGCCTATTTAAAAATATATCGCTCCCAATAAGGTTAACAAATACTTTTGAAACTTTGATGTTCATTATATTTTTTGTCGCTTGGTATAAAGTTTGTTGAAATGCACTTGTTTACGCTATTTTTATTATTACGAACGAAATATATATTATATATAAAAGTCATGTTAGTTACACTATTTATAACTCAAGAACGGCTGCACCGATTAGGGTAAAAATTGGTGGGGAGGTAGCTTAGAACCAGGAGACGGACATAGGATACTTTTTATCCCGTTGCAACCGGTAGGTGGCGCTGAGATCGAGTTCTAGAATTCTAATCACCTGGACCGATTTTGGTATTTTTTTTGTGTTTGAGTGGGTTCCCGGATGGTTGAGATTCGCAATTAGAACCGGTAGATGGCGCTGAGAACGAGTTATAGAATCCTCCTAATCACCTGGTACAATTTTGGTGATTTTATTTTTGTGTTCTGAGTGGGTTCCCGAGTGGTTTAGATTCGCAATTATAACCGGTAGGTGGCGCTGGGATCGGGCCCTAGACTTTTAATTTTTCAGAGCAGGACATAACATAGTTCCCGGATTATTTCACAAAACCGGAATTATATTTAATAATAAAACATCACCAAACGCCGAAGAAATACATTGTAGATAAATTATTCGCTAGAATGTATTTGGAACCTCGTAAAACAAAGAGTTTCAGACAAGAATGTTGAACAATTGGAGAGTAACAAATATTAGAGGCTTTGCAATCTGAAGAGACTGGAAGAAGGATACTGGCGAAAAGATAGATTGATCGACGAGTTATTTATTTTTAACACGGGAAATTATACTGATTCTAACGAGACATCGGACTCTGATACCAATTCAGATGAACCTGATGTAGGTTATATGAGGAGTTGAAGTGTTAAGATTCTCAAAAATGTGATGAATGATGATGATGATTAAAAGTTAACATTAGTCAAACATTTTGTTTTAATTAAAAAAACACGTCAAATTTCCTTTATGAACTTTTATTAATAAATGAGAATATTACGTTTTGTTAACAGTACCTATTCTTTGCTGATGACGTCACAAGGGCGTTAATTTGACAAGGTTCCAACGCATTACCAATTTGCGTGGCTTATACCAAAACTTTATATCTACAGTCTCAACAATTTTGGACACTAGTTGAAACAAATGTTTTTTAGAGTATGGATAGGAGTGTTAAGCCAGGCTAAGACAACTGAGGCAGTACAGTCGTGTCCACGCCGCTCGTCGTTTCGAGGTGACTCATATGCGTTCGCTGTTATTTTCCATTGACTCGGCTTGTTTACGGACTTTGGAAGATTCCGCTTTGCTCGTTTTCGTTTGGTTATCTCAGGATTGTCGGTTCCTTCGTGTATTATTACTCTGGCTCGATACTGGTTGTGTTGTTTCCTGCGTTGTTGTTCTGATTTTGGCTCGTTACTGGACTCCAATTACCGACTACCCACGGAAATGAACCCCTGATGGCCGACTCGGATTCGAGTTGCGCCACAGGGGTGAGTGAGGGCCGGAAACGGCCCCACGCTGATCCCCGTGGGGAAATGGCGGACGCGGATGACACCGACGCGTCCGTCCCAAAGGTGTCCCTCACCCGCCGTGGCAGGGGCCGCGGAATAACGGGGAATAGAGGCCGTGGACGTGGTGCCACCACTCCCAAAGAAGGGACGGCGGCCAGTGAGGCAAAGGTGGGGGCTACTAAAAGTCTCCGCCTTTCAAAGAAGAAGACTCCCGCCGAGTCTGGGAAAGACTCGGGGGATACCACCGAAACCCCGGAGGCCTACGCTTCGAGTCAGAAGGCGGGCCCCCATCGGAAAAAGACCCCGTCCCCCGAGCCCACCTTGGGGGACACTACCAGCGATGCGGTGGTCCCCGCTTCGAATCCGAAGGCGGGCTACCAACGGAAAATTACCAAGTCCCCTGAGCTCAATTCGGGGGACACCGCCAGCGGTGCGGTGGCGGCGCCTGTCACGGACGAGGCGCTCCGCCGGCCAATCCCTCTGTCCCCTAAGCCGACGAAATCCGCCGACCCGGAGGTAGATAGAATCATGGCTTTCGCCTCTAGCCTTAGTCAGAGGCAATTCAAAAAGAATGCAGTCCAGGTACTGCCGGATGGTGACCTCTCGTCAGAGCCGGATCCGGCTTGCCTGGAAGTTACGCGGCTGGGTGTCCAGGAGCTTCGTGCGATGGCTGGGCGATATACAGCAGACATCTGTAAGGTCGCCCAGACATCAGGGAACCTTAAGGGCACCTATGTCAAGAGGCTCAAAGAGGCGGCTGCGACACTCCTCGATGTAGTGAATACACTCACGGAGAGGTCGGTTGACGCTGAGAACAAACGTCTCAGTGCCGACAACAGCCGCCTCAGGCGAGAGGTGGAGTCCCTGCGGACTGAGCTACATGCTTACCGTAGGGAATACGAAGAGCTCAAGGCAGTTGAAAAACGCAGCCGCCGCACGGAAACTGGCGACCAGGGAGCCGCTGCCGTCGCGCCGCCAGTTGCTCCTCCACTCGACGTGGAAGAACTAAAACGGTTTTTCCTTGTGTCGATGGGGGAGATGTTAAATGCACGCCTCGCCGGGCTAGAGGACCGCCTGCTCCCCGCAAAAACCCTTCGGCCTCCGCTGCAGGCCGACAAAAAGAAATCAGCCCAAACGACGGCGAATGTGGTGCCCACCCCGGCTATCTCAGCAGCGCCAGCCTCCGATGCTCCGGAGGATAACGCGGCCGAGACCGTAATGGAAATAGTGGAGCTCTCCCCTCCACCTCCGCCGAAACCACAGCGGCCCCCGCGCCCCTCTCGCGCGGTGGCATCGCTAGCGGCATCACAGCTACAACCGAAACTGGGGCCTTCAAAGGTGCGGGAAGAATTCCCCCCTTTGAAGGCAAAAAAGTCACAGGGGGCGGTTCCAGGCCTCCCCGCAAGGTCAGACCCCACCTCAGCGTCAGCCCCTCCTGCAGAATCGGGCGACGAGTGGGTGGTAGTCACGAGAAAGGGCAAAGGGAAGGGGAAGGGGAAGAGCAAGGAGGCTCAACCCCAGATTCCACCCTCGCAGCCCCCCGCCCGATCGTCTCGCCCACAAAAACAGAGGCAACCGATTAAAAAACAGCCGGCAAAGCTCGTGGAGGCTAAAGCGGCGGCAGTTATGGTCAAACTGCTGCCGGAGGCCTCCCAAAGGGGGTTGACTTACCGCCAAATCTTTGAAAAGGCACGGGCGGTCGTTGACCTTCAAATGATGGGGCTTAGGGAGGGGCTGAAGATCAGCCGTACCGCACACGATGCCCGCTTACTAGAGTTACCCCCCGGACCGGAGGGGGTAGAGAAGGCGGACAGGTTGGCTGTGCATCTAAAAGAAGTGCTCACCGGGGTGGCCGAGGTGACCAGGCCGTTGAAAAAGGGGGCTGTTCGACTCACCGGCATGGATGACTCGGTAACCCCCGAAGTAATTGTTGAAGATATAGCCCGGTTTGGGGACTGCCCCAAGGACCAAATAACCGCCGGCGGGATCGGCATTGGTCCTTGGGGGATGGGCACCTCACTCGTGATATGCCCGGTCTCGGTCGCCAAGCGCATGCTTGAGCTTGGCCATATCTTAATTGGCTTCAGCTCAGCGCACGTGGAGCCAAGGGAGAAGCGACCCGTGCGTTGCATGCGCTGTATGGCGGCCGGTCACGTATCAGTGACGTGCCCAGAAGGGGCCAAGGATCGCTCGGGCCTGTGCTTCCGCTGCGGGAAGAGCGGACACAAGGCCAAGATGTGTAAGGAGCATTCGGTGCACTGTGCTGTGTGCGCCGACGCCGGTTTAAAAGCGGACCACGTGACCTGGTCGAAGGACTGCCTCCCTCCCCAGGTCAAGGGGAAATATCCCCCCTTGGCGCCTTCAACTGCCGCAAACAGGCCTGAGGAGTCTGGTATGGAACATTAATAATGCCTGTACAATATACCAGACTCCTGCAGGGGAACACCAATCACTCGGCCGGGGCGCAGGACCTCTTACTGCAGTCCATGGCGGAGTGGCAGATTGGCCCAGCCGTGATATGCGAGCCGTATTATGTCCCTTCCCACGATAACTGGGTGGGGGACCTAGACGACACGGTGGCGGTAACATCTAGAACAGGCACTAACCCCTCTCTCATCGCCATCGAAAGGGGACGGGGCTACGCGGTGGCAGGTTGGGGAGAATACGCCATAATTGGCGTATACTTTTCCCCCAACCGTCCCCTGGCGGAGTTTGAGATCTTCTTAGACACCGTCAGGGCCGCCGTGAGCAGGCTGTCGCCGAGGGCAACGTTCGTTCTCGGTGACTTTAATGCCAAGTCCCGTTTATGGGGAAGCACCGTGACCGACATGCGGGGACAAGCCGTGGAGGCGTGGTCCCTCCAAAGCGGTTTATCGCTCCTCAACCGCGGAGCGGTCCACACCTGCGTGAGAGCGCAGGGTAGTTCGATTGTGGATTTATCTTTCGCCACCCATGCGCTTGCACGCAGGGTGCAGGATTGGCGAGTGGTAGAGGAGGTAGAGACCCTCTCAGACCACCTATACATTATGTTTGAGATCTCCCCTCCTGCAAGCAGAGCAACAAACCCTCCAAGCAACCACGGCCAACTCCCGCGATGGGCCCTCACTCGGCTAGACCCCGAGCTAGCTGAGGAGATGGCCGTAGTCCAGGGCTGGGTCAATCCAGAATGTGGCGATAATCCGGAGGAACTGGCCGAGCGCATGCGCAGAACTCTCACCAGAGTCTGCGATGCCTCGATGCCGCGGTCGCGCCGGCGACTGCAGCGTACGGAGGTCTACTGGTGGACCTCCGAGATCGGCAGCCTTAGGGAGGCAGCCCTCCGGGCTCGCCGATCCTTAAAGCGCTGTAGACGTCGGCTTCCTCCGGACGTCGAGGAGGTGGAACAATTAGCTGGGGAATATCGGGCCGCCAAGGAGACTCTTCGGCTGGCAATCCAGCAGTCAAAGACTCGGGCCCGAGAAGAGATTCTCAAGAGTTTGGATGGAGACCCTTGGGGACGCCCGTATCAGGTAGCGCGCAAGAAGATGCGCGTGGTTTCCGCTCCAGTTACAGCGTCACTACCCGAAGGGGTCCTCCAGCGAGTTGTGGAAGGACTCTTCCCAGATCCGGGAGCTTTCACTCCCCCGAAGATGTGTCCTCCTTTGAGAGAGGAACCGTTGGCGATGGCACCTCCCCCCGTCACCGACGAGGAGATGAGTACGGCCCTGGAGCGCCTCCGGGGACGTAAAACGGCACCGGGACCTGACGGGATCCCCGGCCGTGTCCTCTTTCTGGCCGCCAAGCATCTACGTGGCCAGCTGCGGGAACTCTACAACGCCTGCATCAGGACAGGTGAGTTCCCGAAGCGGTGGAAAGAGGGCAGGCTGTGCTTGATCCCGAAAGCGGGTCGCCCTCCCGAGGAACCCTCCGCGTACAGGCCCATCGTGTTGCTAGACGAGGTAGCGAAGGTCTTTGAGAAGATTCTCGCAAGCCGCCTCGTCCAACATCTCAGCACCGAGGGACCTGGACTCTCCGAGGCCCAGTTCGGATTCAGGTCGGGGCGTTCGACCCTCGACGCCCTAGAGAAGCTCAGATGCCTTACGAGCGAGGCGAAGGAGGCCAAGGAGTATGTTCTGGCAGTGTCGATAGACATATCAAACGCCTTCAACAGCCTCCCACACGAGACGATAAGTGAGGCACTTCGATCACAAGGAGTGCCCCCGTACCTCATGAGGCTGCTGGAGGCGTACCTCCGAAGCAGATCCATTATCTGGGAGGGTGAGTCTGGCCAGATCGCAGGTAGGCGACGTGTCGTGTGCGGTGTTCCACAGGGTTCGGTACTGGGTCCGATCCTGTGGAACATTGGTTACGATTGGCTCCTCCGGGAGCCGGTCCTACCCGGGATGGGGGTCATCTGCTACGCTGATGACACCCTCATAACGGCTCGGGGTAGTACCTACGATGAGGTCGTGGAACTGGCCAACGCTGCGACGGCGTTGGTTATCAGCCGTGTCGAACGTTTAGGCCTGAGGGTATCCGTTGGGAAAACGGAGGCCCTCTTATTCCACGGCCGTCGTAGACGAGCAGCCCGGGACACGCACGTCGTTGTTCAGGGGACAGCAGTGGCAATTAAGACCCATATGAAATATCTGGGTCTTGTCCTAGACAGTAAGTGGGACTTTGGGGCACATTTTACCCAGTTGGCCCCAAAGTTGCTAGGAACCGCTGCTGCTCTGGCCAGACTCCTGCCGAACGTGGGAGGGCCGGGCGCAACAGTACGAAGGCTTTATGCCGGTGTCCTCCGGAGCATGGCACTGTACGGGGCCCCCGTATGGGTCAATGCACTCCACCGCAAAAACAGGACCCTGCTGAGGAGATCTCAGAGGGTCCTGGCGGTGAGATCCATCCGGGGGTACCGGACAGTGTCATGGACAGCGGCGACACTTCTTGCGAGTGATCCGCCCTGGGAGCTCCAGGCGGAGGTGCTCGCAGAAGTGCACCGCTTCCGGAAGGATACGCGTCAGCGAGGAAGCCGGTTGTGTCCGGCGGAAATGAGGAAAGTGAGGGCTTTGGCGACCGAGGCCCTACACGAGAGATGGGGAAGAGACCTCGAATCCCCAGTCGCTGGCACTGAGACGGTGGAGGCGGTCCGCCCCCACCTGTCTCGTTGGGTCTCACGTAAAAATGGGACCCTAACGTTTAGGATGGTACAGATACTTACCGGGCACGGGTGCTTTGGTAAGTATCTGTGCCGTATAGCGGGGCGGGAGCCCACGCCTGAGTGTCACGAGTGTGGCGCACCCTTGGATACGGCCCTCCATACCCTTGTGGAGTGCGCCACCTGGGGACTACAAAGAACCCAAATGGAGAACGTCGTCGGTCCGGTGAGGTCGCTGGAGGACATAGTGAAAGCCATGCTCTCCAGCAAAAGATGTTGGTCCGAGGTTGCCTCATTCTGTGAGTCGGTGATGACCCAGAAGGAGGCATCGGAGAGGCAAAGGGAGGAGAGTGCGTATGCGGACCCCATCCGCAGAAAGCGGCTACGGGGTCGGAGGCGCCGCTACGCACAAAGTCTCCTCCCACCATGATTCCAGCACAGGGGGCCGCGTGGACGAGTGGGGGATCCCGCGGACTTCCCCCCCTGTTGTTGAAGAGGGTGTCCTTCCCCGCAGGACACCCTGAGTTCGTCGACAAGCGTTGGGGCGTCACAGATGTAGTACCTATTGGTCCAGTTCCTGTGGCGCCCTGTAAAAGCGTGTGAGCTAGGGGCGCAGGTTAGGTTTAGTGGGTAGTTTGACGGCCGACCATCCCCCTTGCCCTCCGTTCGGAGGTCATGGGGGCATACGGTCGATCAAGAGTCCCACACATCCCTCGGCGAGCCTACCCCCCAGGCCCGAGGATGGTGTCCCAAGAAAAGACATTCCCCCTGCGTCAACAAAAAAAAAAAAAAAAAAGGCTAAGACAACTGAAGAATCAGTAAATAAAAGATTTTGATCAATTACTAATCTAGGTTGTAAGACAGAATACATTTTTTATTTATTTATTGCAGGAGTTCAGCAGACAGGCAGACGGCCCACTTGATGGAAAGCGTTTACCATCGCCTATGAACATTTGCAACACCAAAGGTGCTACAAATGCGCTGCTGTTCTCTCAAGGGATACTGGAACTTGGTCACTAATGCCGGAACACAACTCAAGGTTGTTATGGCGACATACTTTAGACCAGGGGTGATAGCTATCCAGTCGGGCAAATGCCCTACCACCTGGCTGTGGGTTGTTTGGTTGCCTCTTACGACAGGCCGCCCGGCCGCAGGAAATTGTATTCTTTCTCCGTTCCTGCACGGATACTTCGTAATGGTAACAGTTTTTAGAGGAGCCACTTTCGATTTGGCTATGACCAGACTGACTTGATGCACCAACCGCTGCATAACCACGGCTAGATGCGTCAAAATCCTAGAATTTGAGTATAGGTGTGACACTTTAGTCGATCATGTTTTTTATCGAGTAACCGTCCTGTTTGAGAAAGAACAGTTCGCTTAGTAATAACAGGCTTAGGTGGAGCGGTAGCAAACGAAAATGCACCCGCAGCTGGTAACCATTGTAATCCAAGAATTTTTATAGAAGCATTTTTGTTGTCATCGAAAGCAAGTGGTGTTTCTCGATAACTTTCGTTAAGATCTGCAAGTATATATTATACCATAAGGTTCGTTGCTCGATCATTTCCGTAATACAAATCCCCTTCTTTAAGTAACTCCTTGAAGCCCCTTCGAACTGCAATAACTTCTTCCTTTTCCGTGCTTACAGACCATAAGTCATCCATGAAAAATGCTGTCTTCAGGATTTCTGCCGCCTTTGGATATTTGCTAGCTTCATCTTCTGCTAGAGTATGCAATACTTTAATGGCTAGATATGAATTACTAGCGACACCATAATTCCCGCGATTCGAAAATGCTCGTCTAAACGTCACTGTAAATCAGTGTTGCCAACTGCACCGTAATTACGGTAAATACACCGTAATCGGCTTAGATCTACCACCTACCGTAGGTTTATTATTACGTTAGCAAAATATACCGTAATACCCATTGAAGATAGTATTTTTTTAAATCTTGTAGATTATATATCACTAAAATAATGCGAGCTTGAATATTTATTGTCTGTACCTTAGGGTATTTTCGTTTTATTGTACCAAAAACACTTTTATGCATCAGGAATTTCCCCAATAGCGAGGTACCAGCTTGGAAATATTACGCGAACGAATTCGGTGGTGCTTTATATATTAGGTTGAGGAAAAAGTTTCTTCGCATTTTATATAAAAATTCAAAAGATTTTTTATAAAGTTTATTTACATTTGAATAAAGTATATAGGTGAAAGTGCGAAGCAAGTGAGGTGTGTAAGAATGTGACAAGTGCTTACTTCACTTTTATAAATATCAAGCAAAGGAACTAAATACATACAGCATAGATATCAATATTATTTAACCAATTTTGCGATTTGCGACCAATGAGAAAGTTAATGGATTTGGTAAGGTTATCTTTAGACCACCGAACGCAGAACCGACTTTAACTTTTGTTTAAATTATCAACAAATAAATTGCAACCAGTCGGTTACCTAATGACCTTCTCATTTGTCGCAACCTTCGACCGCCCTTCACAACCTATTCTTTGTTTTGCTAATATTGATATTGTATCTTCTCAGGAACTATATATAAAAAGTACAAAAATATAATAATTATCTTATCACGTTATACGTTATTTTCATGTAATTTGGGATGCTGTTTGACTGAATAATATTGATATTTATGCTGTATGCATTTAGTTCTTTTGCCTGATATTTATCAAAGTGAAGTATAATAAGCAATTTTCTATTAAAATATTATTAATCTGATCTTATGACCAGAGTATTGCTTATGACTTATCTACAAAATGTCGTGGTTTTTAACAATGCCGTGTTTATCGAGTTTATAATTATTTTAATCATGTCATATATGTTATATTTGCAGAGATTAATCCCAAAATTAAAGTAATTATGTTTTTATTATAATTAGTAGGTAAGTCGTCACACTAAAACTGAACATTATTTCTATTAATACGACGCACGTATTTAACGTAATTAATTGTATTGTTTCTTAATTTTTTGTCTAAATGATGGATTTCCGATAATTTTATTGTTGTTGATATACCATAGCAACCCACATTTAAAGTCTGCATACAAAAAAATGCATAATTTTCAGTTTCCGGCTTTATGCACCTTAGATAAACATAACAAACAAGATATTAGATAAATCTACATGATTAGTAAAGTTATTAATGCTTTGATGACTTGAAGATGCGAACTAGCCCTTTTGTGAAATTTATAGCATCGAAGTCTGTAGGTAGCACACATATCGAAGATATCGTCATTTATGGTTAGTATTGATCATTTTGTCCACAAATAGTTTTTCTCCATCTGTAAAAATATAAAACACAATTTTTACCGAGGATAACTTTTCCATGTCTTGTTCTTAGTCAAACACGAATATTCATGTCCCTGTTTTTCTCTGTCAAATCTTTTGAACACAGAAAAAATCAATTATATCATACAAAGAGGCTAATAATAAATACACAAATTATCCGAAATAAAGGAGTAAATACATTATATGGAGAACAGCTCTACCTTTATATATTAGACAAAATTAATAGATTACCAATGTAATCTATTAATTTTGTCTAATATATAAAGGTAGATGTCATCATGTATTTATTATTTTTCATCCTCAATAGGATGAAAAATAATAAATACATGATGATGCGTACCGTCACAATCTGTCTTCCGTGACACGGCCACTTAACAGTGGCCGAAACATCGGAATAACGAAAATCAAATAAATTACCGCGCTTAAAACCCTTAAAACATAGTTTTATTATATGTGTATTTAATTAATAAAATATGCAGTTTAAGTATGTCTGTTTAAGTTCTACCTAATAATCTACACCACCTACATCGCCAGATTCGGGTAGATCATTCCTTAATTTAAGTTGTTTGGATCAGATCACTTTAAGCGATAAGGCCGCCTATTGTTTCTGCAATGACAATATTGTTATCGTGCATTTTTGTATTTTTTTTTATTGCAGGAGTTCAGCAGACAGGCAGACGAACCACTTGATGGAAAGAGGTTACCATAGCCTATGGACACGTGCGACACCAAAGGTGCTACAAATGTGTAATATAAAGGACCTGAATCTTCAGGTTAAGTTATTTCAATGTGTTTTCTGTCTAAACATCCAATACATTTAGGGAAATTGTAAAGCCTTACAAATCTATTTGCGATATCAAGCCAATCTTCAGTATTGGTCGGCATCTAAGTAATAACAGTTTTTTACTTTTTAACCCACTTCAAAAAGGAGGTTCTTAATTTGATCGGTACCTATGTTTTTTATTTTTTTAATATTTACAGAACAATGATTCATCTGAAGTAAGAAGTGAAAAGGACAATCTTTGATCATTTCATCGATCGCAAATGAACGTCAACTGGTGGAAATTAGAATGACTTCAGGGATGCTAGCAAAATAGAATGAGTTGCTTGAACTTCTGCACACTGTTGGTTCAGCCCTCATCAAATCAGTCTTCTATATATTTGCATTTATGGGTGTTATAAGACATTCATTCGATCATTCTAATATCGTCTGAGAAATCGAAGAATCTAAACTCAATTTGGGAGGTTATATGCAGAAAATGCCGTAAGTGGTATTCTGTTTGAAGCCCAACTTAATAACTTCGTAGAAATTCTGTTCAGAGCAATAACTTCACAACGCATTCATCACCATCATCATCATCATCCGAGCGTTAAATCCCGGTTGCGTTCGGAGCGTTCACTCCGACGCCCAGGGTCCGCTTTCCTGCTTTTTCTACTCCACTTCGCGCGGTCTTCGGCATCCCCCGTTTTGAGACCATTGGCACGCATGTCATCCTTCACGACGTCAAGCCAACATTTCTTGGGCCTTCCCCTTCGTCCGGGACCTGGCGGAGGTGGCATGGCTAGACATTTGTTCCCCACATAATTAGCCGGTCTCCGTAAAACGTGGCCGTACCAACGTAAGCGACACTCCTGCAATTTGTCTGCTATGTCACGGACATGAAGACTGCCACGGATGCGGGAGTTTCTGACACGGTCTTTCCGCGTCACTCCACACATCCAACGCAGCATTTTCATCTCCGTGACACGCAGTTCTTGCTTGTGTCGCTCAAGTACAGGCCACGCTTCACTGCCATACAAAAGGACAGGTCTAATGATAGATTTATAGACCTGCCCTTTTAATTTGACCGGCATTTTGGGGTCACAAATGACACCTGTCACCTCACGCCACTTGGCCCAAGCTGCAGTAATACGGGCCTTGACGTCGAGGTCGATATCTCCGGACGCACTAAGGACAGATCCCAAGTACTTAAACTGATCCGTGCGCTCGACCGTATCTTCGCCTATGCGCACGGATGTGGGATCTGTGGTATTGCAGGCCAAGTACTCAGTCTTCGCCACATTGAGTTTCAGACCGCCGTTCTCTAGCGACCCCTTCCACGCATTTACGCGTCGCACCAGGCGCCCCCTGTCCGAATCTGCCAGCGCGATATCATCAGCATACATGAGCAACCATGGAGGTTGCTCATGCGCATCTCTGATGCTGTTCGAGACTTCGTCTAATATCACGCTGAACAGAAACGGGCTAAGGACCGATCCCTGGTGCACGCCTACGGTAATGGGGAAGGGTGTAGTGTCGCCAACAGCGGTCCGAACTAAGGAATCGGAATCACGGTACATATCCCGGATAATGTCAATATAGGTTTCTGGTACCCCTTTGGACCTCAGTGCCCACCAGATCACTACGCGAGGAACACAGTCGAAGGCCTTCTGCAGATCCAAGAACAGGAAATGCAGAGGCGTATTCTTCGTCCTGTATTTCTCCATGATGATCCTTAGGGCAAAAACAGGGTCCATGGTACCATGCCCGGGGCGAAACCCATATTGACATCCCGAGACAGTGCACTCCTGCCGGATCCGAGAGTCGATTATGCGCTCAAAGAGCTTCATGGTGTGGGACATTACCTTTATTCCGCGGTAGTTTTCGCACTCCTGCACCGATCCCTTACCTTTGAAGACTGGGGTGATAACACTCAGTCTCCATTGGCTCGGGATGTTTCCGGTGAGGAGTATGCGGTTAAAAAGGTTTGTTAAAATGCCCACACCACGAGGACCCATCGCCTTCCAGGCTTCGATGGGGACTCCATCGGCTCCGACAGCTTTCCGATTCCTCATGCGGCGAAGAGCCCTATGGACTTCTTCAGGCGTTATCGGTGGCACTAGTCCTTGATTCGGAGGGAGGTTCGGTGGCTGCACCTCTTTGTGTTGCTTATTCAGCAACTCGTGGAAGTACGAGCGCCATCTCTCCTTCACCGCGAGGTCCTCGCATAACAGGTTACCGCCAGGATCCTTAACACAGCGGCACTTGGAAATGTCCTGTGCCGCTTTGATCCTGGAACGTGTCAACTTATAAATGAGCTTCTGCCCCTCAGACGATTCCAACTTATCGTACATCGATCGAAAGTGGTCTCGTCTGGCTCTGGCTACAGCTCTTTTAGTGGCACGTTTTGCGGCCCTGTATGCGTCGCGATCTTCGGGAGATCTGGACGCTTGCCACTTTTTGAAAAAGGTTTTCTTCACCCTAACCTCCCTCTGGACTGTGTCGTTCCACCACCAAGTCTCCTTGTCACACTTGCGTCCACCCTTAGACACACCCAGCACTGCCTTTGCCGCTTTAGTGATGGCTGCCTGGATCTTGTCCCAGTGGCTCTGGACTAATTCGCTATCAGCTCCGACACACACCTCTACGGATGCTGAAGCGAACTCCTGGGATTTGCCTTCGTCAAGCAGCCACCATCTAATTTGGCGTCGACAGTGCTCAACGGGTTTGTCTTTGGGTTTTACGCAGAGATCCATGACAAGGAGACGGTGTTGTGCCGTGAGACTCTCTCCGGGTATGACCTTGCAGTTGGCTACTTTGCCGATGTGGTGTCTCCTGGTGAGTAGGTAGTCGATCTGGGTAGCATGCCTCCCGCTCTTGTAGGTGATTAAGTGTTCGGATTTCTTTTTGAAATACGTGTTCACGATGGCAAGATCGGCAGCCGCACACAATCGGAGGATGTCCTCCCCTTCTGCGTTGCGGCTTCCGTATCCGAAGCCACCGTGGACACGTTCAAATTCCTCCCACTTCTCACCCACATGACCGTTCAGATCACCACCCAAAACGACCCCCTGTGATAACGGGATGCCACGCAGCACATCCCCAATTTGATCCCAAAACCTCATTCTGTCAGTGTCGCTACAACCAGCCTGTGGCGCGTAGGCACTTATCAAATGGGTCACAACCCCTTCGATAAGAACCGACACGACCATAAGCCGGTCGCTGAAGCGTTTCACCTCCAGAATATTGTTTTGGAACTCCTCGGAGAGCACTACAGCAACCCCGTTCTCCCCACCAGGAGCACCCGTATAGATCAGCTTGTAGCCATTCCCAATGAACCGGGATCTGCAGCCTTTCCACCGAGTCTCCTGCAAGAACGCCACGGCCACCCTCCGCCTGGTGAGTACTTCAGCCAACTCCCTTGCACGTCCGGTCAGCGTGCCAATATTCCACGTCGCGAAGCGGAGTTTCCTAATTTGAGTATGGACTCGCGTCGTTAGCCGTGCCCGCCCTTGACACGGTAGCCCTTGCCCACTTGTCGCAGGTGTAGGGCGATGTGCCTGCGCGTCGTTTAACGGCGACGCCCTAACCATACCCAACGTTCTAGTAATACTAACCATAAAAGATGTGGCGAGTATTGGTTTTAAATATAGCGGCTGCCGCCCGACCTACACAACCCATCAAGGGAAACCAGGGATGGATAGTGCTATGTGGGAAGGAGTAAAGATGGAGGATACGAGGATGAGGAGAAAGGGGGGACACCACTGTCACGGAACAAAGGAAAAGTAACAGCGGCCGCGTCGAGGACCTCGGGCTCGCGTACCCGTGTGCACTATAAAATACCGGACAGGCATTTTACAGGCGGCACCCTCTGAGGCAACGCATTCATCACCAGCCACGTCTAAGCCTTATCCATACACACCTTCACCAGTATCAAATGTTGTACCAAAATGTACAAAGATTGTATGTTATAGATAGGTCGAAGCATATTTATCACCAAGAATGCCTTCAACTTGCCCACTTGCCCGTCTGACATGTACCAGAAAAGTTAAATATACCTCTTACATCTATATATCAAAAACGTAAAGTACCATCATCAGCATCAAGTGTACAATTATAGAAAGGGCAGACTTCTCAAATCATTTTCCAACCTTGCTCTTAAGACAGCTGTGATGAATATATAATGGGATCATTTTTTGCAACATAAACCATGACGCCCATATGGGAATGTTTGTTTCAGTATTAAAGAAATATTTACTTATATGATATAGTTATTTTTTTGTCTTACCTTTATGTAGTCTTTGAGAATGTATTTCATTATTCGTGAAAATAACGGTTTAACTTATAACAGCTTCATCTAATAAAAAACCTCCTGTATTCTCTAAAATACTGAAGGTTTTTAGGCGTCTGAAGCTTCTGGTTGCAATTTACAGCGATGTTACAGCAAGTTTTTCTCTCGGTGAATATAGCTTCTCTTAGGTGTATCTTGGTAAGTAATATAAGGCGAAACCAAGTTTAAGAGTGTCTCAAACACTTCACTCCTTCTAAAATAATTGTCACCCAACACTTTATTTTCAACGCAAATGCATGTACTAAAGCTAAAACTGCCTTTACCCATAATTTCAGGAACACAACTATACTTCGGTGAAGTCAACGGCTGAAGTAGTAATTGATGATATTATCAACCCACTTTGAGATTTCAGAATCACGATATTGATTGTGTAATGTACCCTATGATGTAAAACCGCATTTTAGAAATGACATATTCAAGCTACATCAATGGCAACAAAGTTTTTAGTAATCCTGTTAAGGAAGCATTGGAAAATTATGACAAAGCACGTGATTTACTCATGTGATGGCATCGTGGAGTTTAGCAGTAGTATGGATAAACTCTTTGATTTATTAAATTCCTGCAATATAGAGATAATATCTGACAGTGCAAGACATGTAAATGTAGTTTGGTTCAAAAGTATTTTTAAATAAATGATTATATAATTATCATATTTGTTTTATTTTCCTTTTTGTTACCATTTGCACATTTGCAACTGATAGCGTAAGCAGGTGGTGTCCGACATCAAAGGCGTTTCCCAACTGGTAGATCGTTCAACTGTGGCAGAGTATTACCAATCCTGTTTACTCACGCTAGTCTCTATTGTTGCAGGTCAGTACGATGGTGTTGAAAGAACAGATGCGCCCAAAAATCAAACTGATAAAGAAGTTACTGGTCCGTGTAAGCCTCCAGGTAAGGACTGAGTGATTAACAGGAAAATTTCTAATTTTACAGGAGAAAAAAAAACTATGGTGTTTGAAATTTGTCGCTATGTTATCTAAATAATCCCACTCTTGATCAAACGCATTCGAACTGATAAACATTTGGAGGTCTTCAGGTAGAAGTGAAACAATGTTGCGTGTTTGAATTGCGGTTCAGGAATGCATATTTATTCGGTTCAAATACCGATTAATATTTTACAATACAGAACACATTTAGCAGCTAAACAAAATATAACATTTAATAATAATAAGCGCACTCGAGAGGTAACACGTGTCGCGGTGAGGTGAAGCGAGGGGTGCGCGGAGTAGACGTGCTGCGGTGAGGTGAGGCCTGCGCGGAGGGAACCGCGTGGGCCCGACTACGAGTGGCGCGAAACGCGTTTGTTGTAGCGATGCGCAAACTAACTCACCAATGAGATCAGTGATTTATTAAATCTTTTCCCTTGAAAGATTTGAATCACTCTTTTAGATCTTTGGTTTCGAATGACATAATTCATTCAGTTGACCGGTTTTAAGCTTTAAAATAACGCAAGAGAGTCTAATTTACTGTGTATCATCATTGTTTCTTAGAGTGCGCATGTTATCTCATTTCAATTCACAATATCCTGTATCTATTGTCTCATACTACATCTAAGTATCTGATTTGTTAGTTTTCATCATTTCATGTGACAAATCAATCTTAACATAGTGAGTTAAAGATGTATTTTCCAAACTAAAGATTAAAGAGTGATTTCGATTTTTGAAAGATTATACATCTTTTAAATCAATCACTCCTGAGTTCACATCTCTAGTTTGCTGATTATTTGAGTTGAGAGCGGCCGCCGTGGTGGTCGGACATCTGCGGCTGTTTTATGTAATAAATCAATCAAATATTTTTTTGGTAACGGACTTCTTTTTGCTTGCGACAAACAGGCAGATAGCTCACCTGATGGAGTGGACTGTTGGTTGCAACACCAGCCTTTCACTATTAACACTAGCCTTTTTACCCAGCCTTTAGGATAGGGTAGAGGGGGTGGTATAGTTATCAGACAGGAGGAATGGGAACTAAGTAATACAGATATGTAGGTGGCCCAAATTGTCTGAACTGTCGAGTTATTTTTCTGTGAGTTCGTCAAATTTTTAATAGATCTTTCGGGTAACTATAAAATCTAAGAAATTTTTGATGTGGCTGGACTACGTTCGATTTGTAAGGAGTTTTCAATTACTGTTTGCATTCCTGAAAGAGGAAAAACATCTGAAACAAAATATATGTCACCTAATGTCATCATTTAATGTTTTTATTTACCATATTTTTGAGGATATAAATGATTTGATTTCATCCAGTTCACAAGTTGAATTAACACTAAACGAATGGAATAAAAATGTATGGGAATAACATAATACTTAGCGTAACGGTATTGTCATTCCCGTACAATTTCTATTCTATTCGCTAAGCTCCAGTACCACTTGTCTTCAGGGCCTCAACTATTATCTCTCCTACTTTCTTATCTACATCGTCAGTGGTAAAAATGTCTATAGCTGTCTACCATAGTCCAATCCATCATTAAGTAGAAATAGACTCTCTTTTAGATTTGTTCATGTCTTGCAAATCATCGCGGTCTCCTAGATATAGTACGTATGACGTCATAACTATAATAACTTATGGGAGTTGCATAGGTCTAGTCATCGCAGCGGACAACGAACCACTATATCTTTATATATTCAATGTACTCTATTATTCAATGTAGGTACTCTTTGATGTTTATATGTACCAATGACATGTTTATGACAACGTAGACATTTGTTAGTGAATTGAAAAAGGCGACTGAAAGAAAGAAAAACAGAAGAGATTGAACCGCCATCTATTTTGCTATTCCGTCTATTCTAAGGAAACGACGTCATTTATCAGTATAAAAATATTTCCAAACAAACAATTCAAGAAAAATCATTTAAAAAAATATACTTCAAAAAAATATATGTACTTACACCGCGGAGAATACTTCCGCCGCTGCCGCCTCTCACCACACACAAGATATACCGCGATATCTTCTAACTCCACGCGGCTGTAGCGCTTTTCGTGACAGGATGAACCTTAACCCCCCCGTGCCCCGGGATATAAGCTAGTTCATGTAAATCCGTTCAGTAGTGTTCATGTAATGCTCACAGACAGAAAAAAATGTCTAAACTACATATTTTCGGAATCTGCTGGTCCGCATTAGGCCCCTGATTTTTTCAAGTTTTTAAACGCATTATGCCGTTAACAATATATAGTATGCGTTGTAAAAGTGTATCCACACTTCCGAAGTATGGTGTGGAAAGTTCAGTAAATGATTTTATTTTAATTTCATTCGTCATTATTTTCAGATAATGCTGACAATGAAGGCTTCGAATCGTGTTTTGATTTCACAACTGAAGATGTGCCTCTAGAACCACCCAAGGAATTCTCATGGCAGGAAACAAAGGCAACCGTGGACCTCGCAGGTGGTTAGTATATTTTTATCGGTACATACATATTTTTGACAAGACATGTGCTGGTGTGAGGGAATACATTGTGGTGGAAACCCTCCAGTCCTTGGGCAAGCGTGGCGGTAATACTGCCTGCCTCCATTATATAAGTAAAGCACACCAATGGGACATTACAGATTTTTATTGTTTACTTATATATTTTTTAAATCGATAAATATATTTCAGATGATGGTGATGATATACAAGACGATTTGTCCCTGTACTGTAGTGATGGTGAAGGGAAACCACCAGTTTACGGTTAGTAACCAAATGAATTTACTGTCTTTCATTTGCGGGATCGTTATACTTGGTACACGCGGCACCGAGCCTTGCATATATCATGTGATACGAAATAGGTATTTTTATTACACACATATATTATCACGCCTGTTTCCCATAGAGGTAGGCAGAGACGATGGATTTCTGCTTCCCACGATCTTACACACATCTTGCTTCATCTTCGTTCATTAATCTCTTTGTACTGTTGCGAACCGATTACAATCCTATACATGTGTTATATTACTCCTTGGTTTTTAAATTATTTGTAACACGTTATGATTACCTTAATTGTTCAACGTCTTTGTTCGCGCTAATTCACTAAACTAATCATTTATTTTGTTGAAAGCTAATCCCTATTTTTCTTTTAAAACCGACCCGCGAGTAAGACATGTTCTTAAAAGACGAGTCGTTTTGGATTAAGCTTACACATCTATCCGTGCAGGGACGGAGAATGAATAGTAATTGCTGCGGCCGGGCGGCCTGTCGTAAAAGGCGACTAAACAAGAGAGCGAGAGCAGCAGCGCATTCGTAGCACCTCTGGTGTTGCAAATGTCCATAGGCGATGGTAACCGCTGTCCATCAAGTGGGCCGTCTGCCTGTCTGCTGATCTCCTGCAATAAAAAAAAAAAAAAAAAAAAAAACAACCCACAGCAAGGTGGTAGGGTGTTTGCTCGTCTGAATAGCTACCACCCCTGGTGTAGAGTATGCCGCCATAACAATGAGTTGTGTTCCGGCGTTAAAGGCCAGCTATCAGACTCCCATTAGAGAGCGGCAGCACTTTGGTATAGCGAGTTGCGATTGTAACTTTAAAAAAATCGAATGAATCGACACTTGTGCAAGCGCGTATTCGATTGTCGATTCATTCGTCATAGCTAAATAACAATCGAATGTAAATAAAAAATCGAATACATTTGCGCGATAGTAAAGTTATAGCGAGCAATTGACAAGTGAGCCATGAACACAAAATAGTAACACATCAATAACAATCGACAAAACCGGAACAATCGAATAATTCAATTGTTAACCGACTTCGAAAAAAGGAGGAGGTTCTCAATTCGTCGGGATCTTTTTTTGTTGCTTTTTTATGTATGTTCGCCGATTACTCCGTGGTTTATGATCCGATTTACATGATTCTTTTTTTTGTTCGATGCGGAATACGCTTCCAATTGGTCCCCTAAAAATTTTACATAGTTTGGCCCAGTAGTTTTCATTTTATGAACATTTTTTATGAAAAAATTTCCTTTTCGTTCCATATGTACACCGATTACTCTGAGATTTATGATTCGATTTACGTGATTCTTTTTTTGTTCGACGCGCAATAGCTACCATGTGGTCCCCTAAAAAATTGACATAGTTTGGCCCAGTAGTTTTCATTTTACGAACATTTTTTTGTTCTCGTTTCTTGGGACCTATATTTTTTAAGAAGCGCGGCACCATTCGTAAGTCCACCCATACATAGCTAGACACTAAAAAGTATTTTATACATTTTAGTTTTTGAAGTCGGTTTTTTTAAACGATTTTTTTTTAGTAACAATTTGGTGTTGCAAATGTCCATAGGCGATGGTAACCGCTTTCCAACAGGTGGGCCGTGTGCCGTCTCCTGAACTCATGTCATAAAATAAAACTTTGTGATAATTCCAACGGTTTTTCAAATTCACATTGCACAAATTCGTAACAATACATCCACGATTACTTCGATTGTTTGCGGAGACGGTTAAAGAGTCAGGCCGTTGCGTTGCCAAGTTTTAGAATGAGATAGAGGTGTCACAAAGGGGAATGAAATTACTTTGGTAACATTTTTTGAAAGTGGCAAAGGTGCAGTCAATCAGGGTAACTTTGTCCCGCCATGCGAACAATTTTGTACGTCAGTTTTACTGGATATTAATACAAAATATGGATTTTCCGTGGGTTATAAACGTTTTCAAATTAAAATTTAAATGATTTTGCATGAGCATAGAGTGCATATCTCACAAAATTGTGAGCCAATGTTATATTCAGAGCGGGGTAACTTTGCCAGTATAAGAACTGCCAATACAATTTTGATGTATTTTTACATTTAAAGCCTTACGATAACATTGGCCCTTCTTTTATAAATAAATAAATTAGGTCGCCATCTTATGACAGCTGTTTACCAAAAAAGCTTTAAATTTAGGGCTGCCAGTAAAATTCAATATGTATGTTTGAAAAGGGCCTTTATTTTTAGAAACTTATTTATCTTCTATTCATTATTACAAATCAGTCTTTATTCATTATAATTAAAATAGATATGTAAAAAGTGAGTAAATGGGCTAATGTCAAACGGAATCTTAATTGCGGAAAGCGTTACCCTGATTGACTGTTACTTGATTACAATTTGGTTAAAAGTGTCCAGTGGGTTAAAAAATTTCCAAATGTCTCCTTTATGACAATTCCCATTACAGCTATCGTATGTTTCCAATATAAACGGGTTGTTGTATTTTTCAGGATATACAGAAAACCCTGGTGGACATGTTGGGTTTCATTGCAATGTGTGCAACAACGAAATCTTGGGGTAAGTTGTATTAATAATAACATTTCTATTAAAAACCAGAGAGCGGTCCATTTTTCGGTCCGGTTTTTGATTCGGGGCCGATTATGCTATCGTCAGATTAAAGTTATCAGTGGAGTAAATTATATAACCTGAGTGAATTCAAAGTGTAATCATTTATCGGTTATATTCATGCAACTAATATTTTTGAATTTTCAATGTTATATTTTATTCCTTGAAGAACTTTTATCTGGCGGTTGAAAAAGTGCCTAGACTAGGCTAAGCCTGTATCCTAGGTGTTAGTTGCTTCCAGTGACGTAATAACTGAATTTATATAACAAATTAAATGTTCTAGTTTACAACAAATAATTGGAGGTAGTTCTAAAATTGTCAATGTAGCGATGAGCTTGTAAACATAACTTGAATTGTCTACAGAACGAGAATTCTGTATTCTGGGGACTTAGGAACATTTTTCTTCTAGTGAGTTTACAAGTACAAAGTTATTTTTTATTATTTATATACTTATGAAAAATACATATGATTACATTTATTTTTTTATTTTTTTTTATCTTACATATTTTAGAATTTATGTATAATAGACTATAATACACACACACACACATATATACATATACGATAAGAATAAGATTTGGGAGTTCTGATATAAACACCTGCTCAGTAAAAAAATCTAAATTTACGAAGATAGGTCTCTTAATATTGTTACACGCCGACAAAAGTGAATGTACACCTACAGTTTATTACCTTTCCCCCCCCGCAATTGCACGTCTTTTGTTTACTATGTGTTTAAAATTTGTAATTGGTAAAACAGCCTACTGTGTATTGTAATATGGTAGGCATTAGCCAGGTGTGATTCTTGGAAATTATTGTCATGCGGTCGAGTATTGTGTCGAGACATATTGTATTTGTGCAGGATAAAAGGAATGCCCGAACGGAGGGGAGAGACAGTCGAGCGATAGGCACAAGCGAGGCAAGACGTGTGTACACTCGATAAGCTATATAGTGACGGAGTTTACGCGTGTTATTGAATCGTGCATCACGTTTGTACTGGTTGTGTCCAGTTATATTGGTACTTGTGTTATACGTGTTTGTATAGTACTGATAAATGCTATAGTAATTTCAATGGCATTTTAATTCAAGTCCTGTAACTCGTAACAATATTAAGGATTTAAATTCTTACAATCGTTTTTTGGTACGCCAAATAATATTTTCCATATTAAAAACATTACACGATTTTTTGGCCCACTCTATTGTGCATACGTATTTGCGAAATTGTGATAAAACAATCTGTGTGTGTGTGGTATATAAATAAATATACTGTTACGAATCGCGAGACTCGAATTAAATTGCCGTTAACATATAACAAAGGTACAAATATAACCGAACACAACTAGTCCAAACGTAATGCAGAAGGTCGTAATTCAATAACACGCGCAAAGTCCGGCACTAAATAGATTACCGAATATATACAAGTTTTGCTTTGTTCGTGGTTATCGCTTGACTGCCGCGTCTCTCAATCGGGGAATTGCTTTATACTGCACAGATGCAACATGTCTGCCCAGCCGCGTGGACCGAATTTTCTAGAATCAGTTTGTACTTTAAATCCGACACACCTGGATAATGACTGCCATAAAAGATTACAATACACAATCCGCTGTTTTTTAATCACAAATTTTAAACAATAAAATAAAGAAACTTCGTTTAAAAAAACCGACTTCAAAAACTAAAAAGTATAAAATAACTTATTTCTAAAGCTATTATTATTAATATATATTATCTAAAACATCTGAAAGTCGGTGCTTAGTAATTTTCAAAATATAGTCATTTTTATGTTTTACTTTGCACCGACTTCAAGATTTCTTAGATAATATATATTAATAATAATAGCTTTAGAAATAAGTTATTTTATACTTTTTAGTTTTTGAAGTCGGTTTTTTTAAACGAAGTTTCTTTATTTTATTTGTTACTTTTTAGTGTCTAGCTATGTATGGATAGACCTACGAAAGGTGCCGCGCTTCTTAAAAAATATAGGTCCCAAGAAACGGGAACAAAAAAAATGATCGTAAAATGAAAACTACTGGTCCAAATTATGTCAAATTTTTAGGGGACCAATTGAAAGCTATTCCGCGTCGAACAAAAAAAGGAATCACGTAAATCGGATCATAAATCTCGGAGTAATCGTTGAACATACATATCCCGACGAATTGAGAACCTCCTCCTTTTTTTGTAGTCGGTTAAAAAGTAAACAAAAGGAGTCTAAATGCCGAAAGGTCATAAAATGTGTTTTTACAGGTATGCAGGTGTGATTTTGTGTTTGTCGGCGTCTAGGTCGTAAAAATATTTTTAATACAATAACACATGTAAGTTATTTGTGTATGTGTACCATACGCCCAAGTGTGAAGGTTACAGCTTCGCAATAAATAAATCTCAATTGCTTAATTAAATCTTGATCAGTCAGAGATCTACAATTTGAATGAGGCTTTCGCTTGGGGATTATTTCAAAATTTGAATACTTGGCACTAGATTGTGCGGAGTCATTTTGAAAGAGATATAAAGAAAAGAAAGTCGTGGTAGCGTAATGGCTAGCGCATGCGTCTCGAACTCAAAGGCCGCGGGTTCGACTCCTGCCTAGTACGCATACACCACTTAAGCAGTTTTCGGAGTAAACATCGAGGGCTCCATAACAAATGGACGTACAGAGAAAAGTGAAGTTTTACACAAGTGACAAAATTGTGAATAAAACAAAACTAGTTGATTGTATAAGGCTGAAATTGAAATACCCTTCTATATAGGTACACTTGCACACTGTTAAGACTTTCTAAATTGTATAATATACAATAATATACATAGAGTTTTAAACATAAAAAATGGCCTTTTTTGCGTATACACCCATTTATTATGAAGCCCTCAATATGCATATCATTATCACGTGCCAACAATGGTATAGAAAAACATCGTATAACGCAAACAGCATATTACTCGGTAGGCGAATATAATGCATGACATATTGTAAACAATATTATATAAGAGACAAAAATACATAAATAAATAATTATTATTGACATAAAACATTTCTATAGGCAAAACTTAGTATTGTATTATTATAATTTTAAATTGATATGTATAATTTTGAAGTAGTTTTAAGTATATATATGTATAGTTTACATGCCTGATCGGCAAAAACATGCGAGATCTAAAAGTAACATAATATGATCCATGTATATGTCACGGCTAATACCCGAAGTGCGGCTACACTTAGTTCTAGCCGGCTAAAACTAGGCGTAGCCGCAACTCGGTTTTTAAACCTAGGTGTAAAAGATTTGTTCACGGCTAATATTAGGTGAAGCCGAGTTCATTTGGTTAAAACTAGGTATAGCCTTCTTTATGCTAGCTACAACTAGATGTAGCCAATCCTACGTGGTGTCTGTAGTGACATGTTTTCATTTTTAATATACGTTAGAAGGCTAAGGCGGGTGCGAAGCGAAGCGGATCACCCGCCTTAGTCTTCGTGGTTATTTTTTTTATAATCACCCAAAAATATTTTTCCGAAACATACACGATTAGTCCCTATGTGCACTGGCAGTAATTGCGTATTGCTCTTGTATGGATTGGAAGAACTTCGTAAACATCTTATTTCCAATCTATACGTGATTAGTTTCATACCCTTGCGTTCTGGCCTTGTACAGAATGGAAAGACGCCTCGGCTACACCTAATGAAAAAATTGATTGATCGTGATGGATTCTAAATACATCGAGATATTTGATGTGTCAAACCTGCCAAGCCGCCTTGGACAAGCGTGGCGGGCATACTGTCCGTTCCCCAATAGTGGGAGGCTCGAGCCCAACAGTGAGGCGTTTATGAGCGGTTTATTATGAAAACGAATAAAGCTGATAATTGTTTCCAGCTTCCGCTACGTGTGCGTGCAGTGCTCGGACTTCGACCTGTGCAGCGGCTGCGAGGCCCAAGAGGCCCACCACCAGCACTACGTGCTCAGGGTCCCCGGACCCAGGCCATATGTGAGTACTTCGCATGATCTCCTTCTCTTCTAAACCACTTCAAAATGGCAATAAATCATAAGAGACCTTTTTTGTAGAGCGTTAAATTCTCTACAAGAATTATTGTTTGTCGACATGATCTGTTCATCCGCTTATGACGTAAAAAATACCAAAGTAATAATAGATTTTTTCCCCTGTTATTTCCATTGAAAAGTTTGACTATCGTGAAAAAAAATTCAGACAAACCCTAAATAAAGACCACCCTAATATATATACTTAGTTTCAGCCAAATCAGTCCAGTAGTTTTTCCGTGCAAACGGAACAGACAGACAGACAAGAGTTACTTACGCATTTATAATATTAATAGGGATAAAATTCTCAAGTGGGCCTTCGAGGCCAAATCCATAGCGAAAAACACACAGTGCTCTAGAGGCCGATTTTGACGAGAACTAAAGTCGAAAACTATTACCCTTGTCAGGAATCGAACCGGCTGACTCGTGTCACGTGACATGAATCACTTTGATTGTTTCATCCACACTGAAGGAAGGAAGTGAAACGTGTAATGTCAGCTTTTGCTCGACTCATGATGATCGGTTTTATTTAATATAATGATTATTATTATCCCCGTAAATTGATGATGCGCTGGAACCTTGTCAAATCAACATTCACGTGACGTCATCCGCAACACGATATGTACGCGTACTCGCCGGCCGGTGATGCTAACGGTACCGAGTGTTCAGCTACGGTGACGTCACCAAAATGGCCGCCGGGCGCAATAGCAATTTGCGGGGATAATACAATGCGCGTGTTTCGTTTGAAGGGAGAAGTGCAGAGCGTGTTGGCGCGAATCAGAAAGCAGCTGATGGCGTCGATGGACCCCATACAAGTGGCCGACGACGCTATAAGGTGCGAATATGTCTTTGTAATTTTTATTTGTGTCATTTAATTAGATATTTTAAAGCCCGACTTACATTTGCAATTCAAGCATTGAGAGCAGTGAAAAGTATGTCCTTAGTACACTTATAACGTCAAAACGTTAGGTAAATACTAAGGGCGCGTTCCCACTATGTCGTAACGATTAATTTATCGTTGGACGACTGTAGTCTCTAGCTGTTCCCATTGGATCGCGACGACACTATCGTTTCACAGCAGTCGCTTTGTCGTTTACATGTCATTAGCGAGGGGTGTAAATACGTGTAAACGACGAGACGATATCTATATATCTATATATATCTATCGTGGCTACGATAGATTTGTCGTCCCGATTTAGTCGTAACGATCTTTTATTGTTTTACGACTGTCGTGCTAGCCGTTCCCACTGTCACGACAATCTGTCGTCACTGCAAAATATGTTGTAGACGACAGTAAGTCGTGTCGTTCTATATGTGAACACCTTCATTTAAAAATATAAGCCGCGACACTTAAAACTACACGATTATCTGTCGTCACGACATAGTGGGTACGCGCCCTAACAGTCTTATTCACAGAAAGTATGCAGGCCTCTTTAAGATTCCTAAAGTAGCCTACTACAAACTCATTCTAACTGAATATAAATAAGATAGTAAAATGTTACATGAAAAATTTGAAAATAATGATGAAAATATCAGTAATATAATGTCACTTATAAATGGAATATTTATAAATTTTTATCCAATTCATAGGTCAAGTATATCTGATGACATCCGGCTCGAAGGACCAAAAAACTGTAGGGTGTATACAGTTTTAGTTTAGGAGGGAAGGGTACATACATACATACATATTATCACGCCTTTTTCCCATGTGGGTAGGCAGAGACTATAGATCTCCACTTGCGACCATCTTGACAAACAACTTTCGCTTCATCTACTTTCATTAACCTCTTCATACATGCACGTTTATTAGATATGCTTTTTACCTGACCTCGTTTTAACACTTCTGTTATTTGATCATGGTGTGTACGTCATGGTCTACCGGTACCAACTCTACCAATACTCTCATACACTTGTTTTGTGATTCTATTTTCATCCATCCTCTCTACATGCTCAAACCACTTAACAGTCCTTTTTCAACTCTTGTTATTACATCTTCTTTCAATCCACAACGTTCCCTTATTACATTATTCCGTATCATATCATTCATGCTTACCTCACATATACTTCTCAAAGCTCTCATTTCAACTGCATTTATTCTACTTTCATGCTTCTTCTGCCACACTCAACTTTCACTTCCGTACATTAGTGTTGGCACCAACACCCCTTGATGGACAGCCAAACGTGCCTTTACAGACACTTTTTGGCTTTTCATAAAAGAGTTTAGCGCTCACCTTATTACCTGCAATTACTCTTCTTTCGATGTCACTTTCATGCTTTCCGTCCCTAGTAAACATGCACCCCAGATAAAATTCTTTGACTTGCTCTAATTTTTGGCTTCCTATGTGTATAATAGGGAAGGGTAAATGTACGAAATACCAACCCAACGAGCGCTGTAATAACACCGAATTCCTACATAGGATGTTAATTATTGATGTTTTAGGATGTTAACTGTTTATTGCTACATTATGGTAATGAATATGATGGTGCTTATGATTATGCTCAAAGATCAGTGGCTGTTTTGCCGACTGACCGAATAAGGTGCTGTCGTATTTGAGATTTACAGTAGACCGTCAATGGCAGATTCGTAGTTTGACAGCTGAAATTGTGTTCCAGTATAAAATCGGAGGTGAAAGAAGAGGACGAGGAAATGCTGCTGCAAGAAGCGGACACTATAAGAGTGCGAGAAGAGACCGAGAATGGTAATGAGAAAGAGAACCAGGAGACTAGTCAAGACGAGGGAGAGAGCAGTCAGGAAGAGGCGGATCCACTTCAGACGCACAAAAACTCGGAAGCTGAATCCTCCGTAAGTATATAACATACTAGGATATGCCCGGGACTTGATCCACGTTTGACAGGTAACACAGATAACATTTAATGTGCCAGTATTTAAAATCAGAGGATATTTTCAACAGGGCAAATTATTTTTACGATACCCGAGAAAATTTTCGCGGTATTTCCGCGACACAGTTTAGCAAGCAGCATTTGAACAAAAAGTAAACTATGATTTTAGTAAATATTGTATCGGATAAGGTAATTTTTATGCACCCAAACGGCTCCAATTATTAAGGTTCTGTTGTCATTGACAACAGAACCTTAATTATTCTATAGTCACAGATTTCGCCAAAGCTACACTGTTAATTTGACTTAAACAATAAACAAAAGGATATATATGCGTGTGTGTGTCAAATACATGGTAGGGTGTGTAATGTATTTTTTATGCATAATTTTAAAAAATATTAGCATTTGCACTCCCCGTCCGCGTAATTTTTGTAAAAAAAGCAAAACTTTGTACCCCAGTTTTTGCTTCACATTAATATAATGATGGTGGTTATGAGGTTTATAATATTGGAAAGCTAGGAAAAACAGGCAAACGGCCCGTGTCATGGAAAGCGGCTGCCGTCGCCTATGTACGTTTGCAACACCGATGGCGGAGCCAATGCATTGCCAGCCTTTGGGATGAGATGGAGGGATAAAACAGGAGCAATGTTAATGATAATAAAATAATAAAAGGGACATGGGATCGCAATAGGGGTAGGCAATAAGAACCCTCGCTCACCACATGAAATACGATGACCTCAAGGCTGTTAATATTTTGTGAGGTGTTGGATATCGCACCGATCGGTCAAGATGATGATTCCAACATGGTTCTACCACATAATTGAAACAAGTCATTTTGTTATAGGTGGACGACAGCGAAGCCGAATGGAGACCGTCAAAAGAAGACTTGGCTGATTTAGAAAGAACAGATCATGATTCCCCAAGTAACATAAGAAGATATACTCGTACAAGACTGGCCAATATGAAATCAAGCACCGAAGAAATGCCTTCTAGAAGTAACATAGAACATACCGATAAAGAGCAACAAACATTTAATATTAAACCTTTACTAACAAATGTTGCTCAAGAAAACCTTAGAATCGTTCAGAGCAACAGTGGTGCTATTTATCCACTGCCAGTTTCTCAAGCAGATCCAAAAATAGTCTTGAATAGGCTAAATATAGATAAATTACTTAAACCAATAAATGGTGAAAATGCATCTCAGAAAAAGATAAAAATTACTATGAATACATGTGATTTCTTTGACAAGTTTTTAACAATGCAACCGCCTGTTAGAAAGGAGTTTATGGCAGGGGACACGTGTAATATTGCAGCTAGCCATAGACAACCATCCAATGTTATTTATGGATCAACTTCTAAAACCAATAATGATGATACTATCAGGTAAAAATATTTTTTACATTATATCGCGTTCAACAGTTTATGTTATATTCGTCAGGTCTCTCAGTGATGAATTTGTAGTGCTCTAATTTATTTAGATTTATGGCTTGGCAGCTAGGCCTTTAAGCCAGATCTTAGTTTATAATATAGTTTCTTCATTTTCTTAAGCCTATGTGTAGAACTGTAGGTAAACAGCTAGTGCCATTCAACGGAGTTCCTGTGACAACTCAAAAGGCCACGTTTGACTATACAGTTCACATTTCTCACAAAACAAATAATCACTACTCAAAATCTATCAATATCCTACACTTATTGTTCATTTTAGAGTAATTTTACACATGTTTAGAAAATAAAACTGCACAGCAGAACGTCTCCTTTCAGTTCCCGCCAAAAACTCTCCCAAAAACTAAGTCTAAAGTGTTGCTACTTAATATACTATAACCCACAAGTTTATACTTAGAAATGAAATAATTGCCGTGCTATTTAGTTGATAGTCTGTGCACTCGATGACTCGCACAACATTATTATGTTACCTGGTACAATGAAATATGACATTTGAAATTGACTAAAAAAATGCGCACCATGATAGACGTGCAACCGTCAAAAGTATAAATAAATCTTGAGAACTCATAAAGCACCCCTTGTTCTCATTGGCCTTTGTTGTATCAAGTGACTGGAATGTAGAAGTCTTGGGTTCGATTTTAGTACTTTTTAGTAATTTCCTGGACTGAGTGGGATCCTATAGTCTACTTTTTATTTCCCTTTAGGGGATGAATAATAGTGTTACGAGTGCGGGACTCCAATTAAAATTCCGTTGGAATTACTATAGAATTTATTGGAACTATACAAACACGTATAACACAGGTACAAATATAACTGGCCACAACCAGTTCAAACTGCACGATTCAATAACACGCGCAAAGTCCGTCACTATATAGCTTATCAAATGTACACGTCTTGATCGTATCGTAATCGACGCTTGACTCGCTTGGACGGAATTTTCCAAGAAATAAATCTGCACACCTGCGGCCATAAAGCGAGTACAGTAATAATAGGATGTTATTCTTAATTAAAAAATTTAAACACAAAGTAAAAAAACGAAGTCCAAATGCAGGAAAGGTAATAAACTGCAGCAGGTATGCATTCTCTTTGTCGGCTTGTAACAATAGGAAGTAGAAACTAGTACTGAAAAAGCCCTAGTCTGTTTCAAATTCAAATAGCATAATACGAATTATTCCGTGCAGGAACTGATTAAGAATATAACTTATTGCGTCCGGGGCGGCCTATCGTAAGTTTCTCACCAGTCTGTAATTGTTTTTATATAAAATCTCTATTAAAAGTTAAATCTATCTTAAATTAAAAGTTAATAATTAGCCTGTCATTTTGTATTCATTGTTAATTACCAATACTCGTAGAGTTTTACATCCGGCTTTTGTATTTTTCAACACCTCAAGTATTAAACTCGAGGCCTTCGTTGCGAAAAAAAATGACTATAGTAACTTTGCTTGTAGCTTTCATCCGTACAGGAACGGAGAAAGAATAAAATTTCCTGCGGCCGTGCGGCCTGTCGAAAGAGGCGACAAACAACCCACAGCCAGGTGGTAGGGTATTTGCCCGACTGGATGGCTACCACCCCTGGTCTAGAGTATGCCGCCATAACAATCTTGAGTTGTGCTCCGGCATTAGTGACCAGGTTCCAGTCTCCCTTAAGAGAGCAGCAGCACATTTGTAGCACCTTTGGTGTCGTCGCAAATGTCCATAGGCCGTCTGCCTGTCTCGGCAGCACTTCAGCTATGATGGTTATTGATATAGTATAATAACACTTAATTTCTTTTTGTTCACAGATAACACGTGATGTTATCGTCTTAATCCTCTAGAAATACTATGATTCAATTAAGAGTAAACAATAATTAATTTCAAATACTTTTATTTCAACACCTCTTTACTTTGAAACTTTTTGCTAGGCTTTAAATCTGTCCCAATGTCCAATGGATATTAAAGGAAAATTGTCTGTATTTTATGGTCTGTTATTCTCATATGTATGGCCTTAAAGGTCTGAAGAGAGAATGTTAAAGCTAATTGTAATCGTAACCAGTATTTTAAAATAGGTTTATCTGGACCTATGGTGTTTTAAAGTAGTGGCAACTTACGGTTAAATTAAATGCAGCCTCATCACGATGAGGCGCAGGCGGGTTAAAAGCCCAGCAAGAAAGCAAACGCCAGTTTTCCAACCTTTACTAGTGAGGTGAACGTCTATAAAGATAAAACTTGTACCGAAAAAGGTTTTTACTTATTAACTTAATTATATTTTAAGAATCTCGTATCCTAATGGAAGTTACGTCAAGGTCAAATATTTGTGGTCAAATTCTTGTAAAAAATGGCCCAGTAGCGGCCTGGTGGGCCACATCCATAGCCATGTGTCTTATACCTTCCAAAATTAATTTTACATTTTAATGAAGAAAACTGTGTAAATCCAACTTTTTAACCGACTTCGAAAAAAGGAGGAGGTTCTCAATTCGTCGGGATCTTTTTTTTTATTGTTGCTTTTTTTTATGTATGTTCGCCGATTACTCCGTGATTTATGATCCGATTTACGTGTTTCTTTTTTTGTTCGAAGCGGAATAGCTGCCATGTAATCCCCTAAAAAATTTAACATAGTTTGGCCCAGTAGTTTTCATTTTACGAAAAAAATTTTGTTCCCGTTTCTTGGGACCTATATTTTTTAAGAAGCGTGGCACCATTCGTAGGTTCACCCATACATAGCTAGACACTAAAAAGTAACAAATAAAAAATAAAAACTTCGTTTAAAAAAACCGACTTCAAAAACTAAAATGTTTTACTTTGCACCGACTTCAAGATGTTTAAGATAATATATATTAATAATAATAGCTTTAGAAATAAGTTATTTTATACGTTTTAGTTTTTGAAGTCGGTTTTTTTAAACGAAGTTTTTATTCTTTATTGGGACATATGTGTTTTTGGGTATTTGTTCCATTCAACAAACAAATTTATCATTTTATTGGTTCTAGTCATCGATCACTAATTAAGTTCTAGTGTACTCTGGTGGAAGTATAAATTTATTTCGTAAAAATGTACAACACTAGGCTTTGTATAAACATTTATAAGGCAATACCCTGCACTTCTAGATATAAATTATGCCTTTTTATATTTAATACTTATTGCTTTTGCAATTTACAATTTTTTTGCTGAGCTCAACTTTTCGAAAAATGTTGAAAATTTTATGGTTGATATGCCCTAGCTGGAGAGTCTAATCGTATTTCCACATTCTGGTTCTATGAAATCGAAAGCAAACGAGGACAAGTTTTTTTAAATTCACAAATTAATTTGTTTAAGACTGGTGTGCACCGACTTAGAACCGATGGTTAAAACAAGATATTCACCAAAAATGTATCGAAAAGCAGTGATTATTTTTGGATAACCGTCGGTTAAATTTCGGACACCAGCCTAAGTTGTTAAAATTAACACAACTTATTAGGAACTTGTACGGGGTAAAAGAAACACTTTTGAAAGAAAAAGAAAGAAATGCTTTATTTGAAGAAATAGCGGCGTAACTACATTCCTCATACATTAATATACACAGGGCAAATCTTAAGACTTTGTACGCCGCATTTTCAGTAAACAAAGTTTGCACTCAGCATACTGCTGTGCCGGAATTGTATCCGACACAAGCTGATTTTCAGTGCAAACCTTCCTTTTGGCGCAAGACCAATACGACCCAGTTCATACCTATTTGACTGCATTAATGAATGGTTCTTATATCTCACTATTCATTCCCTTGCCTTGCCATCGGTTGAATTTTGATACTTCTATGGAGCTTATGTGAAATTTTAACCGACATTAGGGCAAATGATTCATCGGTGAGGTATAGGAACCCGCCTTAAGTCTTTCAGATACCCTTGGCAAGATATATTATTATAATACTTGGAGTACTTGAATGTTCAATTTGTTATAAAGTATAGATCAGATCATATTTCTAAGATGGAGTAAAAAGTAACTAACAGATAATTTTACTTACCAAAAATTCTGAGAAGGTTCAATTTTATTCAGATCCATATTTAATCTACTTCAATTTGGTATACGATAATAACAAATTTTATTGCCACTAAATACTAAATTCAATCGAAAATTCCTGTGCAAGGTTCAAATAGTTCTTGGTGATTTGATCATACATATCTTCCATTCACAATTCAATAATAAATAATATAGGATGTAACCATTTACTGAGAAGGTGTAGAATATTTATATAATGTATTTAATACTAATGATAATAATTATACTAAAAAATTTCAGTTTTTTCCGCAAAATCATTTTTCTTCTCTTTAATGTTAAAATAAAGCACTACTTACGAAATTTTGCAGTTGCATTTGGTGTTCCGGTTTTGGTCTCTTCTTCAGTAAATAGGAAAGAATAGGCATGCATTTGCAAACGGTTGCAAAGTGTACTTCTCAATTTTTTTATGACACAAACGTTTCTGAAGCTCTTCAACACTTAGTGCCTATAATAATGGAGTGCACCAACTTTTTGAGTCCAATTTCAATTTTTGGAAATTTAATGTAGGCTCTTTCCGGGTGCTTGAGCACCCCGGAACGGAACACCTCTGAACATGTTGTAAAATTGGAAGGGAAAGGTGGTTTTTGTCGTTTCTATTCTGGCAAGCTGAAAAGATGTACGATGTTCAATTAAATGATGGAGAAAGATTGATTAAAATATTATGGCATTAATGTGATTATGATTATTAAGTTTCAAACTGTTTTATTAAGAAACTACAAATAAACTTTATATAATATCTATAATATTATAAAATCCTAAACATGCGGTGTAATTAAAGCTATTTAAAAAAAAACAATACTGGAATAGAATCGTTTCATACTATATAATGGTGCGTGAAGCTATTGAAATAAAAAAAATACCCAAATTTAATTAGAGAATATTGTTGGCAAGTACCACTTGTTTGGGATCCGATCATTAAAATTATTAAGACCCCAAACTCAACAAAAACTAACTGCCAGAGCTCAAGACACTGTGAACTCTTTCTGAGTGCACCGGAACACAACCTTGACTGATAATTTCTTTTTTTTATACTATTTTTTAAATTAAAACTAAATAATTAAAATGAACAAGCTGGCGGTAGACTAAATAAAACTTTAAAAATACTCGTTGACAGTTGCCATCTTTGTCTTCCGTGATCAACGCCACTGGAAAGTGGCCGAAACGTCGGAATTAACAAAAAATAAATACAATACCGCGCTTAAAACCATTGAAACAATACTCAACAATGGCTCATTTATTATATTGGCATTACCAACAATTAAGTATTCTCTATAGGGCCACACATCTTGTTCCCAGCAAACTTGTTCGCTATACTATCCGACATACAAATAAAGGGCAAGGGTATTTTGTGTAACCACTTTGCTGACCAATCAAAAAGTTAATCATTTTTGAATTAACACAAACCAGCCATTGATGTTCATGGTGAGTAATATTTTGCAGAACCAGTTCATCCTCCCTCACTTCTAGTACATATATGTCCGGTGATGGGGGTGGGGATTTTGTTATTCTTCTTCAAGTTTTGTTGAATGGGCAATTGGTATTGATGCAAATTTATTTCCATTGTGCAGTAAAACATATTTCAGACTCTTTTTGCAGCTATTAATGAAGAGACGCCAATCGGTGGCTTTAAATTCCTTTAAACCCATGTGCAGAAGTGACTTTTGAGATATTATGACAGTAAACAAGTTCTTCATTTTCATTAAATATGGTAATATCTCACTTTCTCGTGTACTGTTATGCTGTTATAGTGATATTTAGCCCCAATAAGTTCTTTGATTTTAGTCTTGAAGCCAACAATTCTGATGCTTGTTTTGATAAATTCAGATCTCGTATTAAACCGCTAAGCTCATTTTGAGAAAACAACTCTTGTGCAGAGGTTTTACCTTCATAATTAGTTCCACTTGTAGACTGTACTGAATATTGTGAATTTGGCAACGACTTTTAACTACAAGTATAAAAAAGTCGAGGAAGATCTTCACTGTGCAAGACAGGACCCCTGTAGACTATAAATTTGGATTTGCTACGTTTTATTTCGATTAAAACTCTTTAATCTCTAATTTATTGAAATGATTCTTGAAACATAGAAACTCAACACAAGATTTACAAAGCTTATGTTATTTAGGTTTTTAGCATGCAATCTGAACATTCACTACAAACTTCCTTAACAAAGTCTGTGATGCTTCGTAGCTTGTTGGTTGTCATATAAACACCATAAATGTGACAAAATACATCAGCGTTATATTTGCATTTTCTTCGCGATGATCTCATATTTCTAGAAAAAAAGTATATTAGAATCAAAATTCAACAGAAAAAAACAAAGTATTAACCTCACATTACCAGCTTACCCAAAGTAGACGTGGATCCTTCAATCTTGCCAATTCACAGAGTTTTCGGAGTATACACGGAGACAGAGAAGGAGGTCACGTGACAGGGCGCAGAAACCGATTTTTAACCAGATATCAATAATTTAGTGATAATTCGTGTTCTAAAAAACCAACTAAAAGTGTAACATTATTAAAAATATAAAATAAGCCAATATCATACAAACCAGAGTCAATTCAATACTTTCATCAATATAGTCGAAAACTGGACTTGAAAATATAGAAATTCAGAGAGATATCCAGGGCAAACGAAACAAATATTAATTGTAGAGCTGTTTTATTAGTTATTATATTTCACCCATTCAAACAATCACTTACCTGAATATCATATAAATTATGAACATTTGTAAACTTTGTCATAATCAAATGGTAATTTTAGAACTTCAAATTATGCCATACACCACAAAAACACTTTATGAGAAAAACTTCAGTAGCATCATCATTTTTTTCGTAATTTCGAGAGATCAGTTCATATATGATTAACCTAGTTTTCAAAGAAATTTAAAAAAGTCCTAATACTTATCGAAAAAACATAACAACAAAATTGATTATTTACACATTCATAAAGTCATACACTCTTATTACCTTATACAGGTTGGCTTATCAAAATTGCTTTAGATAATAGCCTTGATAATGTGATTATGTAAAAACACTTTTTTTTAATAAGCCAGGTAAATGTCATAATTATACTGTCTATTATTAATTAGGGAGATCACATCATCAAATATAAATAGAACTATATGTCTAAGATAAAGTAACAAATAACTAAAATCAATAAGTTTTTCTGTTAGACCAAGACAAAGCAAAAATCCCGGACAGGATCAAATTTTGCTAAAGATTATTGTTCAACTCCACTATACATTCATGTCTCTTACTATTGATGGTAATTTGATAATTGAAGACGTGAGTGAATGAAGGTGATATGTCGCATATTCGGTTTTTTGCTTTTTTTTGCATAGATGAATGTTATAAGTCGATACCAAATGACTACAGACCTTAGACCATAGATATAAGGCATATTTAAGAAATAAAAAGTTGCTAAAGGTGTTAAGTTCAGTTCAGTTTCAAATAAAAGTAAAACTTTTATCTCGATTTACTCAGAATTGGAATTATGCGACTTATCACCTTCATCCAGTCATGTCTTCAATTGTGCGGAGCTTTTGTCAAATTTTAACGAGGCATTAGGCAAATGAACAGTTTATATTACTCAAATTACCTTCTCTTATATGTATATTTATTTATATCCTTTGCACAAAACATAAAAAGGAAGACAAATCTTGACTACAGATGTCAAATCAAAGCCCAAACTAGGTAAGAATCCTGTTATTATGGCACTCCTGACCCCTCACCTTCAATTTAAAATATAGTAGCCGAAATAACATACATATATATTTACCTGATAAACAAATATCTTGCTCCATATCTTTTTCTAGCATAATATTGTTCACAGCAGAAGTGGGTGCTGCATCATAGGCTAAAAATAAATATAAAAAAGTGTTATGACTTTATCTCAATTCTTTTCCAGGGTAGACTGTCAAACTTTGTAATAGGCCTCTCTTGCTGTCAAAGAAGCCAAATGCTTGCATCAGTCAAAATTTTTTATGAGAAACAACTAGTTGTCATCAAATACCTAAGTCAATACAATATAATCTCATGCTACATTATTATTACATTTATTATGATATAATAAAATAAGAAATATATATACCAGATGTTACAAATGGAGAAGAAAGTACCTTAAATATTATAAATAGTTTGCTCACTGGAACATTATTTTATTTTAAAAGTAAAACTGCATCCAAACATTTTTTAAGTTGCTTGCCTGCTTTGGGAATTGAATCAACCAAATGTCAAAAAAAATAAAATTACAGTGGATTGAATGAAATCAATAAAACTGAAAGCCAATGACTAGTTGATAATATATATAATTTACTAGTACATTATATAATGTTATAAAATGTATTTCAATTTCTATTTGCCACAGAATGTCCTATTAATCTATGATGAAGTCCCAATTTTGTGAGGTATTTGTGTGACACAAAATTTAATCAACTTTAAATAAATCAAACAATCACAAAGTCCTATAATGTTAAATCAATTTCTCATGACAATCGGTGAACTTAACAATTTGAAGGTTTCAATCCCTAAATATGTTGTAAAAAGAACTGTCAAAATGAACCTATTATTTTGTTATATTTATAATTTAATTGATTTTTATGGGATTCATAAATATAAATCATACCTAATAAAACTATGTTTTAACAGTTTTAAATGCGGTAATTTATTTTATTTTGGCAGATTTTTAGTGGCCTTGGTCACGGACGACAAAGATGACAATTGTCAATGAGTATTGTTAAAGTTATTTAGCCTACTGCCAACTTGTTCATTTAAATTATTTAGTTTTAATTTTGTTTATGGATATTATTTACTCTATGGGAGCCTAATCTAATTTATCATCTTTGTAACCAAGGCCACTAAAAAGCAGCCGAAACATCACAATCACCAAAGTCAAATAAATTACCACCCCTAAAACCATTAAAACACAGCATTATTATGTATACAAGTCGCGAAAACTTATGAAAAAATATTATAAATCATGTTGTTATTATGGTACATTGTTATATTTTCCAAGACTGGTAAATTAGCCATTCTATTTTAAAAACTTACCATAATTAAAATTTTCTTTTATTTCTCTCAATGGAATATGACGCACTTTGGAGTATGTGTGATCATTATGCATTGCTCTTGAATAAGTATGATCTATTAATGGTCGTTGAAAACTTTCTGTAATAAATAAATTAGGTAAGTGCTTCAAAGTCATCCATATAGATTTAATACAGTTGACATCTCCTATTTTAATTATTTGTCTATGGATTGATAAAAAAGCATTCAATCATAAATAATCCATAACTCAAAAACTAGTCAGTGGATACTTTTGAATACACTTAATTTAAAGCATTTATTAAGATCACCTAATTTTTTCAGTTTAGATGTCACTGTCAAAAAAGTCTGAGGGACAGGCAATATCTCTACCACTTTGGGAGTGAATTCTGAGACTGTATGTATCCGAAAATTTAAATATGTGGAGTTTGAAACAGTTGGTTAGGTTAGGTTTTGTGTAGACCAAAGCAGACGAACCGAGTGACCGAAGCGAGGGTGCCGTGGCAGCGGCCGGCGAGTGCCAGAAGCGACTGATAACCATTCACTATTTATCTTGTATATAAGTGAAATATTAGTGAAAAACAGAAGCGAGGTTAGATTGACAAACATTAATAACTCAGGAACTATACATTTGCGCCACATAGGAGTTGCAGGAGTAAGTTTTCCTCCTCCCCCCCTCATTACTTATGATTACGGGGACATATATTATGTATCACACCCACTATCCGCTTCATCCACTTGTGGACATAGGTGTTACAGAAGGGGTAAGTATTCCACCCTATCCTCCCCGTCTACACCACTCTACTTTTTCGTTCTTAAAATAAAGGTGCCCTAAATATATCCCCCCTTTATATTTATTGTAACATGTGTCCGTATTTCCGTATCCCTATTTAAAAACAAATATCACTTACGAAAGCTTGCAAATGCATGAGGAATTCCGGTTTCAATTTCTTCCTTAGTAAATAAAGAAGGGTAAGCATGTCTAAGCAAATATTTGCCACTAGTAAGCCTCTTTTCAAAGTGTTTATGACACACAAACTTTTTCTGAAGCTCACTCACACTAAAGTTATTAAAAGAATCCTTATTAATGCATTCCAACCACTTTTCGAGTTCTATCACAGTCTTTGGAAATTTATGTAACTTGGTATTTTTCCGAGTGCTTAAGCAACCCGGAATAGAACACCGCCAAAACATATTAAGCACAAGGAGATACTACAATTTTAAAGGAGAGGATAACCACGGAGTAAGTCTCAACGCAAGTTCACTCGATCAACAATAAAACCATAGATAATACAATATATAGAGAAATAAAACTGTAATGACCACAAACTTATTATATTATTATTTAGGTTTATGGCTTGGCAGCTAGGCCTTTAAACCAGATCTTCGTTTACAATATGTAGTTTCTTCATTTTCTTAAGCCTATGTGTAGCACAATTGAACTGTAGGTAATCAGCTAGTGCTATTCAACGGAGTTCTTGTGACAACTCAAAAGGCCACATTTGACAATACAGTTTACATTTTTCTCAAAACACATAACTACTGCTCAAAAACTATCAGTGTCCTACAAGTATTGTTCACTTTATAGTAATTTTACGCATTTTTAGAAAATAAAACTGCACATCACAACTTCTCTTTTCAGTTCCCGCCAAAAACTCCTGACCACAAACTAATATGGATAGGTACTAAAAAGAGCGATTTAAAGGATTTATATAGATCACTGATCTCATTGCTGATTTAGTTTGCGCATCGCTAGTTGGTGGTTAAAAGATCGGCCTATCCAAAACAGACTTGGCTTAAAGGTCCAGAAACCAAGCCATAAAATCCAAAAATAAAATAAAAGATCGGCCAAACGTCAAATTATGAAATTGACATAAAATAGACGGGAAGAGAAGTGGGAGGGAATGGAAATTAATCTTGTTTGTAATATTACGAAGTGAAAGAGACTTATATAAAATGTGTTTGAATGAAAGAGAAAAAAATTAACAGAAAATTGTATGAAATGAAACGGCCGCGCTTTGGACCTTTAAGGCCATCATATATGTGAAAAAGCAGACATGGGTAGTTTTCCAATTACAGCACTAGAGCGCATTATGCGGCATAATGCTTAACGTTGAATGTTTCAACTACAGCAACGCTTCGCACAATCGAGCACTCTTAAAAGTGATGCGTGCAATCGATGCCAACTCAGTGACAGAAAATTAACAAGTGTTTTCCCCTTTAAGTTGGCATTGATCGAAATGTTTTGTTTATATATTATCGTTAGTAATATTATTAATTGTTGGAAAAATTTTTAAAGCTTTCGTTTCATTGTAGTTTTTTCGAAATAATCAAAGTTAATTCAAATTGTGTTAAAAAAATTAATATAAGTATGGATGAAGGTACAAACATTGACTTGTTTTTTATATTTCACATTTAAAATGTGAATACAATTTCATTTTAGAATTCGAATCTACAAACAAATTTGTTTACAGGAATATACTTTTATAAACATTGCAATGGCTTGATCGAATCATTTAATGAAGCAGGCAATCATCAATGTTTTCGTGGAAAAGAACATATTTATCAAGATGAAGAAGACAACTCAATCTTATTTGTTCATAATTACGGTTATGAAAATAAAGAAAACCATGAAAAGCAAGTGTTTAACAACGACGAATATGAAGTTAATAATTCTTTATTATCAGGTACAAGTAGTTCTTATTGAAATAAAATTTAATGTCTTACAATATATAGAATGGCTTTCACTAATATAGATTACAATTTTTTCAAACAGTAACGTAATAAATTCGCGTTCCAATTAAGCATCAGCATAATTCGGCATTGTGCGCCACTGAGTCGCATTATGCTCTGTAATTGGAAAACTACCACCATTAAGTAGACAACAGTGTGACCATATGTGGCAGGTTCTTGGCATTTTGGCAGGATTCACCTCTTATTTTAGATCCTCGCATGATCGGCAGACGTTTTATAAAACCTGGCAGTTTTTGGTAGTATTGGGGTACAGAAATAATTTCCTTTTGGCAACTCACTAAAATGTCGAAAATGACAACTCTGAAGATCACAGAGTACTTTATATATACTGGTACTGAAGATCTCAGAGTACTTTATATATACTGGTACTGAAGATACTTCACGAGCATGTAGGGGTTTTCCCTTTACTTCTCGTGTTGTTTGTATCACATTCAATTCAAAACTTCAAATCTGCGCGAAGAAAGTTGATAATCATGAAACAAGTATTCATAAACACGAGTTCATGACTGATATTTTAATTCAATCAATCATAGAACGAAGAACATATTACGCTCTTATTGTCATAGAAACATGCTTTCGATTCCAATTACATTTTTTAAGGTGCTAATATCTTGTTAGTGATATTTCTTGGGCGATATAATGTCGAATCAATAAGACCATGTATAAAGATAAAGAAAATGAAGAATATGATACTAATTGTAATGTTTAATTTTAATTTAGTAAAAATATAGCTTATGTTATTTTTTTCGGTTTATTACAACGGTAAATAATGTTGGCAAGGTTTAGGCATTTTTTACTAGACTGGCAGGTTTTTAACCAAAGTAAGGCAGGATCTGTAGTTAAGAGATGGTTACACTGACAGACAAGTTGCCTTCGACATCCAAAGATATAGGGACAGATTGGAAGCCTAGCAGAAAGTTTAAAAATAAATAGATGTTGTAATAAAAATTTTTTTATATCAAATTATTGTTTACTCTTAATTAAATCACAGTATTTCTCGAGGATTAAGATGGTATCATCATGTGTTATCTGTGAACAAAAAATTAAGTGTTAGAATATTATATCAATAACCGTCAACATCTGAAGTTGCTGAGCAATCTGGGAGTAAGTATTTGAGCTACAATGCTTCTTCAATGATATCCTTACAAAACTGACGACCTGGCTAACAATTAGTTGGACTGGGAGTTAACCTAGGTAAATTATTATAGTTAATTTTTTTTGCAAAGAAGACCCTTGAGGCACTCTAGAAGTTTGATTATGCAAGTTTTACATTTGAGGTGTTTGAAAAATACAAAATCCTCTTACAATGTAAACCTCTGACAGGCACTTAATTTTTTTTAAAAGTGTGCGTCGCGGGAACAGAAGTAATAACTTAAACTAATCAAGTTGTACTATTTAATATTGAAATTGTTTAACTTGAGAAAAGCTTAGGTTATTGGTTATATTTTATGTATATAGCGCGTGGGTTAGTGAGAGGAGAGGATTCTGCCTACCGCAGGCGTATGCGAGAAAGGGAAGCCAGAGAGACTGGCACCGTAACGCGTTACGTAACGAAGTGGTTTACCCTCCCATAAGAAGATATCACTTCAAAAAGTAGGTGTCCAAGACACAGTAAAATTTTAACAGTAATATTCACCTGATAGTATCATCATTATTGGTCCTAGAACTTGAAGCATAAATATTGGACGGTTGTCTATGGCTAGTTGCAATATTGTTCCCGCTTACACCTGCCGTAAACACTTTTTTAGCAGGCTGTTGCATTGTTAAAAACTTTTCAAAATCACTGGTACTCATAATAATTCTTCTCTTTTTCAAAGCTGTATTTTCGGCCATTATTGGTTTGGTTAATTTATCCAAATTTATCCTATTCAAGACTATTTTTGGATCCGCTTGAGAAATTGGCAGTGGGATGACATTAGCACCACTGTTGCTCTGAATGATTCTAAGCTTCGCTTGAGCAACATTTGTTGGTAAAGGTTTTATTTTAATTACTTGAGTTTTAGTATTAAAAGTTTGTTGCTCTTTATCGGATTGTTCTATGTTACTTCTTGGAGGCATTTCTTCGGTGCTTGGTTTTATATTGGTCGGTCTTGTACGAGTATATCTTCTCATGTTACTCGGGAAATCGTGATCTGTTCTTTCTATACCAGCCAAATCTTCTTTTGATGGTCGCCATTCGGCTTCGCTGTCATCCACCTATAACAAAATGACTCATATCAATTATGTGGTAGAACCATGTTGAAATAATCGTCTTGATTACAGCTTAAGAGGCTTAGCTCATTATATATGAGATTAACTAATACCGGGCCGTGAAATTTTCTTTTGAAATAAAGAACTTAAATGTGTAACGTGTATTACTAAAAAAATACGATTATCGTACTGAAAGTCATTAAAATTTCAATTTGTTTATTTAAAAGTTAATAAAAAACATGCTGATAAACAAATGGAATTTCCAAAGTGAAATTATTGTTTTTTACTATAATCGCTGAATATTTTGTTAAGTTGTCTTCAGTTTTTTTAAATTATTTTTTTTATTTAAAGTACAGAAAATGTTTATTGTAAAAAAGATTATTGTCATAGTTCAACATTTTCAAAAACTGAAGGATGATTTTTAGGTATGAGTACTTTCGGTAATTATATTTTAAAAAGTTTTCTATCATCAAGTGGTAAAGGGGGTCCACTTGAAGTGACCTGACACTACTGGCAACTTAACTGTAATTTATCTACCTGTCAAACGTGGATCAAGCCGCGGGCATATCCTAGTGTGTTATATACTCACGGAGGATTCAACTTCAGAGTTGTTGTGCGTCCGAAGTGGATCCGCCTCTTCCTGACTGCTCTCTCTCTCCTCTTGACTGGTCTCCTGGTTCTCTTTCTCATTACCATTCTCGGTCTCTACTTGCACTCTTATAGTGTCCGCTTCTTGCAGCAGCATTTCCTCGTCCTCTTCTTTCACCTCCGATTTTATACTGGAACACAATTTCAGCTGTCAAACTACGAATCTGCCATTGACGGTCTACTGTCAATCTCAAATACGACAGCACCTTATTCGGTCAGTCGGCAAAACAGCCACTGATCTTTGAGCATAATCATAAGCACCATCATATTCATTACCATAATTTAGCAATAAACAGTTAATGTCCTAAAACATCAATCATTAACATCCTATGTAGGAAAACTCCCACATAATTTGGTGCCATTACAGCGCTCGTTGGGTTTGGTATTCCCTTCCTTCCTGAACTAAAACTGCATACACACTACAGTTTTTTGGTCCTTCGAGCCGGATGCCATCGGATATACTTGACCTTTGAGTTCGATGCAAATTTATAAATATTCCTTACCGTTTGTAAGTGATATTATAATTAAATTACTGATATTTTTATCCTTATTTACAAATTTTTCATCTAACATTTTACTATCTTACTTCAAAGGTATTTGATGTTTGATTAACACAATATAATTATTCTAATACATTTATTATAATAAATTATTTATTATAATAAATTATTTATTATAATATATATATATATATATATATATATAAATTTTCTCATTTAGGTTGCCTGGAAGAGCTCACTTTGAGTGATAAGGCTGCTTAGAAAATTTTGTAAATATGGTCTGTTTCTGTATCTTTCTTATTCATATTGAGGGTACAGTGAGTTTGTAGTACGCTTCTTTAACAACTTTAAAGAGAAGCCAACATACTTTCTATAAATAAAACTTAGTATTTACTTGACGTTTAAACATTATATGTTCTAAGGACATACTTTTCACTGCCCTCAATGCTTACATTGCAAATGTAAATAAGGCTTTAATATATGCAATTAAATGATACAAATAAAAATGACGATGTCATATTTGCACCTTATAACGTCGTCGGCCACTTGTATGGGGTCCATCGACGCCATCAGCTGCTTTCTGATCCGGGCCAACACGCTCTGCACTTCTCTCTGGAAATAAAACATAGACAAATTACATACAAACATACACATATATTACCATGTCACGTCTGTTTGAAGTAGGCAGAGACGTGAGCATTTTTTACCTGACATTTCTTCAAAACATAGACTATAACTATAATAATAGTTCATTATTAATAAGCCAACATTGTATGCCTGCCCATAGGACCACTTTAATGGGGAAAAGTGTATTCTGCATGGCGCCAGAGATATTTAATAAAGTAACTATTAGGGATGATAGCATAGATTTGTTTAAAAAAGAGGCTACAAAAGATATTAGTCGAAAAATGCTATTACTACATTATTTTTTTTCTTGATGACCAATTTGTAAATTAAATTTGACTATATGCATACTTATTACTCTAATATTTATTATTTACATTTTTGACATTGTATTTTTTTTATTTTATTTTTTTTATTGCAGGAGATTAGCAGACAGGCAGACGGCCCACCTGATGGACAGCGGTTACCATCGCCTATGGACATTTGCAACACCAAGGGTGCTACGAATGCGCTGCTGCTCTCTTTAGGGAGCCTGGAACCTGGTCACTAATGCCGGAACACAACACAAGGTTGTTATGGCGATATACTCTAGACCAGGGGTGGTAGCCATCCAGTCGGGCAAATGCCCTACCACCTTTATGTGGAATAACTTTGCACTTGACATATTATTTTGTGATTAAAAGTATAACTAATAATAATGATTGAGTGGATTACACTGTTTTTTTGTTAATTAGTTGATTTTCAGCTTAATTACTATTTGCATGCCTAAAAGGGCAAAAAACATGTGAAACAAAATAATATATTGTCATCTAATATTTTTACTGACCATGTTTTTAAGCAAATAAATTATTTGATTTGAAGCCTTCTTGTACAAACATTAAATTGTCTAACTAGTCTATTTCGAATAGGATGGTATTGCCGACATATCCATAAAACGTAACTTTAAGCGTTATCGTAAACTGTCCTATTAAATAAATATTACATTCAATTGCATAGAAATATATTAAATCTTATTATTTTTCAATAACCTGATACTTATAATCACACTATTCTTTTCTTGGCTTAGGTATTTTATCTCCTACTAAATACTGACTTCTATTTGAAGTAAACTATAGTAGAATTATTTTCTTCATGCAGTTTGGGTCATAAATGAAACTCGGCCTCAGTCCGGCTAAGGCGGTGAGCATGTTACGCGGGTGCAACGCCATTATCGATAAAAACTCATTCTTATCAAAATAAGATTATCATTCTTACAAAAGTAATTATTATCTTTTTTCTGTTAATTTTAAACTTAGATATAAGTCTTATATTTATTTTTAATATAACTCGATAGATTATAAACTTATTTATTTTAAATCATTATTATTCTTATTTTAATAAATACGTTGTTTTATCTAAATTTTTTTCTTTCATTTATATCACTGACCCACAAAATGACAAAACTAAATACACTATCGATAACGCTTATCGACAATAATAATGCGTATCATTATGCCTGCCCATGAGGCCCCTGCTGGAAGAGAGAGCGAAATACTCGCTTCACCGCTCCGATTATTTATGACCCAAACTGCACGGAGAAAATAATTCTACTATAAGTAAAACTTAACTAGGTCGGATCCCAATAAGCCAGATTCTGGTCAAGAATGGAAAGGTCTGTTTACTCACATATGGCCTGGGTCCGGGGACCCTGAGCACGTAGTGCTGGTGGTGGGCCCCTTGGGCCTCGCAGCCGCCGCACAGGTCGAAGTCCGTGCACTGCACGCACACGTAGCGGAAGCTGGAAGTCACAATTATCAGCTTTATTCATTGTCATCAAAAAATTTAATATAAATAATGGCTTAGAAACATCGCAAAGCTGGGCTCGGGCTTCCCACGTTGGGGAACGGACAGTATACCCGCTACATTTGTCCAAGGTACGTTTTCCTTCAACGTTGATAGCACGTGGCAATTGTAATGATATATCTGGTGGAATTATAGACACGAAACCTTTGCCTCCGCTTTGGTTCACACGTCATCGCCCCTTCCATTCGTTCATCCGCGCTTGACAACATGTATTTCCAATTATAATATTGTAATTAATTGTTTAAAGTAATTAAAATGTATATTTGAATAAATCTTTTTATTCCCACAATATCAGAAAACTGCCTAAACGGTGCATGCATTCCAGCCGAGATTCGAACCAGCGCCCTTTGAGTCCGGGTGCATGCGATAGCCATTACGCTACCACGACTTTCTTCTCTTTTTATCTCTCGAAATTACTTTGAAATAATCCTCAAGTGGAAGCCTCGGTCAAATTATATTAGGTTTTTGACAGATGCGTTTGCAACACTAACCGTTTCACGCCGATATTCTGTGAAGCGCGTTATCACACCGATAGAGCGGTTAAGAGTGTGAGTTTGATATTATCAGTTACGATATTTCAAAACAGAGCAGCTGGAATTATGTATGTGTGGAAAATATCATTTTTTTAGTGTAATAGACATAGACAACACTTTATTGTTCACCAAAATAAAAGTTACAAAATGCACAACAAGACAATAGTCATTTGGTAAAACAAAAGGCGGCCTTATCGCTAAAAGCGATCTCTTCCTGCCAACCTGACTCAAAGGAAATTCTTATCCATAATTATTATGCAACAATGAAAAATGAAAAAAAAAACAAAAATGACATAACTGAACAACAGATTACTTAGGTAAGACTAACAAAATGATTTTGGAGGTTTTGGCGGGAACTGAAAGGAGATGTTGTGCTGTGCAGTTTTATTTCCTAAAAATGTGTAAAATTACTCTAAAATGAACAATAATTGTAGGATATTGATAGTTTTTGAGCAGTAGTTATGTGTTTTGTGAGAAATGTGAACTATATAGTCAAATGTGGCCTTTTGAGTTTTCACAAGAACTCCGTTGAATGGCACTAGCTGTTTACCTACAGTTCAGCTGTGCTACATATAGGCTTAATAAAATGAAGAAACTAAATGTATATTATAAACTAACATCTGGCTTAAAGGCCTAGCTGCCAAGCCATAAACCTTAATATATGTATAATAGATAAGTAATTTAGCGAAAGCTAGTGTTGAATCATAACTATGTGACCGTCGTTGCCTTTTTGCTTAAAGATTATTCTTAAAGTTTGATATTCAAATATGTGATACTATTTTTTATTACCTAAATCAGGCAAACAGGCAGCCAATAATTTTGAAGCCATACTTAAACCGAGGTCATGGAGTTTTTGGTGGGAACTCAATGTTTCACTGACCAGCTTTATTCTCAAAGAATATAATGCCATTCGTAATAAATTCATATTAATGTTGGGTATACAATATCTGTAGAAATACATTGAATTGGTTCTTACGATATTTAAATTAAAAAATTCAAAGAAACAAGCTTTACATTTTTTGACTAATTTGGTTTAAAAAAAAATATGAATCACTTTAAATACAGTTTTGTTTTAAATGTTGTATTCTTTAAGGGCCGATTTTTCAACTACCAGATAAAAGTTATTCAAGGAATAAAGTGTAACAAGAAAAAAATAAAAAATATACGACTGATGAATTGTGATACTTTTGAATTCACTCAGGTTATAGTTTATTCTACTGGTATAGTTATCAGTAGAATAAACTATTTATGATTGCAAAATCTGCACCAAATCAAAACCGTAATACCGACGAGCGGGACTACTCTCTGGTTATGAATAGAAAAGTTATTATTAATACAACTTACCCCACAATCTCTTTCTTGCAAACATTGCAGTGGAAACCGATGTGTGCACCGGGGTCTTCTGTATTTTCTGAAAAATACAACAACTCCCTTATATTGGAAATATACAATAGCTGTAAGGGGGCGTCCATAAATTACGTGAGGTGTTTTTTTAAATTTTCTGCCCCTCCCCCCGATGTCGTGAGATTTTATTCAACCCCCTCCCGCATCCCCCAATCTCACGTGAGATTTTTCAAAATGCGAGTTTCTTACGTAAACGCGTTGGATTGTTATTGAAACAAATTTGCTTCGTGCTTTTATTTACGACTAGTTAAGACTAGTAATCAATATTGCTGAGAGTTTAATTATAAGTGTAATAAAATATAACAATAGAATAATTAAATCGTAACTACTGTGATTAAAAAAGCTATTTGGTATAAAACAAATATGGTGGTTTGACAGTCAGTAAATGCATAACGTTGAAGTATGAATGAAATTATTTTCTTTCGAAAGAATTAGTAAATGATCTTAATCGTATTACGATTACGCTTAAGATTAAATCTTAAGCATGTACAATCTGGATTAAATGGACCAAAAAATTATAATTTTTTTTTGTTTCAATCAGAAAAAAAATTGCGTGATATTTGCCCAGACCCCCCCTCTCTCCAATGTAAGATTAGATGAGATTTGACTCGACCCCCTCCCCCCCCTTAAACACCTCACCTAATTTATGGACGCTTTAGAAATTTGGAATTTGCGGCGTAATGTAAACAAAAAACAACAGTTTATGTCTTACTCGCAGGACGGCCTTAAAAGGGAGGGATTAACCATCAACAAAATAGATCACTTTAGTGAAATAGTGGGAACAAAGATGGTGAACAATTAAGATCATCATAAAAAGTGTTACAAACAATTATAAGTTCCAAGGGGTAATAAAACATGTGTACACGGTTTTTATCGGTTCGCAACAGTATGAAGAGATTAATGAACGAAGATGAAGCAAGATGTGTGTCAAGATTGTAACAAGTGGAAATCCATCGTCTCTGCCTACCTCTATGGGAAACAGGCGTGATAATATGTATGCAATAAAAATATCTATTTTCTATCATCTATACATATAAAAATGTTCGTAAAATGAAAACTAATGGGCCAAACTATGTAAAATTTTTGGGGACCAATTGGAAGCTATTCCGCGTCGAACAAAAAAAGAATCACGTAAATCGGATCATAAATCACGGAGTAATCGGCGAACATATATAAAAAAAAGATCTCGACGAATTGAGAACCTCCTCCTTTTTTTGAAGTCGGTTAATAAACGAGAAGTAGAGGTCGAATTTCTGTGCAATGAAAAAACATGCTACAAACCGAGTCAGGGGGATGTAAGAAGTGAAATGGAACTAATTTAGTTTTTTTTTCCTATTTTTGTTTCTCTGTTTGTACGGGATAACCTCCGAAACGATTTAAATGAAATTTTGTATGGTGGGAGCTTATATCCCTGGTCAACATAGAGAATACTTTTGGCTCTGAAAAATTAAAGAGTTCCCGTGGGATAGTTAAAAAACTCGCAAGGCTCGGTAAGTTTTCTGTACCGCGTGTACAGAGTATACCGATCCCGCACCGACAAATAAGAAAGAAGCCTGAATATCCTCCACAGTAAATTCATTTAGATACTAACCATAAACTGGTGGTTTCTCTTCATCATCACTACAGTACAGGGACAAATCGTCTTGTATATCCTCACCATCATCTGAAATATATTTATTCATTAAAATATATATAAACAAAAAAAAACAAAATCCCTAATGTCCCATTGCTGGGTTTTGGCCTCCCTATTTCTTAAGGAGCCTGGGCAGTATACCCACCACCTTTGCCCGAGGATCAGAGGGTTTCACACATCGGTTAACTCGATGTGCGTTGGCCACAATGTTTTCCCTGACACTAGTACATATCTCTTCTTTTGAAACGAAATATATAAGGAGGGTAAAAATATGTACCGATAAAAATATTAACCACCTGCAAGATCGACAGTTGCTTTTGTTTCCTGCCATGAGAATTCCTTGGGTGGTTCCAGAGGCAAATCTTCAATGGTGAAATCTAAACACGATTCGAAGCCTTCATTGTCAGCACTATCTGAAAATAATAACGAATCAGATTGATTAAACTTTTAAGACTGAAACAAAACAAATTTATTGCCTAACTGTCACACACAGCTACTTGGGAAGCACCACAAATTTGTGGTCACCAGTGGTGGATTTACACTAGGGGCAGTCGGGGCTAGTGCCTAGGGCGGCAAAATTTGAAAAGTGAGAAAATAATTTCTATTCAATATATAATTAACTAATTTTTTTAAATAAACATTTTATGTTTCAAGAAATATAATTTAAGTATCAAATTAAAATTTTGTATATTATAATATAGGAAATTTAAGTAAAAAGTATTCAAATAGTTTAATTAATTTATTTCCAGAAAGGTTTGAAAAAATTAAAGTTGATATTTTTATTTTCTGGAATTGATAAATTTATGTAGTTTTTTTGAAGAATTAAAAATATTTTCAAATTATGTATGTGTTTTTGATAACAGAAACTTTCATTGATTAATGATTTTTCTAAAATTGGAGAATTACCAATAATGTATATATTATTATAAATATAATATTTATTTATTTATTATATATAATATATATAATACATAATGAATTTCCTGCAATCAATTGGTTATTTTAATTTTTAAAAAATAAGATATCAAAATTATTAAAATAAAATTTAAGTCATAGGGCGGCATTTTCTTCAGTGCCCCAGGGCGGCACAAATTTAAATCCGGCCCTGGTGGTCACATACAGATTATTATTTCCTAAGTTTTCGCGACTTGTATACATAATAAAATTACGTTTTAACGGTTTTAAGCGCGGTAATTTATTAGGTTTTGGTTTGTCCGACGTTTCGGTCGCTAATCAGGACGACAAAACTGACATTTGTCCAACGAGTATTGTTGAAGTTTTATTCAGCCTACCGCCAACTTGTTCATTTTAATTATTTAGTTTTAATTTTGTTTATGGTTATTATTTACTCTAATAAATTACCGCGCATAAAACCGTAAACACGTAGTTTTGTTATCAAATACAGATAATTGAAACGAACGTTGAACTGATGCTTTCTCCCTCTAGCCACATAGAATTTGTATGAGAGTAAAAGAGACGATATAATTCTCTTGGTTTTTGCACGACAGTTTTGATGGCAACTGGCCGATTATGACCAAAAACAATACTAAATTTGGCCCCTTTTAAGGGTTAAAATAAAATTATTTCATAATATTTTACACTTTTATAATCTATCAGAGTAAATGGTTCGATTTTGTATAATGCATTTCAAAATGTGAAAAAAATAGGGGATTCATTTGGACTAGCAGATTCCGAAAACACAATTTTTAGAAACTTTGTCTGTCTAAATCAAATGAAAACGACTGAACGGATTTAAATGAAATTCATGGCTTGCTTATATCCCCGGGGCGTAACTTAGGATATTTATATCTCATATAAGGACGTCGTTGTCTTAAAATAGACGGATTAGCAAAATAGATGGCGCTGTAGTCACGTTTTTCAATTCACGAGCACGTTATCATAAACGTGTCACTACTAATATTATAAAGATGTAAAGTTTGTGAGTTTGTACGAGGTAATCTCTGGACCTATTAAATCGAATTTGATAATTCTTCCACCAGGGGAAAGCTACATTATTCTTGAGTGTCATAGGGCATACTTGATTGTGATTAATACTAAGTATTTTTTAATTTTTCTGATGCCCAATGAAGTGGACACGGGTCAGTTAACATACTATACACATAATGCAGTGAATTGAAAAATCAAATTACCTAAATTATCATCACCTGCTTTTGACTCACCATATATTTTTGCAGTGCTTGTATCGGTTTTACTTGCAACATTAGTTTTATTTGAGATATTTGGTTCTGAAAAAGAAAATTATAGTTTTTTTATAAACAGCATGGAGAAAGAATACTATAGGAATGACACTAGCCCAGTAAAAAAGTGCCATATTCAGATTGCCCCACCATCGAATTTCCCAGGAAGCTCCTTCAAAGAATACCTCCACTAAAACCTGTAATTCAACTGTTTTGAACAATATTTTTTTAATTTTTAATTGGATTTCAAGGTTTTTTTCTTCAATTCCACTATTAAATAGCGTACCAACCATTTATTAACATTGAAAAATAACTATCGACGGATGTCAACACTATTAGAATGTGTAGTTTAATAATGAAACACAGGTTTTGGCGGGAACTGAAAGGGGACGTTGTGCTGTGCAGTTTTAATTTAAAAAAATTACTCGAAAATGCACAATATTTTTAGGATATTGATAGTTTTTGAGTAGTAATTATATGTTTTTTTTGTAAGAAATACGAACTGTGTAGTCAAATGTGGCCTTTTGAGTTGTCACAAAAACTCTTGAATGGCGTCACTTGATAACCTACAGTCCAGCTAAACTATACATAGAGAAAATGAAGAACTATATTGTAATCTAAAGTCTGGCTTACAGGCCTAGCTGGCCAAGCCATAAACCTAAATAAATAAATAACGAAACAACAAACAGCATAAATAGCCATGAAGACTTTCCGATTGTCGAGCTATCTTAGGCGTTTATTACTATAAATTGATTAAAAAATACATCTTATTTGGTTTATCAGATGGATGAAGGTAAACCTTGAGTGTCTCTTAAGACTTAATATTGTTTTTTTCCTGTAAAATTAGATGTTTTCCTTTCGTAACAGTATAACTTTGACTTTAATTATCATTTAGTGCTTACTCGGACCAGGAATGTCTTTATCAGTTTGGTTTTTGAACGCATCTGTTCTTTCAACACCATCATACTGACCTGCAACAATAGAGACTAGCGTAAATCAAACAGGATTGGTAACACTTTGCCACAGTTGAATAATCTACCATTTGGGATACTCCATTGATGTCGGACGACACAACCCGTGAGCTATTTACACTATCAGTCGTAAATGTGTAAGGGTTAAGAAAATAGAAACATAAATGTGATTATTATGATGATCATTTATTTACAAATACGTATGAATGAACCTGATTACATTTACATGTCTTCCACTGCGAGATATTCTTTGTATGACTTGTCGCTTTGGGGAAAAAAGATTGCTGGAATTTACTAAATCAAAGAGTTTATTCATAGTGTCGATAAACTCAAGTTTCATCACATGGACTTCTGCGAGCAGGCGGTTTCCGCAACACGACGTGAAGGCGCCTATTTTGTGTGCGAGGGTGGATGAGGTGGATTCCAACCAGCCCAGCTCCTCCAGGAAGTTCACCAGCTACTTGACGTTGGTGAAGACTTCTCGGAGGCTACCTGGGGCGTCCAGATACTTCGCCCTGTGTTGGGCTACCTCTAAACATTCAAGCAGGACATGGGCGGCAGTTTCTTCTGCCTCCAGGCATGCTCTGCACAGGGGGCTGTCGTTGATACCTACATTGAAAAGATGTCTGTTGAAATTGCCAAGTCCAGTGGCTGCACTAATAACTAGTCTCAGCCGGGACCGACTGAGCTTTAAGATATTCCTGGAGAAACGCAGGTTTTCTTGAGGCATTGCCAGCTTGGCTAGCCTGCAATCCTCCAGGTTATCCCAAAGTTGTTGATGTAGCGCATTTGTCGTTTGATTTATGTAATTTCTAAGCCAACTGTGTGGCAAAGGCAGGAAAGGTTCCGGTCCAACTGGTTGGGTTTCGGAACCTCTCCTTGGCAGTTGATCTGCTGCATCATTACCTCGGGCACCACTATCCCTTGATCCATTGAAGAGTCAAGGTATTGTTCTTACCTGCCGCCTCATTTAGAGCCGAGTGCCATTCATATATAAAATTTAAATAAATAACACTGCTGCTAAAAGCTTGAAGTACCGATTTCTATCAGAGAGTATTCAGATACTGTAATCATCGACATCTCTAGCTATGATTTAGCTACAAGCAGGATTCCGATGCATTCTGTTTGATATACTGTATTTAACTTACCCAGGGGCTTGGATATGTTGATATTTAGGTCTTCCAAGAAAAATCCCATGCCTGAGTCCAAGCTAGTCTTTGACCCAACAGTATAAAGGCTAAGCTCATGATGGGAAAGGAAACTGTCATTACCTCCAACCTTGTATTTTTTTCGAAGATTAAAGCTTTCTCTATTCTGTCAAAGACCGCTTCCACCTAAAGTGAGTTGGACCATGCTTCTGAGAGAATGCTGAAATGTCTTACCTTGTCAAACTTAAGTTTTTAGGTGTATAATCTTAGGGCCACCATTAGTGCCTCTTGTTATACAAACAGGTCCATTGGAGGGATGCTAAGAGCTATTTCTAAGGCCGCCGTGAGCGTTATCCTCATGCACACAGCACAGCACACCAAAAATATTTTTGTTTGTCTAATTAATAAAGTTTATTGATATCATTCCAACTGGCAGCTTTACATAGATTGGTGTGGTCAACATCGCCAAAGAACATATAGAGAGAAAACATAGGTTTTTGATAAAAACTTATGCATGTAGACTTGAGTAATAAATATTTAAACAAAATAATTTAAATTCTTATGGATATCTATTATTTCTAGAAAGGTTTTAAATTGGCCTGAGTTTTGGCAATATTGATGGGTCACAATCATATACACTGCATTTTCCTTTAACCTTCAGTTAGAGAAATATTTCTAGTATGTGTTGCCAGCATTCCACTAAACCATTGACCTTGATAATCTGAAACAAGTGTATCTATAATTTATAGTTTAATAGTACAATATTTATAACATGAAGGAAGTGTTACCTCAAATACAGATAATAAGTTATGGCAAATATATTAAACACCAAAAAATATAAATAAACCATTACAAAAATGTAGATTTACATATATTATTTTTATTTCAAGCTAATAATATTCAATAAAATATAAAAGAACCAAATCCTAAAATATACTAAATAAAGAAAAACATTCCAAAAGGTCCCACCGATTTTGATAAAACTTGAAGTGGTACCTATTATCAGATTTTTGAAATATCAATTACCTTGTAAGGAATGGAATCAGCCATTTCTATTCTTTTTTGTTAGATTATTTGGATATGCATTATTTATTAATCTCCTTGGCTTCTTTCAAAATTATTAGATAAATGCCATTCGCTAATGTGGACAATAGAAGGGCTGGTGATAATTATCCATAATAACCATGATCATATTGTGGCTTATAGCATTATTTCCGAATTAGTATAAAAAATGTAATATATACTACACTTTGATTAAACTTACCTAGGTTTAATGTAGGATATGATGTTTTAGCTAGCCTCTTACTGTGAGAGTAAAAAAATCGGTCTTCAAAATGATAATTGCAAATGCGAAAGTTTGTGTATATATCTAAAGCACTCTTTCCTGCTAAACGTTGGCCAACTATCTCTTTCCACTGAATAAATCTTTCCAAAGATGAGCCTTCAGGCCTTGGAAAGCGATGTAAAACATCTGAAAACATTAAAACAAAGTCCTCTTATACTAAACTTCTAATTACTGGAGTACTGAAATAAATACTATCATTCCAAATCTTAGTTGTAACCAATAACAATGTATATACTTACAGAATTTATTACATTCAAAAAGACATTTGGATCTTTGAGGCATTGTTGTAAAATATCACAAAACTTTATTTATCTTCACGAAAACGGTAAAAATTAAAATGTTTTGACATCCTATTCTTTTTTTTAGTAGAATTCGCCACAAAGGCAGGCAAAGGAATCTTGTAACATCTATTCTCTTATGACAAAATTACAAGTCAATGTTGCTACCTAGCAAATTGATCAAGTCGCTAGATATCAGTGACGCAACATTACACTGATCGGTTGACTAACAGTGCTATAAAATAAATCACTTTTCACTCCAGATACAAGAATAAGAATATTATATACGTCATGATTTCATTTGCTTAAGTAAGTAACGTTGCAACGTGTTATATAATATCTGTTTCAATCATTACTTGCAGTCTTAGATCATATAAACGTCTAGATCACGCATCAATTGCACAAAAACGGCCCCAAAAACAGTGCACCAAATTTGGTGCACTCGCTCCTCATGCCGGTCACGCCTGTTAGTGTCGTTTTGACTACTTTACTGGTTGGAGCTCTCACGAAAAATCTTTATACCGTCCAGCGCTATTAAAATGTGTCGAAACTATTTTAAAAGAGGAAAGGATAAGGATATGATGTTATTTCAACGAAAAACTTATCACCTTTTTCATGATTTCTTAGTAAAAATATGAAGTTTAATTTCGATATTTCCAAGGTTATCGAATTGATTAATGTTGTCAGGTGAGAAGTGGCTTATTTTCCAAAATTTGGGGAGTTAGTTACGATTTTTTTTGTAAAATACGAATAATTTGAAAAATCTATAGAAAACAGACATGTAATGTTTGTGGGTCCGTCCGGATTTCTTAAACCAGTTTATATTACGTTTTAAATTTTCTACGAATCCAACTGTAGCAATTTGTTGGATAAAAGAAATCTGAGAATCGCAAGATGTCCACCACTGGAATCCAAACAAAAGGTCGTTTGTGTTTTCCAATTATTTTGAGGAATATATATATTATTTTAGAATATATAATAATATTTTCTATTTATTAGTTTGGTAAATGAACTAATTTACCATGAATCTCAACATTACAAACTATTTTAATACTGTCATATATATATATACTTGCACTTGCGGTAATGGAAATAAACATAATATACTTTTTAAAACAGAAAATAAGGGATATTTTAAGTATCATGCAAGCTAATTTTAAATAACCAATTATATATTGTGGCAATAGTGCTTGTTTTTGCTGGATAGATAATTTACAACAAATTAACAAAGAGTAAATTTTCGGTGCTCTAAACTTTAATTAACTTTTACTGTTTAGTTTCTTCTAATGCAATTTTAGTTATCGCTAAAGAGGAGAAGTAGTGAGAGAGAGGGAAGGATTTCGAAACTTATTTTTTGTATAGCTTTATTTTATGTTACCTAAAAACATGTAATGAATTTATGGAGATATGGTGTATTGACATTTTTTAGTAGATTATTGTCATAATTAAGAAATTAATTTTGTCTATATTCTGTTACCTGCATCTTCATTAATTCCTAATCAATAATAATTTAATATGTTGATATGTTAGAAAATAAATTTTAGTTTATGAAATAATCAAATCGTAAAGTTTGAATAAAAACTTGAACTTGAATATTTTTATTTTAATAATAGCCCTTTTCAAGTGGTTTAGTTGCTCTTAAGCCGCTGCATTAAACTATTCCGTGTACTTACCCCTTAGTTTCTACTACTGATATAAATTTACATTACATATAACACACCCAGTATGAACCCATCGAATCATCTCAAGTCCACTATTAGAAATTATTACATTGATTTTTAGGGTATAATAATCTTTGGGACATAACTAATCGTCTAATAACCATCGTGAACAATTGTGTAACACAAAAAGAATTTGCTATTATGGATATTTTTTTAGAATCGTTAAATTAGTCTTGATAATTAATCTTATATATAAAATTCTCGTGTCACAGTTTTCGTTGCCATACTCCTCCGAAACGGCTTGACTGATTTTGATGAAATTTTTTGTGCTTATCCGGTATCTATGAGTATCGGCCAACATCTATTTTTCATCCCCCTAAATGTTAGGGGTAGTCCACCCCTAAATTTTTTTATTTATTTTTTTATGATACAACATACAAAAATACATACAACCCTAGATTTTCAACCCTCTACGATCAACCCCTATTTTTTACCGGGCAGGACGACGTCTGCCGGGACAGCTAGTAGACTTATAAAGATGTACTAATATCTGTAGAGACATTTAATTGCGAATTAAAATTACTACATATACTAAAATATGTTATGAATTCATTTGTGCATGTATTTTTTTATGATTCGGTCCAAGACACACAACTTTAGTTGCTAATTTTATAGATTTTTATTCTTTAATTATAGAAGAAAAACTGAAACCTCTGAGTAATATTAACTTATAACACAAAGAGGGATTAAATCATTACGATCATTTAAACTTTTCACTTATATAAAAATATTTAAATATAAAATATAAAAAATGAGGTATTTTTTTTGGCTGATATCCCTAAATCACGCACATATTGATAATTTTTCTAGAGTGAGTATAGCAACGCATCGCGTTTTTGATGCCGTTTTTGGCGATGTTGTTTGTTCGCAATGCTCTCTCTAAACATGTTATACCTCGATGCTTGCAGTTCTAGTGGTCGCGATACTGTAATTTTATCGTCACTTCTAAAATATCGGTGTGGTTTCGAAGTTAAGAAATCCCGGGAAAGTGTTAGATTTACCACATACGCTTATCGTTGTGTAGTAACAAACTAATTCGTAATACAAGTAACAAAGCCAGTCAGCTAATGTTTATGCTAAATAAGCAGTGTCATTGTAACTCAGAAAAAATCCGGGATAAATGGTATTTTAAGTACAGCATCATTTGAAAAAAAGCTAAAAATATTGTTCTAGTGAAATTGTATCGAAATTAATTAAATCAAGGTGACAAATTGTGGCCCAATAATTTAATGCTAATTTATATGCACGGGCTAAGAATCTCCGTTTATTGTGAGACGATCAGGCGTATTCAGTGCTTTATCCCTAAAAAAAGTACCCAACGTACCCAAAGAAGTTTTCACTTCAAAACTGGAGAAGTTTAACGAAATCACTTAGGCTCACTTAACTCAAAGTTGCTTTTATATCTCAAATAATAAATAAAATGTGCCCTATAACCAACTATACCGCAGCCATTTTTTTCTATACTTTGCATAGATTTTGAAGTCTACCTGTATGTATTTCAGCTTACCTCATCAAAAATTCACTAGATCTAGTGGGCATATCACTTAGGTTACAATACTAAGTTAAGGTTGCCATCATTTTAATTGGAATTTCATTTTCATTTTTATTTTCATAAATTATTGACACAACCCAAAAATATTTTATATCTTCCAACAGATTTACTATGTAGTATTAAAATTCATATAAATTTTGTGTTTTTTATGATAAAAAGTAATAATTTACGTTTGATTATATTTTTAATACGGATAAAAACTCAAGAAACAACGAAAAATGTTTACGCGTGTTCATCATATATAAATTTATTTAGTTAATAACCTTTACTACATTCTTTAAAATAATTATAATATAATAATATTAAATCAAATAAGCTGTTGTTTGTTTACGTTAGGTCTAAATCTCTAGTCAAGACTAACCTAAATATGTAAATATATATAATATAATATACATTTTCAAGCAGTTTTTTTACAAATATAGTACAATTTTATTCTTATAATTAGGTACTGGTTTCGAGTTTTGACCCTTTATATGAAGCTCAAATATACATAAAGTTAAATGTAGCTTAAAAAATCACAGAAGAAAAACTTATACTATTTATGAAACTTTAGAAACAAACATACTAAAATACTAATTGCATTTTATAATAAATACTAGAGGTTAACCCGCGGCGCAGCCGCGGGGTAAACTCTATTATTTATTAGTGCGTGTCTCTTGTTTATAGAGCAAGTGCTACAGGTTATATTATATTACATTTTTGTGTATTTGCGCACAGAAGATTCACTTCATTTTATATCGTTAATTATATATACCATCCCCCGTCTATCTGTCAACAAAATAAATTACAAAACTTGACCAAAAAGGCCAAAATGGTCTAAATGACCAAAAGACCACAGTGACCGACATGGCTAAAATGACGGAATAGCCAAAAACGACCAAAAAGGCCAAAATAATCAAAATGGCCAAAATGACCAAATAGGCCAAAATGACCAAAAAGGTCAAAATGATCAAAAAGGCCAAAATGACCAAAAAGGCCAAAATGACCAAATAGGCCAAAATGACCAAAAAGGTCAAAATGATCAAAAAGGCCAAAATGACCAAATAGGCCAAAATGACCACAAAGGAAAAATACAAATAGGCCAAAATGACCAAATAGGCAATGACCAAAAAAATGACCAAAAGGTCAAAATGATAAAGGCCAAAATGACCAAATAGGCCAAAATGACTAAAAAGGTCAAAATGATCATAAAGGCCAAAATGACCAAATAGGCCAAAATGACCAAAAAGGAAAAATTACCAAATAGGCCAAAATGACCAAAAAGGCCAAAATTACCAAATAGGCCAAAATTACCAAAAAGGCCAAAATGAAAATTACCCCTTGTCCATCCTCAGTATTTAATTTACATACGTACCGAATTTCAGCCAAATCGGTCCAGTAGTTTTTCCGTAAAAGCATAACAAACAAACAGACAAATATCATGTTATCCCGGAAACTATCCCATTTTTCGGGATAAAAATATCCTATGTTCATCCTCGGTATCGAAAATATATATATACTGAGTTTCAGCCAAATCGGTCCAGTAGTTTTTATGTGAAAACGGAACAGACAGACAGACAGAGTTACTTTCGCATTTATAATATTAATAGGGATTTCTTATTACTTCTCAGATGTAAAATTTGAAATATCTGAATAATAATAATAAGAATTATTATCATACATAAGAAATAATGAGTTGAAATAAAGCAACTGGAACACATTGGCTAAGTTTCTTGGTATCCAATTTCACATTTAAAAAAACTCATGAAACTGGATTATATAGTTATTTATTGAACTAAAACATAATTTATAATAAATATAATTTGATTTTCCTCACCCTAAAAGAATAAGAATAAGAAGAAAGCATACTGAAAAATAAATTGATTGATATAATAATGTTTTTTGTTCTGTGGAATTCAATTTTACATGAAGAGATTGTTCCAAAATATGGAATTGATCCATATAGTTAGTTAATATAAAGAGCCTGAAAAAAATAGTATAAATGTTATAAAATTAAATGAAAGCAGTTTTTTTGAGGAATACTATTTATTAAACAATCTTACCGGTGTTAATGTAAGATTGTGAATTATAGGCTGAAAATGTAAAAGAAGTAACCCAAAAACACAAAGAGAACATCTAGAAATATTTTTAGATTAGCATCACCATCCATGAGGTGGGCTGTTGTCAGCCTTTTTGCTATACTTCAGTAATAAAAAAAGGTTTAACATATCAGTTGTTATTATTATGTATACACCATACTATGATCATAACATTATGCACATTATGGTAGAAAACCTATGACTAGGTTTTGAAATTGCATAACTGCATAGATGTTAATCAAGTCTTTGGAACCTTTCCACATTACACTCTTGCCCAATTTATTATTAATGTTGGTACTTTTTCGAGTTCTATAATCATTTTGGTTAACACATAATCTGTTTCTCTATGCCACAAGCATTTTATTGAAGAACTACTGTTGTTATAATTTATATTAATATATGTTTGGCAGGATGTCTACTGTATATGCTGCAAGAGAATTTGATGTAGAAAAAAATTTGAGTAGCTACTATACTTTTATCTTAGGAATAAAAATTATAACAAAAAAGACGAGTGTAAAATAAAATCTCAACTTCTGAAACTTCTAGAACGAATATTTCCGACTATTCAAGTACTTACAGAGGTTCAAGGTAGGAATAGCATTTCGCGTTACTCTACAACTACCGGGGCAGCGGTAGAAATCCTCAAAATGTCTGTAGCAGTCTTACTTGGTTATATATATAATTATCGCCTAAATTTTTCGTATCTTGTCTTAAAACCCCTTTCCAACTCTTAAATCTTTCAACATTGTCATAATTTAGGGCTGCGACTTAACAATCCGGTACACACATTTTAAGTAGTGGGTGGGCAAAGTGGGTAGGGGAGAGGTATACTTACCCCCACTACAACTCCTAAGGTCAGGTTTTAATTTTTTTAAATTTATAAACATAACCTCACTTATTTTTGTTGTAAAATTTGAGTCACTTTTGATAATAACAAAGCGTGATTTGAGTTCATGACTGTACTCAGGAATTGTTTATGAATGTACTCACGAATTACACATAACCACCGGAACTTTTTGTAAAACTAAAACTGTTTTTAATGTAGAAATAATGGCGCGGCACAGCGGCCGGCGAATGCTAGAACCGACTGGTTACCATTTACTATTTATTTTAAACATTTGTTTTATTTATCAATTTAGTGGACGACTAGCAAGTTTTTTAATATCACAATAAATCAATATATTAATCATATCAATTTTTAAGTACAACGCAGAACAGATTTTTCTTTAATATTGGTTAAATATAAATAAATGCGATTACTTAAAAAATCGCCATTATTCGCCATTTTGAATGTTTACTCTTGTGATGTATGTGAATGTGCTCTATTGTGTTTTTCTTCACTTCTATCCAATTAAGCTGGTTTTTGGTTCTTTTTATGTTGATTACTGGCTTTTTTTCGGACTTTGGAAAGATTTTTCAACTTTGGACTTATGATAGAAGTGCAATATTAGCGAAAAAATAAGTGAGGTTATGTTTATTAAAAACAAAAAAAATCAAGGTCTCCTGATCTCAGGGGTTGTAGTAAAGGTAAGTATGCCTCTCCCCCGCCCCGTTTCATCACCCCACTTCTTAAAATTCGTGTACCGGAAAGCTATACATTTACCTAATTTAGTTTTGGAAAAGTATGTAACGGCCCTGAAATATAATTAAGTATACTTGCATAAAATTAAAAATTTGTAGAAATCTAACTCGATAAAAATGCATAACAATGTAACATTTCCATAACTATTATAGGTTAAGTATGAAAATGTCAGTTATTATGCCAGCTTCGATATTAAAGTACTTACGTGAATTCATAATTTGTAACAAATTTATAAATAACTTACAGTCAATGATACATCTAAAATAACATTTTAGATGTATCTGCTTTTCTAGGCATTTTTGTTAGGTAGTATATTCGAAAAATCGAAAGGATAACACCTTAAATAAAACGGAGGCAGATATTTTTTTTCTTCTGCAATGGCTTTTGCGCCTCTGCGGTTAACGTTGAGCCATCGACAAATCTTGAAGAACTATACAACATTAAAACGCATCCGAAGAATGTGCACACTAGAACAATTTCCATTGCTTTAGGACGTTCCAACGCTCAAGATCACTTCCTTATGGTGCGTTTCCATGCTTGCTAAGGCTCGGCAAGCGTCCACAAACACAAGTGTGTAAAGAGGGCTTTTGGCTTTTTTTATGTGAGCTTGTGGACGCTTGTATTCGATCCGGTCTAGTGTCGGTTTTTGGACACAGATTAAATGGCGCTTGTACCGCGTTCACACGTTGGCGCGCGCTTATTTTAGCCGCTGTGATCTCGCGACAAACGCACGTCTAGTTCTGTCAAAAAAAAAAAGGAGGCCGCAGAACGAGATAGGGAGAGAGGCACGCGTCTCACGGGTACCGACGTCAGTCGGGGTCCCTCAGGCGCAGATATGCGCAAGATCTCCTCCCGACATAATTGCGCTGCAGGGGCCCTCTAGTATCTAGGGAGCAGAGTCTTCAATCCTGTTGACGAAGTGAGTTTGCCTTTACCGGGGCTTTCTCAAGCAGTGATGCGCTAGGATCAGCGTGGGCATAACAACGTTCTAAGTCTCACACTCTTACTGCCATAAGCGCGGGGCACATGGGAGGATGGTGGTTTTAGTGGAGTATTGAGTAGTACGTTTTCGAGTCCACACACAAGCCGATTTGATTCTGGTGCTCCATTCGTGGTTGACACCTCTCGTCGCTTTGGTCTAGTCCCTAGTAAAGGACCCAGTAGTGTACTAAATGCATTTTCCCCACCTAAAAAAAAATGGTGTGCGTCCCGGGACGCCCGACAGAAGTAATAACTTAAACTAATCTAGCGTGAGAGAAAGGGAAGCTAGACAGATTGGCGCCGTAACGCGTTACGTAACGAAGCGGTTTACTCTCCCATAAGAGGTTTTCACATTAAAAAAAGTGCCCTTTGATCTGTGTCCAAAACCAACACTAGACTGGATCGAATACAAGTGTCCAAAAGCTCACGCAAGCCAAGCCAAAAGCTCAAGGTCATGTCCACGACTTACACTTATATTGTGCACATGTCAATGAACTTCTTATCAGATACGTTGTGAGCCACGCCGCTCAGCCGCATCCGTTAGCCGTGACTTTTAAGATGCACACACCTTAAATTTTGTTGACAGTGTTGCCAGGGGGCTTCAACACAAATATTGCATTTGTTTGATCCCAAAAATCTAATTATTCAAACTAAATAATCTATTTATATATATTCATTGTATTTTACTAAAAAAAAGGGGCATTAAAAACAGACTTACATCATACAAACAGGTTTTAAATTGTCAATTCAAAGAAGCGACTTGGAGCAACTATTGGCTAATCTAGATGAGGAAGTTTTATTAGTAATTTGTATACTTAGGCTGTGTGCTAGATATTTAACCGGCCCTTAAAATAAAATAATCATGTTTAGCCATATAATTTTTAATGATTATTTTATTTTAACCATTGCTTAAATTCTATGCACACCAGCCTTAGAGTCATAGTGTTTTTTTAAGCTACATAGCATTTTAACTCGAGTAACTTATACGAGGTGATATTATAATTTATTTGCTTTGGCAAGTATAACACATCAATAAATATCTATGAGACAATGGACACACATTCATTTAAAAATTAATGAGGTGTCTGGGACATCTGGTTGGAACGAAGTTTCAAGACCATTAGAAGCCATTCATTGCATCAGAAGGCAATCAGAGACAAAGAAATTGTACAGCAATAATGACAATTACAAGATTGATTATTTTGAAAAGTGTATTTTACACTACTGGATAATACTTTAGGTTCTAATTAAAGCTTGAAATTGTATAATAATATATATTTGACAGCATTTTTTTCTTTTACAGACACTTCATCTGACCCCCATCCACCAAGTAATGTGCGATAAGAAAGGAACTTCATTCCAAAAGCACTATATGTTACTAGATTTTTAATGTGTAAAGCTGCATAGATGTTGGTCACATCTTTTGAACCCCTCCCATATTTATAAGTTTATATGCTCATGCCTACCCTATTATGTCTCTGCTACATTTTAGTCTTATAGTCCTTGTGGCTAAAACAATGTCTCTCTTGCGCCACTATTTCACTCAAGAACTACTGTATTTATATGATTATAATTTGGTAGGAATATGTATTTCATGTGCTGCAAGAGAATATATGTAGGAAACAATATGAATAAGTACTCATAGTACTACTTAGTTCCCATACTTATAAGTAATGGTAGCCAATCACATTTTTTTTACATCTAGTTATATCATAAGTTATAAGTAATGATAAATTATTTATGTTAATAAGAATGTCTTCCAACTTTTGAACAGCCAACTTGTATGGAACTTTATGACAAAAAATGGGTTGCTCATATATCCAGTATATGAATTTTAAATAGTGGGTGGGCAGGGTGTATAAGGTGTACTTAAGCTTTCTGCAACCTCTATAGTCCCAAGTTGTTGAAATATTAATTTTTGGTACACAACCCCACCTATTTCTCTCCTTATTCCTATATAGGGTTTGTAGTAGGGTAAGTATACCTCTTCCCACTTCACAATTCTTGCATCAAACATCTATAGAATTACCCAAAATCAAGTTGGTTTCCCACCTTGCAACTTCTAAGAGTGAATATTGCTGAAAAAATTCAAATACTTACTGAGGTTCAAGGTGGGAATAGCATTTCTCGTAATCTGTCTATTGGGAGAGCGATAGAAATGCTCAAAATGTCTGTAGCACAGTCTTACTTGGTTATATAGATATTGATCGCTGCAATTTTTCATATCTGAACTTAAAACCTCTTTCCAACTCGTAAATCTTTCCACGTTCGACATTCGTTTAGGAAAACTATGTAACGGCCCTGAAATATAATTAGACTACATAAAATTAAACATCTATCGAAAACTAACTTTATGTAAATGAAGAAAAATGTAACATTATTTTTATAACAATAAACGTAGTTTATTATGCCAGCTTCGATGTTGAAATACCACGATTTCTCACTTTGCAACAAATGTTTATGTAACTTACCGTCGATAACACATCCAAAATAGCATTTTCGATATTCTTTTTTAGGCATTTTTGTCTTACAAACAACAAAACGGAAGAAAAAGAGAAATTATGCAGTGAATTATTATCCCACAGATAACGAAGATTATCATAAGTCTAGTTCAAAATAACAAACAGTTGACAGTTTGGACACTAGCAGTATAATTCGCCACAAAGGCAGGCAAAGGAATCTTAGTCCATACAGCTAATTCTGACGTATACTTCTTCGTATAGGTAGCGCGGTTATACGTAGAGTGTAGGCCATAACCGACGCCATTCAACGGAGTTCTTGTGACAACACGAAAGGCCATATTTGACTAGTTTACATTTCTCACGCCGCACGGTGTCACACACCGTTCAAAATGACTAGGCACAGGAGAGAAATAAAACGTATTTTGTGTTTATATGTCATTTTAATTGCTAACGTGAGATTCCACCGCGGCTACGCCACGCTATGTAATGATAGAGTTACTCAACAAAACTAAATTAGGTTTTATATATATATTACACATAAAACTTGACTGTTTACTGGTCAATTATTAACAAACAAACTAAGCCTATATAGTATAAACGGCTTCCCAGCAAAACAGAAATGAGTCAAAGCCAACCCGTTTTGAAGTCAATTGAAGTAATTGCGATTCATTTTTGCACTTATCTGTTGCCATTCGTTTTTCTACTTGTCCATTGCCATTCGTTTTTCCGTTGAAGTTTCATTTCTAATATGTGTCCCAGCATACATTTAGATTTTTCGCAGGTTTACTGCAAATTATGATTTGGTTAGGTTAGGTACATTTTAATGCATGCATTTTTTATTTAAACATATTTATTATATATATATTTACAAAAACTGAATTAGATCCGGAACCAAAAAACATTCAGTCTACTCTTAAATTATACACATACAACGGAACATTAACAGATAATAACTTATTTCTAAAGCTATGTATTATTATTAATATAAATTATCTAAAACATCTTAAAGTCGGTGCTTAGTAATATTCAAAATATAGTCATTTTTATGTTTTACTTTGCACCGACTTCGAGATGTTTTAGATAATTTATATTAATAATAATACATAGCTTTAGAAGTAAGTTATTTTTTTATACTTTATAGTTTTTGAAGTCGGTTTTTTAAACGAAGTTTTTTTTATTTGTTACTTTTAGTGCCTAGCTATGTATGGAGACCTACGAAAGGTGCTGAGCTTCTTAAAAAACATAGGTCCCTAGAAACGGGAACATAAAAATGTTCGTAAAATATAAACTACTGGGCCAAACTATGTTAAATTTTTAGGGGACCAAATGGCAACTATTCCGCATCAAACTAAACAAGAATCACGTAAATCGGATCATAAATCTTGGAGTAATCGGTGAACATACATAAAAAAAAGAAAAAAAAAAGATCCCGACCAATTGAGAACCTCCTCCTTTTTTTGAAGTCGGTAAAAAAAATAAGAAATAAATAGATATCCAATCAAAATGCAAACACGCGTGAAAACAACGCCTAGTATGTAATATACTGAAAGTTACCTATAAGTGTTGGAGATGAAGCAGGCAGATTTGGTGGTACCACTCTGAAGCAATAATTGTGCTCTGCTTCGGTTATTGTAACCATAGATTTTAATACACCTGTAGAGTTCAAAAAGTTTGGTAACAAATATTTTACGTTATGAAATTAAGAGAGTATTATAGTCAAGGCGGGCAACTCTAGGGGTAAGTTCGTACACTTAACCGAACATAGAAATGGTGTCTTAGCTTTACTGGCCTATTTCACCGACGGACTTGACTATATAACATTTTTTGCAAATGAAGTGGAAAACTGGAAATATAGTTAAAGAATTGAAATGTTTCTTGCAGAAAACTGAAGTAGTTTGATAGTTCTGGATAGTTTAATTTGGAACAATGTAAATTATTGAAAGAACTGTATGAAGAAATAAGAAATGCTAATTTTAGCATCAGCATAAAAGTTAGCATTTTTTTTTAAATTTATTTAATATGTAATATTACCAAGTGGACTTTTGCGTGGACGGAGGAGTATGAAATTTCGCACACTTATAATTTATATAGAGGAGTGAAGTATGCTAATATTTTTTAAAATTATGCATAAAAATACATGAAATCAATAAAAAAACCTCTTTTGTTTATTGTTAAAGTCAAATTAACAGGGTAGCCTTGGCGAAATCTCTGATTATAGAAGTAAAGTCTTTGACAACAGAAGTTTAAACAAAACCTTTTAAACTTGAAAATAAATAATAATAAATTTATTTCAGATATTTCCACATAACATTAAATTATTAAAATTTACAACTAACAATGTTATTTGTTGTTATTTTACATGCTTATTTAAAAGTATTGTGTTGAATATATTGATTATTTACCAAAAAGTAATTTTTACCATTTAAATGTAAAGTAGGTTTAGCACCTTTGATTAACCTGTGCCCAGTTGTTCTATGTTCTGGCAAAAAATGATTGCCACAAATTCTTTTGTTTGCATAAATCCTTTGTGTATCCTTCTCTTTTAATATATTTCCAACAACCTTAAGCCAATCGGCAAACAGCTCTGGGTATTTATTAGGGTTGGGAAAACGATGCAAGGTAATACCTGAAATAAAAATAATCGTTTTCAAAACCGAACTTCAGGCTACCAGTTTTAAGATACTATCATGCAAGAATGCCTAGTATTAACAAATATATACTACATACATACATAACTTCACGCCAGGTCCCTTGCGGGGTAGGCACGAAAAACAGCGCCATTCAGGCTTATTTCAGGATTTTAAGTAATTTTTGTGTGTGTTCAAGTGGGTCTCGAGACAATTTCAATTCACAATTAGACCAGGTAGGGTGCACTGCAACTGGGTTCCAGGATTTAGGTGAAATTATTTTTGTATGTGTGAGTGGGTCTTGGGATGGTTTAGCCTCACAAATAGATCTGATAGCTAATGATCTTTACATAATTCTTCTGTATGTGTGTATGTCACTAAACCGCTGCACTGATTTTGATGGATTTTCTGTATTTGTTTGGACCCAGTACATAGCACTACAATTGGATTCTTGAATTTTATATTTTAAGGACTGGACAACACATTTTAACTTTATATTTTTCAATTATACATAATAGCGACAGTGAGTTGACTTGACCATTTGTCCTGAACCAATTTTGATAAAATTAAATAGGATACTGCTAAGCTTGAAAAAAGTGTTTCAATGAACATTGATATGAAAATTATGAGGTGCATAAAGTGTTCATGATTCAGGTAGGACACAAAATTGTATGTTTTGAATAACACATAAATACAGACAACATATTTTTTTTTCATTAAAGTATAAAGTTAGGACTATTAATAGGTAATACATTGAAAGACTACATTAATTAACTATTTCACAAATATGATTGCACGGTTCTTTCATAAACCAGATCAATAACTGTTTATTTATTTACCATCAGAACTGCTATGAAGTTCTAGGATAACATGTTTAATTTTTTACTTTAAAGTAACATCCTTTACCTTTGTAGATGCCTTTTAAAATCAGGTTATAAATGTATTTATCCACTTAAATTAAACTCAAAATATGGCAAGGTGAATAAAAATTTCAACATTTCAACTCATTGTTCAAAAAATAGCAACTAAATATGAAAATCAATTTACTTACCAGAAATAGGACACTTGAAAATACAATTTTGTTTACGTTGATCCATTTCAAATCAAATTAAAATAACACACACCGGTAAAATAACTGAATAAGTAATAACTACAAAAATATTACAGGAAACTGTACAGAAACATTTATTACGTTTTCTTTTAATAAGAGAATTTAAGAAAAATATCAAAAATAACAACAACAACAACAACACAAAGACCACCCACTGAGTGACATTTCTGCAATTATGTCGCATCCGGCATCTGACATAAATTTATGCTGCAGACATTTTTGTTATTAGAATCAAAACTCAGATTCATATTTTTAAATATTGTTAAACTGCCTTAATTTACTTATAATATTTATGAGAAAATGCAGATAATTATTTTATAGTTTTAATTTATAGTAGTGACATCTGTCTGAATTAATAGTAATTACAAATTTAAGTCGTTTTATCTCTTGAGGGCACCACTTTCCAATGCAAATAGTTGTGATGTATTGAACCTACTTTGTCACTACTTAGTCATCCAAGTGAGTGTCCTTTACCAATTCCCAAATTCAGTTAACCTTGCCATCACCAGCCAGGGTCTGCAGTTGCTTCCATCTGCCCTAGAGGATTCAGTAGCATTTATATGCTAAAAACATTTTTTTTAAATATATTTATTTCTAGTGTTCTTTCAACATTTAAATTTGATGTGTTTTCCAAGACTTGAGACTAATAAATTTTGAATGAATGGAGGAATAGGTGGTAGGTACTTCTATCACAGTGCATAAACAATCTAGATGGTGGATTGGTAGTTCTCAGTTATTGGCAATTTCAATATGTAGTTTTCTCACTATGCCACACACATTAGACCATTAAAATGTTGTGATGTAATTTGCATCTTTTAATTACTGATTGGACCGGTAGGTAGCGCTGGCATCGGATTTAAGATTTTTATTTGTTCAGGGCAGTGTTAGAGTATGATGTATGATGATTTTGTTTGAAAAATCTGCATCTCTGTTTTGGCGGTCGATAATCCATTCAACGAACTCTGGTCGCTGTTCATGATCGTGAGGCTTCAGTTCTTGTATTATTTGAACTTTGTAAGCATGGAGATGCAGATCTTTAGTAAGTATATATTGGAGAGAGCTTCTTGAAATTTGCAATTGTTCTCCACCATGCCTAATGGATGTTCATGGACATTCTGACGGGCTGATTCGATATTGCCATTTAAACGGCTTGTTTTTGGACGACCAGTGGAATGAACATCATGAATTGATCCACTCTCAATGAATTTTGCAACCACTCTGCTCACAGTTGATGAAGTCAAGTCAATATTCCGACCATATTTTGCACGGAATTTTCGCACCGTGCCCGCCAAACTTTCATTACTTTTGAAATATTGTTCAATAATAAAAACGCCATTGCTCTCTCGTATAACCCGCCATTTTTACAAGCCCACAATTTTTTTTTCAAATACCTCAAATATAAGCTTTTTGAAAAAAGAAAACCAAAATAGCTTTTACTTATGTTATAGGAGAAATAAAAAAGTAAAACCACCGTCGTAGCGAAAATGTCACTAATGACGTCATCGCTTTCGCTCACGGAGCGCTTTTTTTTTGAGGCGAGGGAAAATTCTAAAGATTTACGCACTACTGGGTCGTTGCTAGGGAACGATACACGTCGGTCGGGGGACGTCAGCTCGTGTGGAGACTCCGAGGATGCTGCATGCGGGCAAACAACCACAATACCCACTAAAAACCCCCTCCTCTCTGTCGACCCTGCGCTTTAGTTTGTGAAGGAAAGGCTGAGATTTAGAACATAGTTACACCCAGCCGATCCAGCGCAACAAAGTGCCTGGAGTGTGCCCTGGGAGAACACACCCCATTTCGTTAGACAGGGGTCGATGGTCCCTTGCTTACCTAGCTAGCTAAGGGCCTCCCGTAACGGAACCTAACTCAGGGCGGGAAGTAGTGCGCGTACCTGCCTCTCCGGGTGCCAGCTGAAGGCCGGCAACCTCGAGTAGACGCATTAGCACGCGCTGCAGGACTCCTCTCCCTATCGCGTTCTGCGGCCTCCTTGAGAGACATTAGTGCCTCGCAAAAAGTAAATGTAGCCCCCCAATTGTCGCTGCTCTGCAACATGGCCTTAACTAGGTCGCAGAGCTAGTCGACCCTCACGGAGCGACCCGTGTCAATAGGTGGGTTAAATAATCGTGCCATTTGAGTTTACGATTGTGACACTAGCAAATACGTTGATCGGGAAAAACCGCCATTGTGCACGTGGTCGTTGAGAGTCTCTAACGGAAAGTAGCCTATAGGATACGACGTATACGAGTAGAGATGGCATAATAAATAAATAACGTAAATGAATGAACTAATGAATTGAATTTTTAAAATCAACTGTTGAATTGAAGTGTGATTCACTAGTAGAATATAATCCTAAGATAAAGTAATAATACTGTATTATAACTTAGATATAATAATTGTAGTAATTAGAATTGTGTTTGTAGATGAATTATTGGTACTTAAAAAATCTCCAAAATTTCTCTCAACAAAATTTCCCCCCCCGAATGTCCCCCCAACGTCGATAAAAACTCTCGAATTTGCAGGGATCCCCCCCATCTGGCAACACTGATTCCGCTGTCAAATAGATTTTTTTTGGGTTGCCAGTACTAAAGTACAAAAATGGCAGGAAATTGAAATCTTGCATCCTTTTTGGGACACCCGATATGTTATTGAATTACAGTGATGGGTATCTACATCGCACCTGTAGCGCCATCTGTTTTGCTAATCCGTTTTAATTAAATTAAACAGGGAGGAGTGTGATCACCACACTGATTGGCTGGCCGCTGACAGTTATTACATGTGCACTGCAGTGTCAGTATAACTTTCCTGTTCAGTTTGCCACATCAATATGTTAAAGAACTAAAGCTATACAACCTGGTTAGATATCAGTATTTTGTTAAGCTATCTTAATCCTATTTATTAGGTGGGTAACCAAATAGGAGAAATCCAAAAAAAAGTTCTTACTTATACCTTGTGTGCTGTGGCATGGGGCAGGTGCTATTATGGGCCCAGAGCTCACAAGTATCTGGGAGTGGGAGTTTGAGGTACTAGAAGATTTTGTGCAGTACTTGTTGAATGATATCTGAATAAAAAAACAGAGACCTGGTTTAAAAGTAGTGGAAATTAACTGACAATGAGCTAAAATTTTTCAAAATAGTGAGTTTTTTAGCAAAACAGATATTAATTATACCACCATGCCCTCCAGAAATTAAAATTAGATAGATTAAAAAACATCTGTCACAAAAATGAATTTCTTTTAGAAAAGATAGGTGATTTCAGAGGGAACTTTTGTCTGCCAGTCTTTTGAATGTATGTTATAGTTTTTTTTAACACAAATTTAAGTAATAATGAGCTGTTATTCAGTTTCCATTAACAGTCCTACTGCCTATTTTTATACAAAATAATATCAGGTTTTATGCACAAATATTGACTAGGAAAGAAACAATTTTAATTGCTTTAATGTATAGGCATGGCATTTTTAGTATTTCATAATATGATAGATAGATATTCTAGGAAATAAATCATTTCAAAATTATATGTAGGGAAACATTTTTCACTAACCTCATCTTCATCTGGGACTGCAGTTTTAAATAACTTTTGTCCAATGAAGCATGTCTTTTTGAAATGTTTGTTGCATAGCGCCTTGTGCTGAGTATATAGGCTTCTTTGAAATTCAGTTGAACTCCAGTCATCGTTTGGGTAACAATATTTAGCCCATAACAAGCAACTGGAAAGAAATTACTAGCATAAGGTAAAAGTTTGGTGATCTAAAACAACCTGCAATTATCGACTGAAATACAACTCACCGAAGACTGTTTGTTGTGCCTGGTCTCGGAAAGCGATGCAAGCTAATTGTAGGATCTTGTGCCGGTGAAGTCCTACACTTGATGCACTTTCTAAACTTTTCACGTGAATGTTGCATTGTGAAAGTAACAGACTTAAATGTCTCAAACTTTTTCTCGTTAAAACGCTCGACTTAACGTTACGCATAGGAGAAAACCCAAAATTGTGAACAAAATGTTTAATGAAATTTACCAAAAAACCGTTGGCCAGAAATCCACTATTTGTTCAGGGCTTTGTCATTTTAAACAACCAGTCCACAAACGTCCCACGGTTAGACACGGGCTTTATTATTATCACGAGGAATATTATAGGTTTAAATAAACAAACAAATTACAAAAGTAAACAAACAAACATGTGGTGGCGTGACAGCTGACAGTAATCGTACATCAGTGTCCTAACAGTCAGTACAATTATTTTTTCTTAGAGATTTTTTGCGTTCTATTAGTAGGTAGGTATTGCAGTAGATGTCACTGTTCTCAAATTAATCACCAAATGAATGAATATAATATGTTTCTTTATACGCAGTTGTTTTAATACTTGTTTAAGAAATATTTGATATGTTTTTATGTTTTTGCAAGCCATATCAGCTAATAAATATATTTTAAAGTGTGTAAATTCTAGTCCTCAACTTTTTCAAATTATAAAGCTCTTTTTTAACTTTAATTAATAGATTTTTGATGAATTGTCGATTTACCAAAAACTTATTTCAAAGATGTCAATTATGTCAAAACCAAAATGACATTCCGACTGATACAAGTTACATTCGTGAACATATGTACTTTGTTTGTGTTTTGATTATTTTTCGATAACTTTGTTTGATTCCTGGACTCCAAAGACTTCGCTTATCACGTTTACTAGTGTTCTGTGATCACGTTGGACTTACGCATGTACCCTGAACACCAATTTGCCTAACGATTTGTTTTCTGATGACTTGGATTATGGTTTCTTCTAAAAGAGGTTGTTGTGTGCCCAGATATGGTAAAACTTGTAAGTACATCATCTTAACGGCACCAGATTAGATGTGGATACAAATGATGTTATGAAAATGTATGCCTTTGAATATTTTAATAAAAGGAAACATAATAAATCACGCTACCGCTAAATTGTTGTTTTATTTACTAACAAATAAACATTTTTTGGAAAGGCTTTTGGGAATTGCAGGAGTTAAATTATAACTCCCGCTATTTCCAAAAGTCTAATATAAAAATCAAAATAACACTAGGCCCCCTGGATGGTTTTCGCCGTTGAATAATGCCGTATACCGATAGAGTGCGTTAGTATATATATTATGACTGTTGACTCTATACCAGTATATATAAAGTACTCTGTGTCGTACATCAAACGACAACCGAATCCGAAGTGTCAGTAAATTTTTTTGTTCCCTTCACACTTCACCACACCGATAGGCAAAAGAACTAAAGAAATACAATCTAGTTAGATGTCTATCAGTATTTTGTAAACCATTTTTATTAAACAAAAGCATCCGATTGCAGACCAAAAGTCGCGTGAGGTCAAAAGATCGCATCACGTGTGTGGGTTTCGCCAGGTCCGCGTGGCACTAGTAAGTCACGTATGAAATGCTACTGCCACATCGCAATTAGGGATACCTACCAAAATCCCTGTCTCATCTTCGAACGTCCCTTGTCGGAGCACGCTTGCACATTCACCTACATCCCCGGACGGACGCCGGCCGACCCCTTTAGAGGCCTCACCGGAGCGCTCGGTCTCTCCAGACGCCTCTGGTCTCACCTCGAGGCGAGACCAGAGGGCGTCTCGGGCCTTCGTATCCGGCCGTATCCGGATGTATTTGGTACGACCGGACTTAACCCTATTTATCATGCGGGTAACCAAATTGAAGAAAACCAAATAAAGGTTCTTACGAATTCTTTCAGTGTATAAGTTGTAGTGCATGAAAATGGTTGAAAAATAGATCAATTGGTTGGATGTAAAGCTTCGCCAAGTAATCCCAAAATTAAAATTGCCATTTTGAAACATTCTTCATTGGTGCTCCGCTCCTATTGCTCTTAGTGTGATGGTATATAGCCTATAACCTTCCTCGATAAATGGGCTATCTAACACTTAAAAAAAATTTCAAATCAGACGAGTAGTTCCTGAGATTAGCGCGTTCAAGCAAACAAACAAAGAAAGAAACTTATCAGCTTAATATATACATGAGATAAAACACTCTCACTGACACCACACCCTGTCAAAATCTCTGCTTCTATTATGTTACCTTGTTAAAAATAATTTATTCATTAAAATAAATAAAACTCCAATTGTTTGTTGAAAAAGCCATGACAAATTCAAGGCTAACTTTTTATTAATATTTAAAAATATTCATTGTGGCCAGCGTCACATCAGTCCCAGAGACCGTGCTACGGGCGAAGGTGTAGTGGAAGTTTAACTCTTCTTCCACATCTTGTCCTCTTCTCCTCAACGGGCGGCGAGTTAGGTGCGGCTGTTACACCGGGAGTCTCGTCAGACCGATTAGGACTCTGGACAGTATTGGGAGGCAACTCATTTAACAGATATGCTGGCTTCAGTCTGTCTATTGATACTGTCTTCTCTTTATTGTTGACCAAAATTTTAAAGGTTTTGTCACTCCTTCTCAAAACTTTATGTGGGCCTGTATAAACTGGTTGCAAGGCACCACGCAAGGAATCGTCTCTCAAGTAAACATGCGATGAAGTTGTCAGATCCTTGAAAATGAATATTGGCTTCTGGCTATCCCTCGAAGCACAACGGGGCTGGACTGTTGCTGCGAATTGTCTTAATCTAGCTGCAAAGTCTGTTATGTCCGTTGTAGTACATGGTCTGGCTTCAAAGAACTCTCCATGTAATCTGAGAGTTTCGCCGTAAACTAATTCAGCTGACGATGCTTGGAGGTCTTCCTTAATTGTGTTTCGAATGCCTAGAAGAACTAGAGGCAAAATTTCGGTCCACGAACTATTGTTGTGGCAAACAATGGCGGATTTCAGTTGCCTATGGAAACGCTCTACCAATCCGTTGCATGCCGGATGGTAGGCAGTGGTGGTTCTGTGTTTATAACCAGCAAACTTGGATAGAAATTTGAAAAGAGCAGATTCATATTGAACACCTCTATCGGTTACAATTTCTAGGGGGCATCCAAATCGTGCAATCCATCCAGATAGGAAAGCTTTACCAACCGTCTCTGCAGTTATGCCAATCAGAGGTATGGCTTCAGGCCATCTGGTAAACCTGTCTACTGCAGTCAGACAGTAGCGGAATCCTTCTGAAATTGGTAATGGGCCAACGAGGTCTATGTGCACGTGTAAAAATCTCGCGCGAGGGATTTTAAATGACCCAACAGGTGAAGATACGTGTCTAGTTATCTTCGAAACCTGACAGGCATGACACGATCTTGTCCATTCGCGACTATCTTTCTGGATACTTGGCCAAACATAACGTTTAGAAATTAACTTCGCTGTAGCATTTGGTCCAGGATGGCTGAGTGAATGGAGACTGTCAAAAATTCTCTTTCTTAATTCTCGCGGAATGTAAGGACGTGCGACTTTGGTGGTGTAGTCACAGTAGAAATCTGCTGTTGAACCAGGAATAGACGTCTTTATCAAATTTAATGAAGTACCTGTAAGAAGTTGGGGTAGTTCTGGATCGGTAGTCTGCGATTCAGCGATGGTTACTAAATCTACAGGTTGTGACAATGCATCGACTGTTACTCGCGATAGGGTATCCGCTACCACATTATCTTTGCCTGATATGTGTTGTAAATCTGTAGTAAATTGAGATATGTAATCTAGATATCTAAATTGTCTAGGAGTACAATTATCTTTTCTAGTTTCAAAAGCGAAGATGATTGGCTTGTGGTCTGTAAAAACTGTAAAATGTCTAGCTTCAAGCATGTGACGGAAGTACTTGATAGATTGGTAAATGGATAGTAATTCTCTGTCATAAGGTGAGTACATTTTTTGTGATGGACTTAACTTCTTGGAGAAGAATGCCAAGGGTTGCCACATGTTGTCTTTGTACTGTTGGAGAACTGCGCCAATAGCAAAATCTGAAGCATCTGTTACTAAAGACAATCTTGCGTGAATATCAGGGTAGGCTAAAAGAGTGGCATCGTAAAGACTTTGTTTGCATCTCTCAAAAGCTTCAAGAGTGCCATCTACAATATTGACGCGGTCTGAGCCTTTTGCTGATCCTGTGAGCAAGTTATTTAAAGGAGTGAGGAGGTGGCTGATGATGATGGTGGTGGTTGATGGTCGTTGAGCGGTGTACGGGTCAATGAAAGATATTGTTGCAACGTACACTTTTAATCACACACACACTCTCTCAATGTTACAATATTATAGTTCAGAAGGATTTTGGTATGAAGGCAAGCAGCGAGCGCGAAAAACTAACGTTTCGTACACGGGCACGTATGTCGTGCGGACGCGTTGAAGACGTGAATCGGACTGTGTCGAGATGACCCGAAATACTTCGGTCCTCGACTGTTTCGCGGCAAATGGATTGCCGCGAAAATTTTGTGGGCGCGCTGTCATACAACGGCGCGATGTTTTGCTTTGTGCAGATTAATACTATTTGTTTCGCGCTTACGTGCTTGTTTTTATGTTGGCACTAATGTCGCCACAGGAGCTTGAATTTCTGCCGCTTTAGGTATGAAACGTCTGTAGAAGTTTATCATGCCCAAAAAACGTCTTAGCTCTTTGACTGTAATTGGTACTGGGAAATTCTTTACAGCTTGAACTTTAGTCTCTAATGGTTTTACGCCTTCGGCAGATACAGTATAGCCAAGGAAAGTAGCTTGAGATACACCAAATGTACATTTTGCTATATTTATGACAATGTTGTATTCTCGAAATCGAGTGAAAAGTTGTCTAAGATGCTGCTCGTGTGTAATAGAATCTTTTGAAAATATCAAAAAGTCGTCTATATATCCGTAACAAAAGTCTAGTCCTCGAATAACCTCGTCTACAAATCTTTGGAATGTTTGTGCTGCATTTCTTAAACCAAACGTCATATAAGGAAATTCATAAAGTCCGAAAGGTGTACTTATTGCTGTTTTGCATATGCCCTCTTCCACAACTCTAATTTGGTTATATGCCTTAACAAGATCTATTGTCGAGAATACTGAGCATCCTGAGATTTCGTGTGCAAAGTCATGAATGTGACGGATGGGGTATCTATCTGGCACAGTGCGGGCATTAAGTCTTCGGTAGTCACCGCATGGCCGCCATCTGTTGTTTTTCTTAGGTACTAAGTGTAACGGCGATGACCAGGGGCTGTCTGAAGGTCTTGTAGTTCCAGACTTCAACATGAGCTCAAATTCTTGCTTTGCTATTTTCAGCTTATCAGGAGCAAGCCTTCGAGGGTTACAGAAGACTGGTGGTCCTGGTGTTGTTTTAATGTGATGTACTGTATTATGTGATGGTAAGCGCTGAGTATCTGGATATGGACGAATAATTTCAGGAAAGTCGCGAAGAATATGCTGAAATGCTGTATCATCTGCTATTGTCTTCACCGAAGATATCGAAGCAGATGATGATGCTGACACGGCTGCTGCCGTTAATGTTGTGGTGTTGTCTATAAGGCGCTTGTTTCGTACGTCAACAATTAGGCCATAGTATGACAAGAAATCGACGCCGATGATAGCCTTCGTGACATCTGCCACGACAAACTGCCAGGTAAATTCACGGCGTAGTCTTAAATTTAGTTTTAAGTCGATAAATTCATAGGTATGTATAGTGCTTCCATTCGCTGCATACAGTAGGTAGTCTGCTAAAGGTCGTTTTGTTCGTACAGCGCTTCTAGGGTAGACACAGAGATCGCTGCCAGTATCAACAAGAAACTGTGTCTTACTTGAACGATCGGTAACGAATAGGCGACCTGCTATGGCTGAGCAATCGTTAGTTGCCATTACTGACTGCTCTGCTCGTTTCCCTGAGCAAAGTAGCAAGGCTTGATGCACTTCCTGGCTTTTTCCTTGAATTTAGCATGGTAGAAGCATGGTGGAAAGCGCTTATAATGTGACACCGACCTTGTTTGGCTTCGCTGTCTCCTGCTCTCTCTAGATGAGGATCGAGAGCGCAATCTGTTGTCGCAGATGTGCGTGAGTGCGTCAACACGCCTGGTTAGTTCTGCTACCTGTTTAACTAACACGTCTAAGGTGGATCCAGGTGATTGGGATAGCGCAGCAGTCTGAGTATTAGAGCTGACTATATCCAGAACTGTATCGGCAAGATCGGCTAAGCTGCTCAGATCAGCGTGGGGCTGTGAAGCAATTGCAGTCTGAATATGGGTGGGGAGGCGGCTCGTCCATATAGTCTTTAGAAATTCCTCAGGAACCTCTGGACCAGCTAGCTGTCGGAGATGACGTAAAAACTGCGAAGGGCGGCGGTCGCCCATCTCCTCATGGGTCAATAATTGCTTGACCTCTTTTTCACGAGATTGGCATAGTCTTTTTACCAACTCTGTCTTAAGCGTATCATATTTGGAGTGCGCTGGAGGTGATACAATAATGTCAGTTACCTCGGCCGCAAAACGATGTTCCAACTGGGAGATGACGAAGTGGAATTTCGTCTTATCGTCTGAAATTCCAGAAAGGATGAAGTGGCTTTCGACCTGCGCAAACCAAACGGCAGGATTTTCTGGCCAAAAGGGTGGTAGACGTACGCCAACTCGAAAAACATCGGATGTAGATTCATCGGATGCCTCCGCATTATTCCCGTTTGTTGTCATAATTTTTAATAATATCTATTAATTACGAAAAACGGTGTTCTACGGTGGTCACCAGATGTGGGTAAGGATATTCCCACTTAAAAATAATTTATTAATTAAAATTAAATAAAACTCCAATTGTTTGTTGAAAAAGCCATGACAAAGTCAAGGCTAACTTTTTATTAATATTTAAAAATATTCATTGTGGCCAGCGCCACAGGTATAATAAATAATTTATATATTGGCCTGAAAAGCTAATTTATATACATAATTTTATTCTGGAATACGTTGAATAAAAAGAAAATGTTGACTTGACTTGACTTCACAGAGTACTTTATATATACTGGTATAGAGTCAACAGTCATAATATATATACAAACGCACTCTATCGGTATACGGCTTTATTCAACGGCAAAAACCATCCAGGGGTTCTAGTGTTATTTTGATTTTTATATTAGACTTTTGGAAATTGCGGGAGTTATAATTTAACTCCTGCAATTCCCAAAAGCCTTTCCAAAAAATGTTTATTTGTTTGTAAATAAAACAACAATTTGGCGGTAGCGTGATTTATTATGTTTCCTTTTATTAAAATATTCAAAGGCATACATTTTCATAACATCATTTGTATCCACATCTAATCTGGTGCCGTTAAGATTATGTACTTACAAGTTTTACCATATCTGGGCACACAACAACCTCTTTTAGAAGAAGCCATAATCCAAGTCATCAGAAAACAAATCGTTAGGCAAATTGGTGTTCAGGGTACATGCGTAAGTCCAACGTGATCACAAAACACTAGTAAACGTGAGAAGCGAAGTCTTTGGAGTCCAGGAATCAAACAAAGTTATCGAAAAATAATCAAAACACAAACAAAGTACATATGTTCACGAATGTAACTTGTATCAGTCGGAATGTCATTTTGGTTTTGACATAATTGACATCTTTGAAATAAGTTTTTGGTAAATTGACAATTCATCTAAAATCTATTAATTAAAGTTAAAAAGAGCTTTATAATTTGAAAAAGGTGAGGACTAGAATTTACACACTTTAAAATATATTTATTAGCTGATATGGCTTGCAAAAACATAAAAACATATCAAATATTTCTTAAACAAGTATTAAAACAACTGCGTATAAAGAAACATATTATATTAATTCATTTGGTGATTAATTTGAGAACAGTGACATCTACTGCAATACCTACCTACTAATAGAACGCAAAAAAATCTCTAAGAAAAAATAATTGTACTGACTGTTAGGACACTGCTTGACTTTTTAATTGAATGGCGATTGGCTCGTTCTTTGTTGATGTTATATGACATAACAATGACATGAAAGGTTTAAGGTTTTGTCTTTTTGTGTTTTGATACTGAATGACTACGGTATTCATATGCATTTCACCAGACATTAATGACGTCATAGGATTTAGTAAGGTCAAACATATTTCTTACAAAATACAAGAAGATTGTACTTTTTTGGATTGTTGACTAGAGATAAATGATTAGGGACACTATTCCTCAAAATGGTTTTTCAAATAGCTAAATTGAAAAAAAGTGAACAATCCCATTGCATTGATTGCAGTTGTTGTTGAAGTCTCATTACGCTTATAAAAAAAGGAAACGTTGCAACCTATATTTGGAACATATTCAACGAAAAATTCAATAAATTATAGTAACTATATTAGTTAGTCGAAGTTATAATTCTTATGATTGCACATACATACTCATACTTCATGCGGGGTATGCAGGAAGAACAGAGCACCATTCAGGCTTATTCTTCACTTCAAGAAGCAAGTGAGGTCACTTGCTTCTTTGAGAATCTTATTATCATTGTGCTAACTGAAATTTGCATTTTTGTTATGAATTACACATAACCCAGGTAAAGTATTTTTTATTGACCTAGGTCTACATATCATTAGTCATAGATTAATTCTAATACCATTTATTATATTAATAACCATTTTATAATAAGCAAGATTTATATATATTAGATTTCAAAAAAGTGACATCTAGTGTTTAAATCATAAACTAAACTTGAATTTCTTTTACTGTACTTTAAGTAGAACGCTCTAAACGATTTTCTTAGTTTTAAATGTATTTTATTGTTTTATTACTTGCATCGTTATGGCTGTCACCCGCACGAGCCACATCTTGCTACATAGCACAAGGTAATGTATGATCTATGGTATAGAATAAAAAGGACAATAGAGTATTCTCAGAAAAATCTCAGGACAATAGAATGAGAATTAAAACTTTTATCTGTTCAGCGACATTTGAAATGGTGAATTGGTGAACCAGAGACGTAACTCTGTGTCTATAGTTTTTTCATATATTACATAGATGCCACTGTATAAATTAAAAAGCATGTAACATCAGGAAAATGATTCCCTGAAAATTAGAATGTACATTCTTATATTAGTCAAAATGCATAGAGTTTTCATATCTGGTCTCTAATAGCTTATAGAAAGTTGCTATATTAAACAAACATTCCAACATACTTTATCTATGACCACATTCACCATTGCTAAATTTATAAATACAGCCCTTGTCTCTGGCGCTAGTATGATTACTTAATAAGATTTAATGGAAATATATTATTATATTATTGTAAAATTTGTAATACTAAGCTCAAAACTAACTAATATGTTAGAACGAAAGAGAATAGGGTCTGAGGTGCCACATTCACGTAGGTGCCCTGGAGCCGATCTCAGTACCATGGAGTAAAGAGAATAACAGGCCCAATTTACCATGCTAGGAATAACACCCGTTATCTCTACCTTCTAGTGAACTAGGAGAGTCTCAAAAACATTAAATTGAAGAGCCTATAATTTTATTTAGGTGTAAAAGGGATGAAAAATTAAGGGTGGGAGTTTCTGCCGATACTAAACGGAGATAGATAGACCACCCCGTAGAGGGGGAGTTTTAAGAAAATTTTAACTTTTCTTTATTCAGAGCAATACCCCCTTAAAGCGAAAGGAGGTCCGCCGCCCAGATCGAGTTGCCAGAAAAAAAATACAGAAATGCAACAATAATATCTAAACATTTTAAAATTTCGACACTTCTGTTCAAGTTAACTTTTACAAGATAAGACCCAAATGTAGGTGTACTACTAAAAGTATCTTATTCTGTCGGTATACGTGTGCAAGTGTTAATAGTAAATCGCATATGAATGGGTATTTTCAAGTTAAATTGTGCTCCATCTTAAACAATTGTTATTGCGTTTTTTGCGATTGGGATTGTGATCAAACTATGCTAGTATTGGCTAGATCCCTGGTATTGCTTAACGTCCATAGGCGACGGTAACCACTTTCCATCAGGTGGGCGGTCTATCTATTTGCCTACCTTAGAAAATATTGTAGCGCCCTTACTCGCCACTATAGTTTTTGTTTACTGTGGCAACACTAGTTTTAAGTTTTTGTATTGTCTATGAGCATAGTTTTCACTCTATGATTACTACTATATATTATACTACGTCATGTTTTGTTACGGCTTTTAAAACTTGAATATACAGAAGTTTCAGTATTCAAATAGTGGTATTACTCGTTTCCAACTCCTGCAGATGCGAACACGTTATAACATAAAAGGAGATGCGTCTACACCTACAAGAGGTGCACGCACCAATCCCTAAAATATAATAAAAAAATACATACTTATTATACAACGAAGAAAGTTTCAAATATCAACTTTGTTAAAAGTATCGAATTAGTTGTTATAGATTTATTTTAGACCAGCAATATATAATTATTTTGTCAGTTATGTTAATATTTACAAGTGTCTTAAAAATTATAAATGAGTTCTGTTTAGACATTATTATATTTAATATACTTAAATTTTAATATATTTAAATTGTATTATATTATAAGCTGTTGTAACTTAGTGGTTAGCGCATTGCGTTCCAAATTGAATGGGTATATAAAGAAATGGGTATAAAGAATGGGTATATATAGAATGTCCTGACTGGAGAGCATACACTACGTAGACAGTTTTCTGACCTAATATGCATAATTATTATATGTATATATATATCACAATTATCACGTGCTAACGGCGAAGGAAAACATCGTTATGTAACCTGCATATCGACATAACCAATGTGTCAAACCCGCCAATCCACCTCTGACGTGGTGAGTGTACTGTAACGACTAACCTCTTTAGTCGTGATTAATTTTAATAAATATAAAGTTTTCAAATGACAACGTAGAACGCCTCGCGAAACATTCAAATACAGAATTTTATCGGGCCGCGAGCGGAACACATGATTGTAAAAGTCTCTTCGTTGATAATATAAACTATATATTTCTTTAAACCAGTCTCTTATTGAAGATACCGGTCAGCTCGGAAACCGCTGACGGCCACATTACTGTCCTTTATATATTTTGATAGGCCCGACGCCAGCAGTGAGACGTTTTCACGTTTATGGGCTGTTATTATTTTAAATATTGTAGAAAAAAACATTTCAAACATAAGATTCTGGAGTCATGAAATACAGTACATTCAGGATTTTCATGTCCAACTGGCAACCCCGTTCACCCGGGTGAAGCCATTTTTCTCCTAGTATTCTCTTTGGCCACTTTCAAAGAGAAATAACAGCTCACCCACTTGAAGCATTTATTAAATCCAGCATTCATAACGAATTGCTTTTAAAATGTTTTTGTTTTGCGAATTTCGTATTAAATTTTCTTCTTAATATAGATACTTTCTTGCTTTTATTGTTTTATTTTTACTTTACAGATATACAATGCAAAAGTGGATGGGTGCAGATGTCGCGGAAGACCACGACACACCTTCCATGATCAAATTGATCGTGTACTAGTAAAAGGTGATGTCAGGAGCCTTAAAAACAGACGAGCGTGCATGACAAGAGCTATGAATGTCAAAGAAGCAAGTGAGGTGTGTAATAATAAGCTTGAATGGCGCTCTGCTGATCGTGCCTACCCCGCAAGGGACCTGGCGTGTAGTTATGTATGTATGTACTTTTAAAAACGTTTATTTGGCATATTGGTAGACGTATGATGCAGAGTCTGATTTGTTTTGGATGTTATTTTTTTGGAAAAGACTGGCATCTTAAATTTTATCCTGTTTGACAATATCTATACCGTGTTTCTTTTTACAAGCTTTTATTTAACTTGCAATGTATGTATGTAAGTTCGGGTAGAATATTACAAGTTAAATTTGACCACCTTCCCGGTTTCCGATTGAGCTGAATTTTGCACACATATGTATATGGCATGAGAATGCAATAATTTGGTACCATGGAGCTGATTTGATGATGGAGTCGGAAGTTCGCCCTGTCGTGTTTGGGCTCGTTTTACTTGTCTTGGCTAGCACTCTGCTCCTACAAGATACACAGGATCTCAAAAGCTTGTATTTAAAAACCTTCAAAAAAAAAGCTTATTTTCCTACTAATGGGTCGAGGCGTTTTACTGACGGACTCTGTGCATGGTTGAGCGGGTTAAGTCTTTGTCGGCCTACCTCACTGCAACTCAGAGGCTCCGGGTTCGATTCCTGGTATAGCAAATTTCGGAAAATATTTTTCTCCGTTATTTAAAATGGTCTGGGTATCTAGGATCGACACAGAATATTCAGTTGTACATTTCCCACAACACAAGCGTAACTTGCTTAATTTGAGGATATCAGATTTGTGTGTTTGTCTGTCGATTATTATAATAATGTATGTCTTTAAAAACCACGGGCCATAAAAATGTCCCGGACTTTTGGAGGGCTTGCGTGGGGCCATGGGGAGGCCAACACGTAAAAGTCTCTTGACAATTTTAATCTTAATGTCTTTGCCGAACTTTCGTACAGTCTTTGCCGGCCTACCTTGCTGCGACGCAGAAGCTACGGGTTCGATTTATGGCATGCTAAATTTTAAAAATGATTTTTCATTTATCTACTATGGGTCTGGATGTCTGTGCTCGGCCCAGAGTAGTCCGTTGTAACCCACAACATAAGATAAACTTGCTTATTTAGGGATAGCTATACAATGTCTGTGTTTGTCGGCCAATTATTATTACTATTGTTAACACAGCAATTCCGGTAACCGCATTCGAACAGCATACTGCGGACAGAGAAATGACTGAACGGTGTGCGGCTAGCCGCATAGTGCGAATGAGCCCTAAGACTATGTTGTAGTATCAAGATTTTTGAAGACCTACAATAAATATATAACCAATAAACATACCATACACGTTTATACATGTACATTACACTATTCTCATATCACAGCCATGGTCATATTTAAATTTTTGAAGTGATAACTTTTTATGGGAGGGTAAAACGCTGCGTTTCGTAACGTGTTACGGCGCCAGTCGGTCTAGCGTCCCTTTCTCTCACGCATACACAGCGGTAGGCAGGTTCCTCCTCTCTTACTGTAATCCACAGCGCTAGCCGTATTTTGATATTTAGATTAAATAATGATACTAATAAGACATACACAAAATTCTAATGTACATATTCAAGAATTGTAACTAAGACTAAAATATGTTTTATAATTAATAAAAGATTTTATTAATAAATTATTATTAGCCTTTCCCTACATTATCATATTAATATAAATAAAATTTAAGTAATAACCTTAGCTTTTCTTAAGTTAAACAATTTCAATATTTAATAGTTAAACTTAGATTACAAATAAAACCTTAAAAATAAATAAACTAAACTATAATATAAATAAAGCAATACTTACAAAATAGCATAAATCTATAAATAAAAAATTGACTCCAAATCGCTGTCGGCGGGGAGCGTGCCCAAAATGCTGGCCGCATTTCCACGTTGGATGGCAACGCTAATTCGTTGCCCTAGGTACAAGCCAGTAGATTATTTTAAGTCATCACTTCTGCCGGTTATCCCGAGGCGCACACTTTTTTTAAACTGTCCTTACAATATTGATTGACATCATATATAGTATACTAGCTGTCCCGGCAGACGTCGTCCTGCCCGGTAAAAAATAGGGGTTGATCGTAGAGGGTTGAAAATTTAGAGTTGTATGTATCTTTTAATGCTGTATCATAAAAAAATAGAAAATAAAAATTTTGTCTAAAAAATAATAAAAAAAATTTAGGGGTGGACTACCCCTAACATTTAGGGGGATGAAAAATAGATGTTGGCCGATTCTCAGACCTACCCAATATGCATACAAAATTTCATGAGAATCGGTCAAGCCGTTTCGGAGGAGTATGGCAACTAAAACTGTGACACGAGAATTTTATATATTAGATAATCCTGCTAAACATTCGCAATATCTACCAGTTTACCCGAAGAGTATGGTATGCACCGTATGGATAAAAAGATAACGATTTTCCGTTTTTGTCAATTTTGCTACGGAGCCCTAAAAACACAGATAATAAAGAGATAATAAGTATGTAATTATATTATGAGTAAACCACGTTGTATTATCAACAGGTGGATCAAAATACTGCAGGTAGTAGCGCTCAAATCTCAAAGTACAGTCAACAAAACAAAAACTTGAGCTGGAAGTTTTAAAACATTTTTCTAGAGTAATTATAATAATAACAGCTTATAAACATCCCACTGGTATTCATTATCTTGATGTGTAGGTTTCGTCACGATGTTTTCCGTCAACGTTAGGACGTTGTAGGTAATTGTAGCAAAATGCAGAGTAGGTTAGATATAAGTAGTTTTCTTTACAAGTGGCGCATGCTCTCTGGCAGGGTTTCGTGCCCGTGTTAGTGGGTTATACGATTTTTGATTATCATTCTTAGTAGGCATTCATATTCTACGGGTAAGGATTTAAGCCTTGCCTATATAATAAAAATAACAATTATTGTAGTTAATTTGTTTAAAAATCATAATTACATCTGATATAATCATAAAATTTCTTTAGATGGGTTTGATAAAAAAAAACGCATTTTATTTATGTAATACTAAAACATAAACAAGAGATTTAAGTGTGTTTTCAGCAAAGCACAATGCAAGCACTAGTGTTAATGACGAATGTATATATTAACTAGCTGTCCCGGCAGACGTCGTCCTGCCCGGTAAAAAATAGGGGTTGATCGTAGAGGGTTGAAAATCTAGGGTTGTATGTATTTTTGTATGTTGTATCATAAAAAAATAGAAATTAAAAATTTTGTCTAAAAAATAATAAAAAAATTTAGGGGTGGACTACCCCTAACATTTAGGGGGATGAAAAATAGATGTTGACCGATTCTCATAGATACCAGATAAGCACAAAAAATTTCATCAAAATCGGTCAAGCCGTTTCGGAGGAGTATGGCAACGAAAACTGTAACACGAGAATTTTATATATTAGATAAGGTAATGTAAGGTGCTTTGGAACCGGTGGTGGATTTTTGACTTTCTATAGGTAATATGTAAGAGTTTATTTTGAAATGGCTTTATCTTTCAAAACAAAGTAGCTGATAGCTACGAGTGTAGCAAGGTGTGTCGTCATAAGTTTGATGAATCAAATCGCGCATTCATTATAGTTCAAACAGTATGTGGCAATATATTTTAATGCTCTCTCTTTTACAAGAACCTTGTTTTAGAATTAATTGTAACATGAGTCAGCTATCCAATTGTCCAGGTTATGGTAAATATGTAATTAAAATTTTACATTCATTCATTCAATGTCCCCAGGTTTTACCAATTGATTATGAACTCCTTAAAGTAAATATTACGAAATACAATTTTCGTTTACTTTTGTTGCTATCGTTACTTGAGCGTGGACTATCGACATGACTAACTTAACGCAATTTAAGTTTAAGTTACTCAAAGTGCCTAAAGTTTCTCTATTTTCACTTACGTATATTATCACACTTTCAACATTGTTTTATTACAGACAATAAGTTGTATTTCTTTGGCTCTAGTAAAACAGTGCTTGAATTTCATTCCAACAATATTTTGTTATTTAGAACATAGGGGAGAGTGGGTTAAAGTTTTCTTTTTATCAAACCCAAAAATAGATGAGAAATTTGTAAATTAATAATAACTTTGATATACCCGCATGGGGACTTTGTGGCGAAGCCTTAGGTGAGTTGCGACACCTCGTTCCTGACTCTGGGGGCCAAGACAAAGCCCCCGCCTCCGTGCTTGCCTTAACCACCCGGCACGGAGTGGAGACCGCTAGAGCTAAGACTCAAGCTCCAGGGGTGGTAGTGATAAGTTGCATCACGTCAGAAGTAGCTTCGGTGAACCTGCAGCCCACCTCTCTACACCCCTTAGCCACTCACACTTTTATGAAATTTTTTGGGGCTCATACAGGGAGTGACGAGTCACCGTCAGCCCATTATTCCATGTTCCCCGAACATTGCGACATTCCCATATTCTCAGACCCCAAGTACCACTAGCAGTTCACCCCAATACCCTGGTACTTTTTGTTCTCATTTCTCACAATAGTTCTACACTGGCCGGGGCTTGGCTTTGGGTACATTGTACATTATACTGTCGTCATTTTTGAACGAATTGTTATCCTTTTATGATCGTCTTCTTTTGTTCACTTATTTATTGGCATACGTTTCTAGTTACTGTGGAGAGCCTATTGTACTAGCTCAGGAGCATCATTAGCCGGGTGTTGCGGATTAGTACAAGCTAATTCAAGAAAATTATGTCGAAGTTGCCGGGCGGTCACACTTGCATTTGTGAAGTATAAAACGACGGCCTGATTGAGAGAGGGGGTCAGTTGAGCGACAACTACGATACTGTCGTGATGTGTGTGCATTCAGGAATCTAATAGTGACGGAATTTGCGCGTTTTAATAAATTACGAGATTCTGCATTACGTTTGGGAATAGTTGTGTTCGGTTATATTTGTACCTATATTATACGTGTTTATATAGTTCTACCTAGCTTCTGCCCGCGGCTTCGTCCGCGTGGAATAACAAAAAAGAAGGTAAGCTAAAAAACCCGATTTTGAAACATTCTTCATTGGTACTCCGCTCCTATTGATCTTATCGGGATGATATATAGCTAATGGGTTATTTACCACTGAAAGAATTTTCAAATCAGACAGTGGTTCCTGAGATTAGCGCGTTCAAGCATACATTCAGGCTCTTCTGCTTTATATGTTAAGACTATAGTTGTTTCTAAAACAGAGGTTATGTTAAATCATGTTCCTCTTTTATGAGCTTGAAAACCAATGAACCAAGGATAAATGCCTGTCTTTTGTTTTATGGGAGTAAATAAATTAATAAACAAACAAATTGAGAAAACATGGCAAAGGGCTCATAGAATTTGAAAAATATATAGCCTATAACCGTCTACGATTAATTCCGCGTCGAATGGTTGTTGTTTCATGCTGATCGGTCCAGTAGTTTTCGAGTTTACCTCGGACAAAAAAAACAAACTTTGCTTATATATATAGATAAACTGTACAATAATTCTAAAAACATCTACAATATCTTACGAGCTATATGGTCTATGACCTTTCCCTGGTCTTTATTTACGAAGAACGAAAATAATAATATTAAACATAGTCGCACATAGCCTCCGATGTTCCTAGGCCGTTGCGAACTAGCATTTAAATATTCAATTTCACCAAGAGTCAAGTCTAAAGAATAAAATGAGCATTTGTAATAAAGCATGAAACACTAGGCGCTGCTTAACAATGAACAAAACATAACACAAAGCATAAAAGCGCTTGAAAGCAACAAAAGCGGCAAAAGGTCCGAACATTCGTCGGTGCGAATATAATTTTATTTTAACAAAATTGAAACCGGGTAGGCGAGTATTTTCTTGTACAAATTTTAATATCTCAGGGAGGTAGATAGAGAGCTATTTATATTTTTCCTCCCTCCCGTTTCTTTTGGCGATTATTATTCTGTATTCCAATGGGCTCGGGGAGGGGGCAGCGCCGGGGTGCGGCCGAGGGGGCCACCCCTCGGCCACTCTTTCCTTTTTGCTTCTTAAGTCCATCTTGAGACAGCACAGCGGAATCTGCGGAGTCGCTGTTGGGTTGCCATTATTTGAAACTTATAATTAACGCTATTTTGTTCTTTTATTCCGGCAATCAAAGAAGTGTTAATGAATTTGGTATATAATATCAAAATGTTTGTATTTTGATATTAGATACCAAATTAAATGTCAAGCTCTGTATTTCAAATTTCTTAGTCCTATGTGCGCCCCGGACTTTGATAAGACGCAATATTGTGCTCATACCAAATAATTAGGACAAGGTAAAAGAAAAGAGAGAGAGAGAAAGAGAGGGAGGGAGATGTGCGCCCAATACATCTCGCGAGATGTGAGAAAAGTAATTTTCACATTGTGAGTTGCTTCTTGCCTTGTTCTTCAATTTCGTTTTTAGTTTATTGACTCGAGATAAAGAACCCGCGAAGGCGAGAATATACTAGTACTTTTATCTTTAGCTTAACAATTACTGCTAGTCTTGTGAGATTTCATACGACTGTGGAGGGTCTGTGAAACTATAACTGAAATCACATTTATCAATGATGTTTTTTTAGATAAGATTCCAAAATCGTTTGTGCAGGAATGGGAAAAAAATACTAATTCTTATAAGTCGTAAAGGACAAAACAACCCACAGTCAGATGGTAGGGCTTTTGCCTGTCTGGATGGCTGTGGTTTGGAATATGCCACCATAATAAGCCGGCAGCACTTAAGCTGCATCTCTGGTTTTGAAAATGTTTAATAGGTGACGGTAATCACTTTATACTATTTACGCCGTTTGCTAGTTTGCAGTAATAAAAAAGAATGCAAATAATTTCTGTCGAGCAAAAAGACTTTATCACGTGACATTAACATGACGTCATAGTTCAAAATAATTACATGAAGTGTTAAAGACGACTCCGCTATATCCTCTGTTCCCTGCTTCTGTCACTTACCCCTTTTACTGGAAAAACCGTGGCACCTACCCGGAAGGGGTTCGATATTTAAATATAAGAAGAACGCCCCCTTTTTTCAAGGGAGGCCCAGACCCCCCATGACCCCCCCACGGATTTATGGATCTGCCTAAAGTGGGCGCGTAATTACTTATCTTTGAGAATACAAATCAATCGGGGAGCAAAAAGGTTCTGCTCAGATGAATTTTGTAAAATTCAAAATGGTTTCAATAAAGTGTTTGATTTCACTAAAGTATTGTTTGAGGTGCTATCGAGACTGAACTTATGTGTGATTTAATCGGTTTTAAGTACCCTGTATAGATGACGAATTGTTTCTGTACGTGTATGAGGGTAAAACTTTCTCCCAAGACTTTAGAAAAAGGTAGATGATTCAGCAAGGAAAATAGCCATGCCACCTCCGTCAGTCGCCCATAGTTTTTATTAAAGAAGTTCTTTTAAGCAGTTTACAGTAGAGTGAACTAGCAAAAATCATCGTGTAAGAAAAAAGCGTTACGCCTAGGGTTGCTACACATACATACATAACTTCACGCCAGGTCCCTAGCGGGGTAGGCACGAACAACAGAGCGCCATTCAGGCTTATTCTTACACACCTCACTTGCTTCTTTGACATTCATAGCTCTTGTCATGCACGCTCGTCGGTTCTTAAGGCTCCTGACATCACATTCTGCTAACACACGATCAATTTGATCATGGAAGGTGTGTCGTGGCCTTCCGCGACTTCTGGTAGGGTTCCTAACCGTACTAAATATAATATATATAGTATCGTACTTTAGCCAATTGTACTATGTACTATAGAAAAAATAATATAGTACGAAATGTGCTATATATTCATCACTAATTCAATTGCCGCGTTTTTTGTTAAGATTCTCGTGATTATTTAAAAAATAATAGATCTTTGCTAGCCGAAGCAAAAACTAGTAACGGAAGATTTAATAATGAAACAAATCTTATACAAATATATAAAGTTGTTTTTTTTTGTTAGCTTGAACGCGCTAATCTCAGGAACTACTGGTCCTATCATAAAAATTCTATTAGTGTTAGATAGCCTACTTATCGAGAAAGGCTATATATCATCACGCTAAGACCAATAGGAGCGGAGCAACAATGAAGAATGTATCAAAATCTGGGGATATTTTTAACTTACTTTTTTTTAAACTATTCCATGCGGACGAATTCGCTGGCAGAAGCTAGTAAAATATAATATAATTTATGAAAAACAAATGTGTACTATTTTACTTTGCATTAATTATTTTATATTTAACTAACTACTACCCTAAATTTCCTAAAAGTACCATATTTTTACGGTTAAAAAACAAAAATACTTTTTTTTACTGGCAACCCTAGTTACGTTATTTCCGGGCGACCTTTAACGTAAGGAACTGTGGTCCTAACGGAGGTTCCCCGACCGCTCCTTTTTTCTAGCGATTTCAATGCATAACTTTGTGACACTAAGTAGATTACACTTTCCTGTTTCATGTAATCCATGTTGACCTAGTAGGCTACGTTCCATCAGGGAGTCACAACGGCCACGTTCATGACCGTAATTTTCCCCGTTCCACTTGATTGCCGGCGTTACAATCGTAAACCCAAGTGGAATGGTTATTCGACCCACCTCTTGACATGGGTCGTTGTGTGATCGAAAACGATTACGTCATTAGAGACGCCACGACCATTACGACCGTGGTCCCCTTATGGAAGGGCTAACGGACCATTTTGAGTGTTGTAAGCTACTACTGTAACGCGCTGGTAGTTCTAAAGAGAAATGACAGTAACAACAAATGACAAACGGACAACCGGCCGGGCGGCATATCGTAAGGGGCGACAAAATAACACACCGCCTACTATCTCTGATCTAGAGTGTTTTTTTATGATTCGCCTTCTCCTGTAGGAACGCCCGATTAGGTTGGAGTAGCGAGATGGAATGCTCCTCGTCGTCTCAAAGGAAGATCTTCCAGTGAGGCTAATGTTGTTCCGCCTAGGCCCGTCTATTATAGTTGAAATTTTGTATATATATTCTTTGTATGTTTCGGGAAACGTTTGAGATCTCAATTATTGCACAGCGCCATCTATTGGCTTGTAAGTGTTCCACTTTATTCTTTATTTTCTTTTCTTATAATTATAGCTCAACACGGTCTAGAGTATGTTGCCATAACAACCTTAAGTTATGTTCCGGCATTAGTGTCCAGGTTCCAGTCTCCCTTTAGAGAGCAGCAGCGCATTTGTAGCACCTTTGGTGTTGCAAATGTCCATAGGCGATTGTCACCGTTTTCCATCAAGTGGACCGTCTGCCTGTCTGCTGATCTCATCCAATAAAAAAGTTTCGTCCTCAAAAAGCACGTGTTTCTACTTTTTTGAGGCTGACAAGTTTTCGCACTCGGTTTCACTTAAAACTCACTAAAAGTGTGAAAGCACGTAAAAAGTGTACCATAAATTATTTTAGCTCATTTAAAACCGTTTAAAACTCATTCACAAAACCGCATTAGTCGTTAACCCAACACCGTGCGGTTCAACACTACCACAGACGACGTTTTTTTTGTATGTTACAATTTCTTTATAACGTGTAAATACCAAGCGATGGAGAATCATTCTCTTATATAAACCATTGCATAACATTAGGATTTAGGATACAGTTGAAGAAGTTTGAGTACAAAAAACTATAGGTATATCACTAAAAGAAAGTGTTTCCAGACAAGCTTAGAATGGATTAAAAAAGTTTGTAAAAATGTAAAAAAACAGCCGAAAAGTTTCTGTGAAAGCACTTCTGGCTGTCCGTCAAGGGTTACAGTACCAGCATTAGTGTACTTTATCTATAAGAATACCAATCGAATAATTAAGAAGATTTCATTATTGATTATTATTAGTCATGCTAGAGCGTTACTATGACATGTGCATCGGACTGATGCCAAAATGAGAATCTGCACCCGATCAAAGTCGGAGTCAGTATCTTGTTGTTCCGGCCGCACGCTTTTATTCGACCGATGTCGGAGCGCGCCGAGTAGTGCTGTACCTAATCGATACAAACTTCCCCTAATATTATCTACTCAGTAATAGTTATATACCAACCACCAATAATAATATAAAAGTTGTAATCACACAAGTTCACCGTCTAAGTTACTTTTAAGACTGTTATTCGCAAACTTGCTCCGAGTTGAACTTGTTGGAGTGGCACTCGAGGATTGGGCTGCCGACTTCACTCTGCTTTGGACACAGGACGGCCTACTTTGACAAACACAAGAGCCTGGCAAAAATTCGGTACAAATAATTAGTCGAAAATATTTTTTATTATAAAATATTTGATTATAAAAAGAAGAAGAAAATAAAAAAGAAGAAGAGAAAATAATTGTCAACGGCTCCACTAAAAACAAAAGTCGAAAGTATATTATGAACTATACAACTTTGTGTATTTTTAAAAAGCTTTTTACAAGTATATTGTTCAAATTAAGGAAATCCATAAAATATGACCTTGCAAGATCTTTCCACGCGACCATGTGTATTGAAATCTTTTTTTAACGCACATTTATATACTACGTGTAACGTATGTATAGTAGCTATTTTTTATGTCGTTTCCGTACATAATTTAGTAACATCATATAATATGATATACCTTCCTATAACACATCAATGTAGACCCTTGTAAGAAAAAATATTGTCACATACGAAGACAGACGGACGGACGGAAATAACGAAAACATAATGGTTCAATTGTTCTCATAATAGCTACAGAACCTCGATGTTTTAGTGACTTAAAAACGACTTTTACTTTTTCAAATGCTTAGAATAGAATAAACATTTATTGTATAGACTGTCAAAATCATAAAATTACAAAGGTGTTGGAGCTTTTTGTTTGAACGACAGTCTGTCCTTTCGGACGTTGTATTGTATGGCAATAGTAATGGTGCTTGGCCATAATTACACAAATAAAATAATTAAATTAATATAAAACTTTATCTTTATAGAAGTATAAAACAATGTCACATGACTATAAATTATATTTTATCTTCAGGTAATCAATTTTAAAATAATACTATTATACTCGTTTCAATAACCGAAATGTATATTCGCATGGTGTCGAATGCAAGTGTGAACAGAGCATGCGGTTCTGCCCTATAAAGTCAAAATCCGATCCGGCTAAACATGACGTAGAACGTAGTCTCAACACTCATAAAACTATTCGCTACGCCGCGTCATACGCTACGTAAGTGCTACGCGTATCAATCTACGACTCTGCGTAATACTCTCGTAGCAAAGTTAATCCATAATAGTGTAGCTTGTACCCACATATTAATATAATATAAGCTACCATTTCGAGCCTTTACCGAAATTTTTAACGGACTTCATAAAAAGGAGGAGGTTCTCAATTCGTTGGAATCTTTTTATTTATTTATGTATATTCACCGATTACTCCGAGATTTATGATCCGATTTACGTGATTCTTTTTTGTTCGACGCGGAATAGCTGTCATTTGGTCCCCTCAAAATTTGACATACTTTGGCCCAGTAGTTTTCATTTTATTGAAGTTTTTTTTATCGTCGACATTTGGACCCAAGTATATTTTTGCTTGTACAGGTGTTTCAAACTATTATTAAACAAAATAATAGTTTGAAACGCCTCTACGAGAAAAAATATACTTAGGTCCAAATGTCGCTTACGATAAAATGGTGGTAAAGGCTCGATTTTACTGCCCATAATTTGCGCCATGTATTGAAAACTTATGACGCCTGCACACACTTCATCTTATTATGATAATTCTTTTACGGTGCAGGCTGTCAATCTTTGCAATATGTAGCCTCTTACTGTCATAGAGGCCAAATCCTTACAAAAATTTAGAAATGTTCTCAGAAAACACTATTTGTCCATAAATAGTGTCTATGTCTGAATACGGAATATAATCATGCTATTGCATTTATTATGATAACTTATGTATTATTGTATATATATGTTTACTAGCTGTCCTGGCAGACGACGTCCTGCCCGGTAAAAATAAAAATAAAAAAAATTAGGGGTGGACTACCCCTAACATTTAGGGGGATGAAAAATAGATGTTGGCTGATTCTCAGACCTACCCAATGTGCACACAAAATTTCATGAGAATCGGTCCAGTCGTTTAGGAGGAATATGGCAACGAAAACTGTGACACGAGAATTTTATATATTAGATATTTGTATATTTATTTCTTAAATTAGTTTGCACATTTATGTATGTATCTATTGCTTTTTTGCACTACCTATTTCGCATGATTTGATTTCTTTTATTTATGTTGCCTGGAAGAGATCGCTTCGAGCGAAAAGGCCGCCTATTGTGCCTAGAAAATATTGTAAATATGGTCTGTTTCTGTAATTGTATATTTTGGTCTGCAATTAAGTGTTATCTCTCTCTCTTTAAATTACCTAATATAAGTGTAATGTTTACACACACTATTTAAACCTATGTAAATATAGTTTGTTTGGCAAAATACATTTTTATAAACTATAGTTTTCAGAACTTATATTTCTTCAACAGTAACTGTATTTTCATGTTATGTGTAAAAAGTACTTATATTCTATATAGCATTTTCGTAAAGTAGATCATGAGTTTCTGCTAAGGCATGGCAAACTTTGGAAATATGGCTGTATGAAGCCTAGATACATATAAGCTTGTTTTTAAAGTTCTTAAATACAAGCTTTTGTGATCCTGGATATCATGTAACAGAAGAGTGCTAGCCAAGATAAGTAAAACGAGCCCAAACACGACGGGTCTATCTTGCTTAATACAGAAGTTCCTATGGCCACCTTCCGGCTCCATCATCAGATCACCTCCATGGTACCATATTATTGCATTGTCACGTGATATACATACACGTGCAAAATTTTAGTTCAATTGGAAACCGCGAAGGTGGTCAAATTTAACTTGCAAGATTTCACCCGAACCTACATAAATACATACTTACATACATACATAGGTACATCCATTGCAAGTTAAATAAAAGCTTGTAAATAATAAACTTTAGCATCTTTATTTAAAAAATATTTTTAATTTAAATGAACTTATAATAAGAAGCTTTCCAACAGTGTGTGAGGCAGATTGAAGTATCATAACTAAAAACAAATTAAAATAAATCATTTGCTCCGACATTTCAAAGTCTGTAAAATATTCAAAGAACTAAAACAAAACTAAGAATTTAAAACATATTTCTACACAATAAACGAATAATGACAGCGATAAATAACTTGCCAAATTGAAATTACAGAGTTCTGGCAACAATTTTTCTTTTTAAATTGCGCCTTAAGCCCCTCTGTTCAAGACCGATGAATGGCAACAAAAATACAAAGGAGAGCGAAATAAAATAACGTCTTATAAAATAACACTGGGAGACCTAGGGGGTGAGGAGTCGAAGGGGGTGGGGGGTCGGCGGCCATCGCGAACCACTTTTCTTTCTCTCGCCAAAGCCATTTCCAAAGAGACGTTGGAAGACTGTGGATGTTCCAGTTATTTTTAAGTAAAATATTTCTAAGAATACACTTAGAATTATTCTGTTTAAAATCTTCTTATTACAAGCTTCTATTTATTTTGCAATGGATGTGCCTCTGTATGTAAGTCTGGGTGGAATCTTGCAAGTTAAATTTGACCAATTTCCCGGTTTCCGATTGAGCTGAAATTTTGCACACATATGTATATAGCGTGAAAATGCAATAACATGGTACCATAGAGCTGATCTGATGATGGAGTTGGAAGTTGGCCATAGGACCTCCTGTACTAAACAAGATAGACCCGTCGTGTTTGGCTCGTTCTCAGCCCAACTCCATACGAGGGACTTTTCGTGGTAAAAAAATTTACATTGAATTCTAGACATTTTATTAAATAGTTACGATTATCAATACAAAATAAACAGATGTTAATGTTTTCGTTAAGAATACTAGTGTCCATGTAAATTACATTCATTCAACCAATATTATATGTTTTTTAATAAAACTGCACGAAAAAGTTTCACCTTACAGTTTCATGAAATTAAGACCTTTAAAAAGATAAATTGAAATCGTTCTTTAACTGAATGAAATTTTTACACGATGTTGATATTTTAACACCTTGGAGGTATAGTTTTGAATGAATTAAAGTGGTCTAAGCGTTAATCTTAGGGGATGAGAGGAGGACGGATTCAATTATTTGAATCTATATATTACTAGCTGTCCCGGCAGACGTCGTCCTGCCCGGTAAAAATAGGGGTTTGTCGCAGAGGGTTAATAATTTAGGGTTGTATGTATTTTTGTATGTTGTATCATAAAAAAATAGAAATTAAAAATTTTGTCTAAAAAAAAAAAAAATTTAGGGGTGGACTACCCCTAACATTTAGGGGGATGAAAAATAGATGTTGGCCGATTCTCATAGATACCGGATAAGGACAAAAAATTTCATCAAATCGGTCAGGCCGTTTCGGAGGAGTATGGCAACGAAAACTGTGACACGAGAATTTTATATATTAGATTTCAATAATATATTTTTATTGCAGGTAAGGGTCAGATCGTCTTCTGAACTCAGTTAAGGATCTGAATAGCCATGTCACTCTGCAAACTCAATGAATAAATAAGATCTTGAGCTTTCACCATCATGTAATAGTCGGAGGAGTTATGTGAAATAAACAACAGCAATCTTATAGAGAATTATATTAGGATGGTCGAACCTTTGTGGCTAAATGTTTAATTACGAACGAGTTTCCTCGACTGTAGGTAAATCAACTTTCACGGACGTATTGGATTACAATTGTATAAAACAATAGAAAATGCTCATCGTGCAATTTTAGAACAGTTTGTTTGAGTCAAATGTATTAGTAGATAGGTATAGCAGATTTTGATGAAGAATGTGGGAGAAATAAACTCTTAATATAAACTCAATATTAAAATTGAAAAGTACACATAACTTAGGACATCCAATCCAATGGAGAGCGATAACATGTTGCTAAGAGGTGTACATAGAATAGAACGTAAACTTATTTTTTAACTTTTAAGTATGACCTTCACAAAGTATTCTCTAGTGCAATATTTTTCAATCTGTGCGTCACGACTCCCAAAGAGGGTCGCAGAGCCTTGCTCGGGGGGTCGCTGACAAAGGGAAAAGCCTATTTAACTTTATACCTCTTACTTAGGTGCTTTCTAAGTTCAGCAGCTTGTTGCAGAGTATATGGCCCTAATATTGAATATGAGTTACAAAATTGAGAAAAACATAAACGTAGTCTTTTAAGTTATTAAGTTTTTATCTGACTATGGCCCAAGGGAGTCGCCAAAATTTTCCAACCTGTAAAGGGGTCGCGTATTCAAAAAGATTAAAAAGCACTGCTGACTGTAGTGGAACTCAATATAACTTTCGGATTTGAAAATTTCAGTTTGGATTGAAGAACGGCCATGCGTGGCACAATCTTGGGGTGACCTTTCCAGCAGTGGATAACGCTTAGCTGCGGAAGAGATGAGAATAATAAATTATCAGAGAGCATAAAAATGGTTTAGAATGTCCACATAATCCCAACGTCGTCTACAGAAGTCAGAAGCGGGCCATGTTTTTTCTCGTTTTATATTAAAATCGGGCGAGCCAAGGAAATTGTCAGTTAGACAGGAAATTGCCAGAGCCTGCGAGTCGAGGCGGGCGGGAAGAGCGTGATCGGCCGCCTTTATTGGCTCACTAGCACGCACTTTGGATTCTGATGCCGTGGTCAATGGTCTGAATTTAAAAAAAAACTCCATTAAAACACTTAACGTATGTCTTATTAAAAGTAGTATAATGAGGGAAACTTATATTGTACTAGCTGTGCCGGCGACGTCGTCCGCGTGGAATTTGTTTTCAAAGCCCCCCGATTATGAAACATTCTTCATTGGAGCTCCGCTCCTATTGGTCTTAGCGTAATGTAACCTATAGCCTTCCTCGATAAATGGGCTATATAACACTGAAAGAATTTTTCAAATTAGACCAGTGGTTCTTGAGATTAGCGCGGTCTATCAAAGAAACTCTTCAGCTTTATATATTAGTATAAGATTATCCCCCGTCTTTGTCGCAGCTGGTTACATTCGTGAGATTTCTTCCTGTGAGTGGTATGACATCACAATTTTTTCAATTTTACATCAATATATTATTAAATTAAAACAGCAGTCCCGTAATTAGTTTTATTTTCATTAAAATGATTTTTTATTAATTTAAACACTATACTATATACGCTCATACAAATACAGTTGGAAATATTTTGAAATTTTTCGTTAATAGCTCTAGAAATGTGACGTCACGAAATTTAGGGGTTCTGAATTCCAAAAATCTCACACTTTGTTTCACTTCTACTGCGTGTGAACTGCACACAATCTTTTTGCCAGGAGAAATCTAGAACTACAAGTGCCAGGATATTGCCAGGACTAGACGGGGTATTGCCCCGCTACAGTCGGGGATATCCACTAAAACCCTTGCGTGTTCCGTCCTTCGCCTTATGCTAGGGCTACAGATATATGGACTTGCCCATACGCTAGAACTAGCAACCTTAAGGTAACCTCATTCACGGAAGAACTGTGGATTATTTTGCGGAAGCGAGTCGATCCGTTTGGCCTCCCACGAGCGGTTGTCGTCAAATAGGATTGACAAGGCACATACTAAGTAGTGTTCAAAATGTAAGACTTTTAAGTTTGTATTTTACATTAGTCAATAGCAAAATCTAAGGTCTGAAAGAGAATAGAATAGAATATACTTTATTGCACACAATGTTACAAAATAAATTCAAACATACAATCATAATGATAAGTACAATGGGCGGTCTTATCGCTGGGAGCGAGTGTCGGGGTGAAGTAAGGGAAGGAATACTCCAGTGGTTCGGGCATGTGGAAAGAATGTATGATGAAAGAATGATTAAACAGATACACAATGCAAAAGTGGATGCAGAAGTCGCGGAAGGCCACGACACACCTTCCATGATCAAATTGATCGTCTACTAGCAGAAGGTGGTGTCAGGAGCCTTAAGAACAGACGAGCGTGCATGACAAGAGCTATGAATGTCAAAGAAGCAAGTGAGGTGTGTAAGAATAAGCCTGAATGGCGCTCTGTTGTTCGTACCTACCCAGCAAGGGACCTGGCGTAAAGTTACGTACGTATGTATGTAATAGCAAAATAGGAACAAATAAATATATAATATATATAGACTGAGACTCTTATTGTTTTTTCTGAAACTAAGTAGCTACGTTTATATTATGGATAACATTATGTAGATATAATGGATAACTCTGGCGCAGATTATGGTCACCTTAAACTTACCATGTAGAAAGAATTATTTACGAAATTACGTTTAGTTTTTCATAATAAAAAAACATGAAGATGCCTACGTTTAGCAGTGGATTGCGACTTACAGGCGGAGAATAACACCATGGTGGTCATTTGTTATATTGGCAACACTAAAAGGGAAGCCGCGGGAATCAGTTAGCCATGACAATATTTCTTAGTATTTCAGTAATTAACGCTTGTAACGCTATCTATACAGTAGGCTCTTTTACAGTTTCTTGTCCATTTAATCAGACCCCTGACCACGCATAGAAATACCTCTGAAACATTCAGTTACTTAATAGTTGAAGAGGGCTGGAAGGTCAAGTTTTGTTGGGCAGGTATATATTTTATTTGTAGTCGTCATTTTTGTCGAGACTCCCCCTTTCGCGAGAGCTTAGTGCTGCCACTTGTCGATGCCTTGTCGTTTTGTCGATCTGTAAAATAAAATAAAGTTGAAAAATAATTAGGTCATTTTAATTATAAAGAAAACAAAATAAGTTATTAATAATTTTTATTTATTTATTAAGAACTTATTTACCAGAAATTATTTACAATAAACAAAATAATGCTTAAATCTTAATATGAATAATTATAATAATTTACATATAAAGTAAATTATAAACAATTTCGTAAAAGATAATTACAAATAGTATGTAGGTTCCATATTACAGTCCGTTGGATATGTCCCCAAAATACTTGCGTTGGATGGCAATGATTCCAAATACAGGGCATCTTCTTATTGGACATTAAATAAAATAAAAATATATAGAAACGTGAAAAAAGAAAATTGTAATGTTACCAACGACAGCCTAAGATTAACAATAAGAAACAAAGAGAATAAAATCACTACGCTTATCATAAATATTAAAACCTATAAAAAGGTTTTACATGTCTCAATAATCTTCTTAGACAAGATTGAAAACCAAACAACTTTGATCTTAGCAATTTTAAACTTTATTGTCGAACAGTTAAACACAATTTTCAGTGTAACAGTCTGTTCTGTGATTTAATTTGAAAAGTTAGTAAGTAAGTTAAAGTAAGTTAGTAAGTAAAAATAGTAGTAAGTTAAGTGAATCAATTTGAAAACTGGAGAACCTTTTCAAACCACGACTATTCGTAACTGAAGAATGAAGAATTCAAGATATTGCTGGGCTCAGGCTTCCTTAACTTCTTTCAAAGACCGTGTACTTGCCACAGACCTATCGGTAATTTCAATTCCCTTTCTTTCCTCAGAATGTTTTCCTTTATCATTATCATAAGTTACCTAAATATTTTTTGATGATTTTATAAATGATTAATAAGTAAAAAATAATAATGTTACAGCAGTCAAGCGAGGATTACGGTTCGAACAAGACGTACATTCGATAAGCGATATAGTGACGGACTGTGCGCGCGTTATTGAATCGTGCCGTTTGTACTAGTTGTATCCAGTTATATTTGTACCTGTGTTATACGTGTTTGTATAGTTCTAATAAATTATATAGTAATTCCAACGGCATTTTAATTCCAGTCTTGTAGTTCGTTACAATAATAATAAATAAACAAATTACTCGAATTATTTAATATCGATATGAGGTACGCCACTAGCGCGTCCAGCCTTCCTATCTTTTTGCGAGACTTTACTTTCTTCAAATAATTGTATAGATAACGCGGGACAAAGAAACGAACCCCATCCCCGTTCCAACCCCCTTCGAGGGGGACATTTTTACCGACTTGGACCCTCTTTGATCAAGCAACATTTTGACGTCGCTCCCTGTTTAATTATCTGTGCAAAAAATACGCGCCATCTTTAAGACGTTTTATTTTTCTTTTAAATATCGTTTTTGTACAATAATAATGGGAGTTTTTGGCGGGAACTGAAAGGATATGTTGTGCTGTACAGTTTTATTTTCTAAAAATGTGTAAAATTACTCTAAAATGAACAATAGTTGTACGATATTGATAGTTTTTGAGTAGTAATTATGTGTTTTTTGAGAAATGCGAACTATATAGTCAAATGTGAAAAAATGTCTTTCAAATTGTCTTTATGTCAAATGTCTTTTGATTTGTCACAAAATCTCCGTCGAATGGCACTAGCTGATTACCTACAGTTCTGCTGTGCTACAGATAGGCTTTAGAAAATGAAGAAACTATATTGTAAACTAAGATCTGGCTTAAAGGCCTAGTTGCCAAGCCATAAGCCTAAATAAATAAGAATAATACAGTTTGATGAATACTTGAGTTTAAAATTAATTATAAAGAGATTTTGGTGTTGCACTTATATCATTCTAATAATGAATAGTAGTTGTAGGAAGTTGTTTTTAGATAACGTTGGTTTTTGTTTGCATACTTCATTGTTTTTTATATCACTTTTTGGAACTGCTGCAGTACTTGACTGAGTTGGTTGGCGTCAGACGAAGATTTACAATACGAAAGCGGAAAGTCTAGTCATGTGAGATATTTTTTTAAACTTCAACCTCATAGGTTTTATATGTGCGTACACCTACTTATGAATATATGTGGAGAGCACGTAATCTGTATATACTATAACTTGGACATGAAGTAACACGAGAAATTTCATACCATAATAATATCTATTACACAACGATACGGTACAATGCAAAGACAAATATAGAGAGATAAAAAAGAAAAGAATGTTGACACTATCAAATAATTTAAAAAAAAACTATAAAGAGGTTGATTTTAACATACCAGGGACTCCAAACAACAATTTAGTATAACGAGTGGTCGATTTTCGGCGACAATTAATATAAGTTATAAGTTTGATTATTAAGGTTCAAGGTCAAATATTATACTTCTACTAGCTGTCCCGGCAGACGTCGTCCTGCCCGGTAAAAATAGGGGTTTGTCGCAGAGGGTTAATAATTTAGGGTTGTATGTATTTTTGTATGTTGTATCATAAAAAAATAGAAATTAAAAATTTTGTCCAAAAAATAAAATAAAAAATTTAGGGGTGGACTACCCCTAACATTTAGGGGGATGAAAAATAGATGTTGGCCGATTCTCATACATACCGGATAAGCACAAAAAATTTCATCAAAATCGGTCAAGCCGTTTCGGAGGAGTATGGCAACGAAAACTGTGACCCGAGAATTTTATATATTAGATAATCACAGATTTCGTCAAGGTTACACTGTTAATTTGGCTTAAACAATAAACAAAAGAGTATATGTGCGTGTGTGTCAAATACATGGTAGTGTGTGAAATGTTTTTTTATTGATTCAATGTATTTTTTATACATAATTAAAAAAAAAGTGCATTCGTCAGTTCTTCTCTATATAAACTAGAAGTGTGCGAAATTTCATAATCCTCAGTCCGCGCAATTTTCGTAAAAAGGGGTGTAAAGTTTGTGCTTCACGTATTAATATATGGATTTGAGCAATGAAATAGCAACATCATATTGAAAATACCTGAAATTAGAATGTATTAAATGTTCTTTATAACTGCAAAGAAATATCCATTTCTTGTAACAACTTATTAACAGGAAACTAAAGCAAAACCATAATAAACTTAAAAGTAAAGATATTTATTTTTTGTTTAATTCGCAACAGCGACAGGCAAATGCGTTTCCTCCATACAACCTGGTCATATCTTATAAGAATCAGGGCAAGGAAGTTGTAAATAATTGACTGATGCACAACCAACTACGTTCTCGTGACAATTCTTAGAGTAATATTTAGGTAGATAATTTTGTACACAGACTTGACTTGAAACTCCCGCGGGATTCCCAAGACACAAAGTACCGCAGGTATCGTTTTAGTGAAAACTGTGTGGAAATATGCTAATATATATGTACCCGAACAAAACACTGCTGGGAAAATTCCCGCGGGATTCCCAAGATAAAAAGCAGCACAGATTTTAAGTCTAAGAATTTGCTGTTGATCAGGGAAATCCACATTGAAACCGACCTAGTAGTTTTTACGTGAATCCCGAACGATTTTTTTTAAGAATTTTTATCCCGAAGATAAGAATTCTTAAAAAAAAATGCATCGTGTTCTCCATCATTTATATATAGTCTATTCCATTTGGTTTTTTTTCAATAGCTTCAATGTACAGACACGGCATGATGACGCCCTAATACTAGGGTTGCCAACTTGTTTAAAAGAATAGATTTCAAATAAGGCAAAATAAAAAGTACTGACTGATAAAAAAGAATATCTATCATTTATTTAAAAGCTACCAGCAATTAACAGTTGATAATCACCTTTTTTAGCTTATCACAATGGGTATGCACTAGTATCCTCACTGGCACTAGTAAAGCAAACATTATGTAAAAAAGATATAGCGTATTAGTCTTATCTATACTAATAATATTATAAAGAGGTTAAGTTTGTGAAGTTGGATGTTCGGGGTTATCTCCGGTACTACTGATCCGATTTTGAAAATCCTTTCACCTGTAGAAAGACTACATTATTCCCGAGTGACATAGGCTATATACTTCATTGTGATTAATAATAAATCAAAAAACTAAAAATGTTTCACGCCCATTGAAGTGGGCATGGAATCGCCTGTCAAATATGTTGAAGCAATAAATAACGTTACACGCAAGAATTGAGCACATTCTCGTACGAGGCACTGCGAGTACTTTCTGCGTTAAGAATGAATTAAATGTTCCAAAGCGTAATTAAACCTTGATATAAGTGCGGTCGTGTGGTCGTGTGTATGTATGCATGGGTGCTTATGCATTTTTGAATGACGTCCAACAAAGTGGGCACGATAAAGAGTGCCTACAATACTTACTTTGATACAGAGTAGTACGGGTGGCAACCCTACGCCCTAAAGCGTGTGGACGGATGATTTGCGTAAGGCAAGGCCTGTAGCTGGATGAGCAAGGCGAGAGCCCGGGACATGGACGTAGACTGGATAAGGCCTATGTCCAGCACTGGATTTTCATTTCCTGAACATGATCGATTCTTACAATAACATATAAGTTCAGTAGTTTTGAGAAAATGCTATGATATGTATAAGAGGTAGACAGACGAACGGGCGAATATTTCGTTTATCGCTAATAAGGTTACGGAATTCCAAAAGTTAACGGTTTTCCTAGACTTTAAACAAACGCATTAAATATGTATTAAAGTAATATTTAATGTATGTTATATTAAAGTAATATTTAATAATGCTAAATTATTGTGTGAAAGACCTCAAGAACCTTCCCAGCTTTTTTATTAAAACAATTTTAATGAATCTTGGATCGAAAGGCATAGCCGACAATCTGTCATTACCATTTGAAATTCGAATACAGTCCCCACTACATCAGCCCCTTTTTTTAAATGAGAGAGACAAATATACATGATTACAACAAAAAAGAAAGAGACACCAAGCTGACCGCTCGTCGAATTTTAATTTTCTTACTATTTGAATCTTAATTTTTCGCGGGGCATTGTGTGTCTCTTTCCGACTTGTGTTATTTATGTGTTTCTGTTTCGTTTCTTGGCAGGTTTTTTTATCTGTGGGTGGTAGGGTGGCATCTTATTCTTGTATTGTAGGTGGGTACATGTTAATTTGTTTCTTTGCCTCGGGGTTGTTTTATAAATGTTTTTTCGTAAAGTCAACGTTTTATTATTCTGAGATGTTTTTGTTTGTGAAATAATTAATACCTTGTTAGAGAATTGTTATTTTAATGCTTGTTAATGGCATAGATGGCCGAGAAAAAAAGAGGGTTAAAGTATTTGCGTCCTAAAGTCGAAGGACGCGGCTTCAAATCCTGACCGGATAAAATGTACCTTATAAAAGTGAAATTTAAGAAAAAGAAATAGCAACTAATTAGGATTTTAAGTTTATGACTTACTAGAGGGCAGACAAACAGACCCGGAAAAGACTTTGTTTTATACTATGTAAAGATTGAAGTTCAAAAAATATATTTTAAATCATAAGAGGTTGATTTAAAGCCTTAATTGAGATCTATAAAAACAAGAACGGAGTGTAACTATAATTACAGGAGCCCGAAACAGTGTAAGCAAAAGTTCCTGAAACGTTCTCCACAATCTTGTTTAAATTATTAACATTTCTGAGAATAACTGTTGAACGGGACGGAAATGTAGAAAATTTCTCCAAAAACTGTGTTCCGAAAAAAGGCGAGAAAAGTATATCTATCTTTGTCTCGCATTGTTTGTCTAAGTTTGTTTTAGATTCTAGGAGCATTAATTATAAGTAATAACGGTGGGTCTTAAGTTATGCGCGTACATATCTTTGATTAAAACTATAGGATACCGGCGCCGGCGACTGGGAGTTCATCCACACTTCCTTGACACCTGGAAGTTATCCACTGTACGTGGCGCTCGCTCTTTTATGCCATATGTGAGCAAGCTGTGGAATGAGCTCCCTCCTGCGGTTTTCCCAGAGCGCTACAATTTGGGGCTCTTCAAAAAGGGCGTAAACAGATTTTTAAAGTCTCAACGAGGTAGGCAACGCATCGGCTCCCTTAGTGTTGCAGATGTCCATGGGCGACGGTAGCCACTTGCCATCAAGTGGACCCGTCTGCTAGTTTGCCTATACGCAAACATAAAAAAAATAAAAAAAATACAAAAAACTAAAATTAAATACTAAAACTAAATAAAATAAAAAGAGAGCAAAATTATAAATAAAATATTGGACCCAAACCACTGTCACTTGCCGGGAACGTTCCCAAAAGGCTGGCGGCGTTTTAATAACGTATAATCAATATATAAATATTTTAATTCAATTCGATCATTTTTTATTATTTCATAAAAAAAACTTTACATGTCCTTTGGGCCCCCAACACATTTTGTTACAGAGCCCGTCTATGCTAGGAATGGAATACTGAAAAAGGGATAGAGGGAGAGGAAAGTGGCCTATCGGGACTCGCACGAAACACGATTAGCTCAAGCCTGATCGTTTCTCGCTGATATTCTGTGAGGGCGTGGTATGAGACCGATCGGTCCTAAGAGCTTTAATCAAGACAATGATTACAGCATAGCTATATCACGATATGCAATTAAGCAAATCTTCCGGGGACTTTTTTTATTATTATTATTGCAGGAGTTCAGCCGACAGGCAGACGGCCCACTTGATGGAAAGCGGTGACCATCGCCTATGGACAATTGCAACACCAGATTGGAACCTAGTCACTAATGCCAGAACACTATAAAGACTTAAAGCGTTTAGATTAGGTAATGTCATGTAATTTGTGTAAAAGTTTTCTGGCTAAATACCTACTAGGGTTTGGAATCTTTAGTTATTACAATAAGCACGTTAGGTCATATGCTTTCCGGTCAGGATTACGTTAGGTCATATGCTTTCCGGTCAGGATTCGAACACGCGCCCTTTGTGTTTGGTACGCGTGCGCTGACCACTCAGCTACCCCGTCTAAGTTATATCCCGAGACTAGCTCTGTTGAAATTGTCTTAATTTTTCATCTCGGCCACCGCTCCCCCCGGCCCCTGACCCCGCTCCTCGCACCCCACATAATTGTTTTTAATTTAAGGCGGAATGAGAAACGCTGCAAAACTCGTTACAAGCAAAAATAATGCTCATTTTAGAAACACGACAGGTACACGAGTGTTCTTCGTGAAATAACGCTGTGTTTTTTGAAAATGTGTAGAGAAATTTTATTATGTTATTTTATTGCACAACTCTTATTGTTTCTATTTATTAATTCTTTTATAGAGACTTTCCGACACTACTGACGATATTAACCCCATAGGAGACGGCAATTTTACAGTTGAAAACTATTTTAAAAGAAGAAAGAAATAAAACGGGAATAATAATTATTCCCGTAATTAAATTAATAATTATTATTAAACATAAAATATTGGCTCAAACTCAAACCACTGTCACTTATCTGGAACGTGCCCAAAAGGTTGGTAGCGCTGCCACATTGTATGGCAACGCTGAGCACAATAGACGCAAGCAATTTTGGTCACCTAAGATGATTACTATACGTTTGGCGATTAGGGCGTTAGGACCCCACAGACCACTGTATGAACAGAGGAAAATTATAATTTTCTGCGACCGGGCGGGCTGTCGTAAGAGGCTACAAATCAACCCACAGCCAGGTGGTAGGGCATTTGCCCGACTGGATGGCTACCACCCCTGGTCTAGAGTATGCCGCTATAACAACCTTGAGTTGTGTTCCAGCATTAGTGACTAGGTTCCAATCTCCCTTAAGAGAGCAGCAGCGCATTTGTAGCACCTTTGGTGTTGCAAATGTCCATAGGCGACGGTAACCGCTTTCCATCAAGTGGATCGTCTGCCGGTCTGCTGAACTCCTACTATAAAAAAAATTACTGGTTTTCCTAGATTCGGCCACTCGGGTCATGTCGCGAAGTTCCATAAATTTAAACGCGCCATAAAGTTTAAAAAAGTATAACAATTCTTACAATAGTTTGTTGTTTCCGTTGTCTGCGTTGGCTGGCATCCAAAAGACGACTCCCGTCATCCATTTCCTGTCGGAGCCCCTGGAAATATGTTCAGACTACTATTTAATAATTAAGTAGTTATGTTACACGTCCATAACAATAAATTTAAAATACTTATTTAAAAATAATAATAATAAAGTTATGTTTGTATACAACATTTTATTCCAACTCCTTCGCTGTGTGGGCTGTCTAACTTTGGAACTTTTCCCATATTTAAAAAATTCACTTGGGAATCATTTTGTTAGTCTTAGGCAATAATGTATGTGCTTGTTTATAATACTTTTGACTGTAATCTGCTGTCCATGTATGTCATTTTTGTCATAATAATTATAGATAATTTTAGAATTTCATTTATGTCAGGTTGCCTAGAAGAGGTCGCTTTTAGCGATAAGGCCGCCTTTTCTTTTACTAAGTATGTTTATTATTTAAGCGGGAATTTTGAGCATGGTTGCCAAACATACACTTTCATTCATTACATAGTATAACTCTTCTCCTTCTACTATGGTAATGTATATATATATCTATCTCCTTCCCCCCAAAACACCGAATACGCGCGAAATGCAGCGGCGACGGCGCGGCTGCACCACTTCTCTTCGAACCCTGGGACACTTAACTTCTAAACTTCTAATATAAATCAAATACAATATCAAAGGCCGGCCCAGTGAACTTTCGACTTGTTTTTTGTGATTGTGCAAAGTGCAGCGTGCTAGCGGATGTAAACTACGTGCTATGTAAGTTATATGTACTCATATTTATTACTTTTTAAATACACAGCAACGGACGCACAAAGTTGAGCTATTTGCTAACCAGCGATTTTTATGCGGATGCCCGGATACGTTCATAAAGTATTCTTTTGAAATTCGGGCATATACATTGGTCCTTCGTCACGGATTGCCTTAAATTTGGCTATAAACATACAATTTCATAGCAAATAGTTTAATTTTGTTGTTGGAAGTTGTTACATAGACGAGTTTACGCGGCAGTTTTTGGCGGTAAAACTGCACTGCACACTATACACTTTACTCATCCTTTATAATATATCTCAACATTATTTATGTATTAAACTTCCCCAAACTTATATCAACTTTCTATATTGATACAATTATTTATGTACGATGACAAGCATAATTCAATTCACATTCATTCATTAAGCGGCCATCTTGAGATTCATTGTTCGCGCGTCGCGCGCTCTGATATTGTTATAATTTATTCGGGATCGGGCCACCTAGCGAATTTTTGCGGAAATTCGACCATTTTGTTTACCTCAGGGTTCATGGTTCAATAATTTGCGCGGGCATTTATTGTACTTGTAATTACCACCTAGCGGATTTATTCGGAACTATTTATCTAGTTTGTTATCTCTGGCGGTTGATACGAATTGGTCAAAAGCGGCTAGTTTCGTTTAGAAATAAAAGGTGGAATTATATTATTGACTTTACTTTCGTTTGTTTGGGTACTTATATAAAATTTTACTTAAAATGGCGCCTACTCATAAAGGTGTTAAGGGAAGTTCGATGAATAAATTGCGATATGATATGGTTATTAATTACTTGGAAACCGGTTATGCCCTTTGTCAGGGTGAATTAGTAACATTTGAACAAAAACAAATGTTTAAATTGCGGTGTGCGGATTTAGATAGTAATTATGAGCAGTTTGTCGAATTGCATCTTTTAATGGAGGCTGAGTCGTCGGATGATTTTAATTCCGATGAACATAAAATAAAGTTTAATTCGGTTACGGATATTTATTATGCCGTAAAATTTAAATATTTGTCATTATTTCCTCAAAATGTTATTAAACAGGAATGCCCAGAGATGTCTGTCAATTTTAATCATCATGCTTTATTACCAAAGGTGCAAATACCTACTTTTACCGGAAAAATAGAGGACTATGCACACTTTATCGATTTGTTCGAATCGATCATCGGAAGTCATAACACCTTATCCGATACTCAAAAAATGTATTATTTATTTGGTGCATTAGGTGGGGAGGCAAAAACTTTGGGACAACACTTATCAATTACTGGGGATAATTATTCGGTACTTTTGGACATTCTCAAGTCCAGATATGGTAATAAACGATTACAGGCTGATCGTTTATTGACTACTTTGTTATCGATTACGAGTGTAAACGAATCTTTATCTTCTTTAAAAAACTTTTTAAATATCTTGCTTGAAACTACTAAAGGGTTAGAAAAATTACAGTTTCCAGTACAACATTGGTCTTACTTATTATTACATATTAATTTAAATAAATTGGATACCTCTTTAAAACGAGACTTTGAAGATAAATATAGTGAAAAGGATCTTCCAACTTTTGATGATTTTATTGCCTTTTTAACACGTCATGTTCAAATTTTGGAGACTGCAAATATCAATAAACCAACCGTTTCAACTAAGTTGCACTCGCATGTAACCACCACGAACCAGGGTGACCATGCGTTTGGGGGTAAATGTTTTTATTGTAAAAACTTACAACATCATTTAAGTAAATGTGATAAATTTATTAAATTAAAACCTTTTTATAGAAAGCAGTTAGTAAGTAGTAACCATTTATGTTTTCGATGTTTAAATAGACATAATATTAACGAATGTCGGAGTACTATGATTTGTAATAAATGTCAATCGGATAAACATCACTTTCTTTTACATTTTGATTTTCGTCAATCCGAAAATCAAGTCAGACCTCAGGCAAGAGGTCACGCGGAGGTCACACCGGTATTAGTGCCAGCGGTAGCGGGTCCATCGGGACAAAGTAGTGCGAGCGGTTTTAGCACTCAACCGCCTAACGTGTTGCATGCGATTTCAGCAACTACGGCCAGGCGCGCAGTTTTATTGTCAACAGCGGTAGTGCGTGTTCTTGATAATAGCGGTAACTATCAAGAAGCGCGTGCTTTGATTGATGGCGGCAGTCAGAGCACATTTATTACTAAAGAATGCGTTACCAGATTAGGGTTACGTGTTAAGCGGTTAAATAATACTTTTAATATTAGCGGAATTGGAGGAAAAAGGCAAGCGTGTGACAGCAGCGTTATTTTGCGAATTAGTCCTCGCCATGTAGATCAGGGATTAATAACAAGCGGTTTAGTTATTAATAAAATTTCTCATGATTTACCAAGTTGCTCTTTACCTTCCAACTTACTTGATTATTATAGCGGTCTTAATCTAGCGGATAACCAATTTTATAAAAGTCGTAAAATCGACATATTATTGGGTGCGGATATTATAAATGAAATTTTACTTAACGGTGATATAGTACGGGTTCAGGGTATGCCTTTAGCTATGAACACAATTTTCGGCTATATACTTATGGGGCCGGTGTCTCACACCGAAACTAATAATACACAAGCGGATATTTCCCAGTCGTTTCATGTAATTACAAAAACACTGTTGGAAAAAAATCGGGAAGTTGAGGAAATACCGGGTAATGTTGCAAACCCAAAAGATAATGTGAGTGATATTCCAGGTATGCGAAAGCAATGTTTTACGTCACATGCGGTACAAAGAACGTCAAGTGTGGATGTTTCGTTATTTTCGAAATATAGTTCTTTGTCTAAAGTAATAGCGGTTGTCGGATATTGTATGCGTTTTATTAATAATACACGAAATCCAATAAATAAACTTAAAGGAGTTCTGTCAGTAGCGGAACGTCAGGGCGCCTTGAATAGGCTTATTAAATTAGCTCAATTAGAAAAGTTCCCTCGGGAACTAGAACTTTTGAAGGCTCAAAAACCGTGTTCAGTTAGGTTGCGGAGGCTTTTGCCATTTATTGATGAGGATGGACTGATTCGTGTAGGCGGTCGTCTTGAATTATCTAATTTACCTTTTGCGGCAAAACATCCTGTACTTTTACCCAAATCACATAAATTAACTTCGCTAATTATAGATTATCATCACAAGTTACATTGCCATATAGGTGCGACTGCACTTCAAGCTATACTTCAACAGAAGTATTGGATAATTTCGGCCCGACAAGCTATCCGTAGTCACATTTATAAATGTATCTTTTGTTTTCGGATGAAAGCTAAACCAGTAAATCCGGTGATGGCTGACTTACCAGCGGATAGGGTAAATGCTACAGGAGTGTTTCATACCGTTCAAACGGATTTTGCGGGTCCTTTTAATATTCGTGCGTCACGATTACGTAATGCAAAAATTATGAAAGCTTATCTTTGCGTTTTCATTTGTTCCTCCACTAAAGCGGTACATTTAGAAGTGGTTGGAGATATGTCAACGGAAGGATTTTTGGCTACTTTTTCACGATTTGTCTCTAGACGCGGCTTACCCAGTTTGATTAGATCAGACTGTGGTACAAACTATGTAGGAAGCAATAGGTACTTAACGGAAGTGCAAAAATTCTTAGCATCTCGTGAAACACAACTTTCGATTTGCGGTAAAGCTGCCGAACAAGGGGTTACGTGGATATTTAATCCACCATCTGCGCCTCATTTTGGCGGATTGTTTGAGGCAGCAGTAAAATCGGCAAAAACTTTAATGAAACGTGTTATCGGGGAGCAAATTTTAACCTTTGAAGAAATTACAACAGTCTTCACACAGATTGAAGCTGTTTTAAACTCAAGGCCTTTATGCCCAATTTCCCACGACCCACAAAATTATGAGGTGTTAACACCGGGTCACTTTCTTATTGGCAGACCTCTCGTGGCAGTGCCTGAAAAGACTTGGGATAATATATCCATTTCGCGTTTGTCGCGTTATCAATTAGTACATGCAATGACTCAACGCTTCTGGAAAAGGTGGAGTGAGCAATATCTGCACTCTCTTCAGATGCGTACTAAATGGACCTCGCCAACTGAGCCACCGAAAATTGGAGACTTAGTTCTCATTAAAGAGGATAATCTGCCTCCACTCAAATGGGCACGCGGAAGAATTACTGGGTTACTGCCTGGAAAAGATGGTTTAACTCGAGTAGTAACTTTAAAGACTTCGTCAGGTTCTTCCATACGGCCTGTCGTTAAAATTTGTCGACTTCCTATAGATTCGCATTAGTGATACTTTTTATTTTTAAATTTAGCGGTTAAGGATTACAATTTTACTTTTATTTTATTACTTTATATTTTCGGGTACTTTGACTTACTTTTCATACTTGCTCTTTACTTTAGTTGATAAAGGCTTTAGCCTTTCTCGGGCGGGGGGATGTTTATTATTTAAGCGGGAATTTTGAGCATGGTTGCCAAACATACACTTTCATTCATTACATAGTATAACTCTTCTCCTTCTACTATGGTAATGTATATATATATCTATCTCCTTCCCCCCAAAACACCGAATACGCGCGAAATGCAGCGGCGACGGCGCGGCTGCACCACTTCTCTTCGAACCCTGGGACACTTAACTTCTAAACTTCTAATATAAATCAAATACAATATCAAAGGCCGGCCCAGTGAACTTTCGACTTGTTTTTTGTGATTGTGCAAAGTGCAGCGTGCTAGCGGATGTAAACTACGTGCTATGTAAGTTATATGTACTCATATTTATTACTTTTTAAATACACAGCAACGGACGCACAAAGTTGAGCTATTTGCTAACCAGCGATTTTTATGCGGATGCCCGGATACGTTCATAAAGTATTCTTTTTGAAATTCGGGCATATACAAAGTAACTATTGTTTTGTTGTGTATTTTTTTATAATTTTTGTTTTGGTGAACAATAAAGTGTTGTCTATGTCTATGTTTGTGATATGGTTATTCTATGGATAACTCTAGGGCCGGTCTGAGACAACTAGACCAGGGGCTACGAATATTCGGCTAAATGCCGAATACTAAATCACGAAAAAAACGCACATATTACTCAAAAATGAATATATTTCATTCACAAATTATGGATAGTTAAACCACGATATAACGGTGTTAACACGATTTTAATTGATTTTTCATTTCAATCTTACGTTACGGCCAGTTTTTAAAATGTCAGAATCAAATAAAAGTAATTTGAAATTCCGCTTAAAATTGTTAAAAAATAGTTTTATTTAATTATGTATACCGGACCGTTCGCGACAACGTAACAAAAATACTACACAAAATCTTGTTTCAATACTTAAAAATTATCAGTGGAAGGTTATGATAAATAAAAACCATTTTTGCGGCATGGGTCGGTTATAAAAGGTTATGCTTTTTTCTAAACAAGACCTGAGACAACGAGACGATAGATATACCTTGGCAAATTTCGTCACGCGTGAATAATGTATCGAGTTTGCGCCGAACATTCGTGGCCGAATATTCGATATTCGGCCAAATCACAATTTGTGTCCTCTCTAACATAACAACTAACACCTAGCATTTAATGCTGATATTAGACGGGTCATCTGAATTGAATCAATTCAGTTGTAAGGTGCGGAACTGAAAGGAAACGATGACATTCAATGACATTGAATGATTCAATTTTGTGATTAAATCACTTTGATTGCTTCATCGGAATTGAAAGAGAAAAATCGAATCTAATATTGGCTCAAATAACGGAAAATTCGTTTATGAAATTGATTGTAAAATTTTACATAAGCTCCTTGTATGTAATGATTGTAATATAAAATTTCTAACAATGGTAAGGCAAGTTAATAAACATTAAGATATATTATAGGAACCGCCCATAAACATTTTGATGATCAATCAATAATTTATGCATAAAGGGCAGAGTGGAAAAAATTATCGGAGTCTGTTTTTCCTGACAAATACAATCTTGAAGTCTTCAAGTCACGAGTGAATAGGTATCTTCTAGGTAAGCGTGTTCCATCCTAGGCTGCGTCATCACTCAACATCAGGTGAGATAGCGGTCAAACGCAAACATATAATTCTATAAAAAAAGTCAGTCTTATCGCTAAAAAGCGATTTCTTCCAGATAACACCAGGAATTAATTGAGGTATACACCATATACATAATACGTAGTACGATAAGTTACAGTCTAGTAATAAATATATGAATGTAATGTGTATATAAGTTTTATGTATGATATATACTTACTAATATACATAATATACAAATATACAATACAAATAAGTTAAGTTTTCTTACATTGTATACAATTAAATACAATGTAAGAAAACTTAACTTATTTGTCTCTAATCTAATTAACTATATATATACTATCATAATTATCATATCATTGGGGTTGTCTGGAAGAGATCGCTTTTTAGCGATAAGACCGCCCTTTGTACATAACTAGATATAATATTAGTCTTAAGTTCATGTTTTTATTGGGGTACAATAAAGAGTTATCTATCTATCATATGTTACATAGATAATTAAGTTCATGTGTATTTAATAGATTAGTTAGGTTATATCTCCAAATAAATCTTTTGTCAGTATAAACAAAATAATAATTTAAAAAAAATTACAAAATTATATGAATGTTGAATTAATGATGTGTAAATTATTTAACTTTGTATATTTCTTATTGTTTTTGACGTTGATTAGAATATTTTGTATATATCTATAGACACATAAATAAAAGTTTCCATCTGCGAGGGGTACCAACCCACCTAAGGGGTGTAATTGTCGAGTTAAGGAGAGCACAGTTTTTAAAAGGGGACAGCACCCCATTTCATTTTTTTATTTGAACAGAATTATTAACGGTATCGCAGAAAGAAAGTACTGGTTTTTGTTGTTTATACTTAGTTGATATATTATAATCAAATATACCATAGAAATTATTGCAGATGATTAATACGCGTAGTGGATTTATTCATATACAATATGTAAGTATGTCTATATTTATATAATTATACATACATACATAACTTCACGCCAGGTCCCTTGCGGGGTAGGCACGAACAACAGAGCGCCATTTAGGCTTATTCTTACACACCTCACTTGCTTCTTTGACATTCATAGTTCTTGTCATGCACGCTCGTCTGTTCTTAAGGCTCCTGACATCACCTTCTGCTAGTGCACGATCAATTTGATCATGGAAGGTGTATCGTGTAGGTATATAATTATAATATATGTGTAATAATTATTTTATTATTACATAAGTATCCATTTCAACTGCACGCCGACGATATCTATGCATGAGTAGATCTTGTCCATCCAAAGGTTGCCTGGAAGAGATTACTTTTAGCAATAAGGACGCCTATTGTAAACTGCCTTTTAGTATTTAAGTTTATTGTGTATTTTTTCTCTGTAATGTTGGTGTACAATACAGTCTTATTATTTAAATAAAAGTTTTTTGAGGTTAGGAAATATTGAAATAAAATTATACTTTGGTAACTCGTCTGGCAATTGATTAGGCGTAATGTTTTCTCCCATAATTTATTCGTGATAGACTTAATTGCACCGTCACTATGGTTATGCAAACATTACATCAATTTTTAATTTTATTTAATTCAATTTTTTAACAACAAAGATATGGATATATTTGTACCAAATTTCAATAAATATTGTAAAATTTTAAAAAATATCCTCGATACTTAGTATATTTAAAAAATAGATAATGGTAGTTATATTCAACATTAAGTTGACCAATAATTTAGATATAAGCAAGACATTTTCAGTCTCGTTGTACTATTTTTATGTATGCACTTATTTGTTTATTGCGATTCAGAGTTTTGTTTGAATTTTAGTCGTAAAGTTTTGTAATGATTGTAATTTGTGTTGTGCATGATTAAATTGAATTTTTATTTTTTAAATTGAAATATCAAAACTATAATATATAATTGACGAACACTTTCTTCTAGCTGTACATTTCATCTCCGACTCTGCCACCCTTGAAAGGTGGTAACAAACTTTCCGTCCGCGTCCCCCCTTAAGAGGGAGAAAAATAAATCTGAATTGGACCGATCCTTTGAAATCCCCTACTTTTTCTACTGCCATTTTCAAGAATAATTGCCGAGCAACTTCTTAAGTTTTTGGGCTATTGAACACGGAGTTGTAACTCAATTTCAACTGTAACTTTTAGTGTATAAGACTCAAATTGATCTTGTTCTATGAGAGTATAGTGAAAAATGATAATTTTCTCTCTTTTCGAAGTTAATGTACAGTTGGAAAGTTAATTAAATTTATAATCACTTTTCAGTAGAAAAAGTAATTAACTTTTTAATGAATAATACTATAGTAATAAAATTAAAGTCTGTTAATAAATTATAAAATAAATAGCAATATTTAAAATAAATACTGCTAACTAAGTATACGATGCTTTACTATTATGATCCGTGGCTAGCTCAAATGCTACAGTAGGGTAGTTTAAGAAGTATTATGTATAAATTACTAATACATACAACCCAAAATTTTCATCCTTTTACCATCAACCTTTTTTAATAGCGATATAAGTAAGTATTTGATAATTTTTTCCTCTGTTTATTCAAATTGATTCGAGCTTAGATTAACATTTGGTCCCGGTAGATGACGCTGTGATCGGGTTCTACGTTTTTCATTTTAAAGGCAGGACAACGTCTGCCGTTTACTGCTAGTCTTAAAAATGAATGTTTGTCTGTATGTCCTTTATAGAATCGTAAACATTTGATGATGTGATGATCTTTAGCAAAGTAGTTGTGCATGAGCCAGAGAAGGTTTCTGAGTTGGTTCTTAATTGGACCCGGAAGGTGGCCGGCAAATCGATTGAAGCTTTTCCTGGCGGGACGACGTCTGCCGGGACAGCTAGTATTTATATATATATATATATATATATATATATATATATATATATATATATATATATATATATATATATAAGAAAGTCGTGTGTTAATTACACTATTTATAACTCAAGAACGGCTGTATCGATTTGGCTGAAAATTGGTGGGGAGGTAGCTTAAAAGTAGGAGACGGTCATACTTTCTATCCCGTTGGAACTGGTAGCTGGCAATGAGATCAGGTTCTAGAATCCTCCTCATCACCTGGACCTATTTTGGTGATTTTGTTTTTGTGTGTTTGAGTGTGTACTTGGATGAGGCTTAAATCCACAATTGGAACCGGCAGGTGGCGCTGGGATCGGGTCCTAGATTTTTATTTTTTTAGAGCAGGACAACGTCTGCCGGGTACTGCTAGTTCTACCTATACAAAAATCAAGGCTCTTGATGAAACTAATATTGAGAGCTACATGAAGTATACGAACTAACCTATATCGACGTGGTGAGGGGTACACGTGAAAAATTACCCTAATTTCGAAGTTCGCAGCGCTCTCTCGCCCGGAAGTGACATAATAGCCGTGTTCCGGTTCGACAGGATGTACCTCCGGCGGATGTCGCATAGTTTACAATACCGGCAATAATAACGTTATTTCATTAAACAAGAGAAATTCCGTCTTCAAAGTGATCGGACGATGTGGGTCAAATGATGTGGTGGCGTGGATTGAAAATGGGATGTTAAATAGGTTTGGATATCGATTGAATAAAATAATATTAGTTACTAAACATCTTTGGTCCTGGCAAGTCTTAAACATGCTGCTGATTATATATATATATAGTATTGTTACCACCTAGACGCCGAGAAAGACAAATTCACATCTGCATACCTGTAGAAACACATTTTTTTACCTTTCGGTATTTGGACTTCTTTTGTTTACTTTGTGTTTAAAATTTGTGATTAGATTAGATAGATTAAAACAGCCCTTGTGTATTGTAATTTTATGACAGCCAGGTGTGTCAGGATTTCAAGTACAAAATCCACGTGGTCCACGTGGCCGGGCAGACATATTGCATCTGTGCAGTATAAAGGAATGCCTCGATTGAGGGACGAGTCAGTCGAGCGATAACCACGAGCGAAGCAAGACGTGTGTACTACAATCGGGAATCTTTTAGTGACGGACTTTGCGTGTTTATTAAATTACGACCTTCTACATTGCGATTGGACTAGTTGTGTTCGGTTATATTTGTACCTGTGTTATATAATATATACGTGTTTGTATAAGTTCTAATAAATTCTGTAGTAATTCTAACGCTTTTTCAATTCGAGTCTCGCGGCTCGTAATAGTGTGATATATCTTATTTTTGTATAGGTATATAAAGTATATTATTATTTATTTTATTTACTTTTTACTTATTCTTGGAATGTTTCATAATATTTGTTGTCTTCACCGCCACGTTGTCTTAATATTTTATTTAGTTTAGGGGGTTGCTTGGAAGAGGTCGCTCTAAGCGATAAGACCTTACTTTGTTCAACATTTACTGTACCTAGTTTTGAGAACGTAGTTTTAGTTTTTGGTGAACAATAAAGTGTTTTCATTCATTCATTGACAAAATAATTTCCGTGAGAGAACGGAGAGAACATAATTAATTCCTGCGGCTGAGAGACCTTTTTTTTTCCAGGGGAAATCCGTTTGAGGACCGTAGGCCGCGCGAGAGGGAACGGTCGCGGCCCGTGTGTGGGATTCACCGGGTCGGGGTGGCACTAGCACCCCACGTTGAGATGTGGGGAACTATTGCCACGCCGCGGTTAGGGATACCCACTAAAACCCCTGAGCGATCACGAGAGTCCTTTGTCCAGGCTGTGGGCTCGCTCGCGCATTCACCACCAGCCTGGACGGACGGTGGCCGGCCCCTTGCGGGCTGGCCTCTCCATTTCGTAACCGGAGATTTGGGTCTCTCCGGCTTCTCTACCTCACCGCGAGGTGAGAGAGGGCGCGCAGGTCAGCGCGCATCCCTCCTCTCCAACCTTTATGTGCGGGCGGGTCCGGTTTCCCCGCCGGTCGCTCGCACGGCCGTAGCCTACGGCGGCTGGAGGTCGCGGCTGAGAGACCTGTCGTAATATGCGACAATGCAACCTACTGTCGGGTGATAGAGCATTTGAGAGCACCTGTCAGATTTTTCTACTGGGTCTGGACTAGACTCTAGAGTATGCTGCCATAACAACATTCATTGTGTTCCAGTATTAGTGGTCAGGTTACAAGCCTCCTCTTTGGGGCCGGCGGTACATATAAATTTACTGCAAGAACTGTATGTGTGGTGTAACAAAATGATCTTGTAAGAAAAAGCAATGTTTTTATTGTATAAGTTCAACAGACAGGTAGACGGCCCACCTGATGGTAAGCGGTTACCATCACCTACGGACATTTGTAGAACCAAAGATGCTACTAGTGTGTTGCCGCTCTCAAGGATTCAAACTGATCTAAATAAAAACTAATAACTAAATTGATGTATTTTTTAACTAGCACTAAAACATCATAATTCATTTTAATAATTACAAACAAGGTTGAAAGTTAAAAACTATTTCGTAACAACAAACACTGTAAAATTAAAAAGTTAACTAAAAACCAAAATGGCGTCGGTCGAATAGTTGCGAGTTCGTCGAGCGAAAGTGTCTGAACTTTTTAATTTAGCAACCCGTGATGCCTTCCATTAGGTAAAACGGTGTAAGCTGAACTTTGAATTTTTTCTTTTCTTATTATTCACACTTAAATTAATTTTTAACGAGTTTTATTGCTATCTGAATAATTAAATAAAAACTGTAACGGGAATTTTGTAAACGTTAGCAATTACACATAAATAATATATCCTACAGCTTAATTAGAAAATAAAAACCAATAATAAATACGCCCCAAATCACCGTCAGTCGGATACGTTTCTAAAACGCTGCTTGCGTTACCACGTTACCAAAATATAGGCTAGCTTTTTGGCCGCATAGATAATTAACGTAATTAATCTTTTAAATAAGTTTTAAATAATAATTGTTATTAGCATTTTTAAAGACTTGTAGTTAAAATTAATTATTATACCTGTCTTATATGATGTTTTGAATTAGAAAATCTGATTTGAATCTTATTTCATGGTTAACATCACTGGGTTTGCTTATATGTATGAATTTAATGGAATTAAATTTTGCCATCTAGAAGCTTAGAATATGAAAGATAAATATATAAAACGCAGTATTTTAAAAGGCTTAAATCGTTTAGTATCGTAACATACTTTAAAGATTATCAAATACAGTAATTATACTATTCAATCTTGATGTAAATTTTTCAATCATTTCTCACCAATTACTTTTAAATTGACATATGATGACTTTTGAAATAATATTTTTAGGTATTAAAACTTAGATCTCATTGTAGATGCGTGAATAACTGAATAATTATACATTTAATTAAAAATTCAGTATTTAGTTTAGTATATTTCTTTTTATTCAATTTACTTGGAAAATATCCTCAGATTCCACCCGGCCTTTGAGTGACATTGACCAACGGAGCGAGCTACTGTGGCAATTTGAAAACGTAAGCCCATTATTAGAAAAAATAATTCTTGTTTTAAAGTGATCAGTATAAAAAGACTATATATTTTTTATAATATTCATACGTATTTTTTCAAATTAAACGATATATACTTTATAAATTCGCTGTACAAAGTACATTTTTAGGGGAAAGACAAAACCAATATTATGACTTTTTCTATTAATTGTCTATATTAAAACAATTTATCTCACACATATAGTCAAACTGATGTTTTCAATAAAAATATGGATTATTATTTATTTACAGCGGGCGCTGATCATGCTTCAAATTTCCGAAAAAAATAAAAAAGGAAAATGACAGATAACTCATTTTACTGTTAGGTTGGCAGCATGGAGCGTTCATAGTCGACGGGGGAAATTTTTCACGGGTGCCCACTGCTGCCACTAGCGAGGTGCGAACCTGTTTAATAGCCCAAACTTTTGAACACTTCGATTTAACTAAAACTCCGCGATGAAAAGAGTTTCTGATGGATTTTTTTGTTCAATAAGGTTATTTTATGACATAGATAATTTTAATTACTTTTTAAACAATAATTAATGACTTCTATTTCTAAACGGTTTTTTCTTTCCACACTCCTCTACTCTGACATACATCTTCTGTCACACCACATACCATCATATCCTTCACACAATCGACGAGTGACATTCCGTCCGGTCTCTTGCCATCGTCACGCATTAGGCCATTCGGTTTTCGAATGCCATCTTGATTGAACTTTTTCGATACAACATAGGTACCTATTATGGAGGGTAGAGGTAAAAGGAGGATCATCTAGTATGGGGGATCAGTTGAAAAAGTGTCCACCTGTAAACAACAAATTGTGGTTCGAAAACTCAACAAAATGGCGCTAGTATAGGAAAAGGAAATGATATGAATTTAGCAGTTATAAACGAAGTGAAGTGTGTTGGGTTGAAGAATTTAAAAAAGGCTGAGTCTATTAATACGGTTACCGTACAAATAAATTATAATTATTAATACGTGTACTGAAAATGTTCTTAAAAAGGTTCGGCCAAGAAAAAGTTCTCTCAGAGAAGATACGCTAATCATTCGTGTTGCTAAAAAAAATAACCCTAACCTAATCAATGGTTAGGTGCTAGTTGTCCGCTAAACGGATAATTAAAATAACTTATTCGTCCGATTATCGGATGAATAAAGTAATTTAATCGTCCGATTAACGGATGAATAAAATAATTTAATCGTCCGATAACATCTATTTATTGTTATACTAAATAATTAAAAAATCTGTTTAATACATTTTTTTAACGTGACCCTTCTGTAAGTCCAGTATTCATAAAAAGTTAAAAGGTTATCTGGTAATCCGAATAATCGAACGATCAAATTATTTTATTCATCCGTTTAGCGACGACTAGACACTTCGTAAAAAACAAGCTAATCATCCAATACATTCATAATTTTTAAAAAATAATTGAATAAATGAACGAATAAATATGATTTATTCGTCCAGTACCCGTACAAATAGTCACATCGTTTAAAAAATATAATTTGGAAAAGTAATGAGACTTTCTCGTATTGAGATGTATGTATATAAATTTTTAACCTATTTCACTAATTAACATAACTAATTAAATTATCTGAAAATTCCAATTTGTGGCGCTATTTTTAAATACTTTCCACTTTCTTCAGTGGACACCTTTTAATATACTGAGATGGTACTCCTTACCTCTACCCTCCATACTAACTATAGATGCATAGACATGGCCGTGAAGATTAAATAAAGATTTTGTTTTTACCAAAATTACTACAGTACCCTAAGATCTGATTTGGTGTAGGTAATAACTGACAAAATGTAAACATGTTTTAGTTAACCTTAATCAGCTCAATTGGAAGAAAATAAAGTTATAATCTGACGATTGCTTTTCGTCGTTATGAATTGACGTTAATGAAAGCATAATAACATCTTCATTTATTTTGTTTATGCTCAAATTATCTATTAGGGGGGCTTCCCGATAGGAAAATACGAGAAATGTATATTATTGAATAAACATGTTTTTAATTTCGCATTTACCTCCCAGTTACCTAGTTAGAATGATGGAAACAGTAGGTACTTTTCGTCCCTGGGAAACGATTTTCTCATGGCAGCTAGGACTTTAAGCCAGATCGCAGATTAGGTACAATATAGTTTCTTCATTTTGTTTCTTAAGCCTATGTATGTATTATAGTTTTTATCCAAATTAATACGATTATCGAATACTAAATTCTCGTAACGCACTGCGGCGTGATCGACTTCCTATTCCCAAACCGGCTTACTTTAGCCTACTTTTTTTTAATTTTTTTTTTATTGCAGGAGATCAGCAGACAGGCAGACGGCCCACTTGATGGATAGTGGTTACCATCGCCTATGGACATTTGCAACACCAAAGGTGCTACGAATGCGCTGCTGCTCTCTTTAGGGAGCCTGGAACCTGGTCACTAATGCCGGAACACAACACAAGGTTGTTATGGCGACATACTCTAGACCAGGGGTGGTAGCCATCCAGTCGGGCAAATGCCCTACCACCTGGCTGTGGGTTGTTTTGTCGCCTCTTACGACAGGCCGCCGGGCCGCAGGAAATTGTACTCTTTCTCCGTTCCTGCACGGATACAGGTTTTTACAGGACTTCAGGAGACAAGCAGACGGCCCACTTGATGGAACGTGGTTACCATCGCCTATGGACATTTGCAACACCAAAGGTGCCACAAATGCGCTGCTGCTCTCTTAAGGGAGACCGGAACCTGGTCACTAATACCGGAACACAACACAAGGTTGTTATGCATACTCATGAGTGGACCTGGACCTACTTCACTCTGAGAGCTCTAGGCTCGGTTCACCTATATATATTTTGTTCGTCTTTGTCTGAGCAATCGCCCTACAATTTGTCGGAGCTAATACAATAATTAATAGATATTTCATAATAATAATAATTATGACGGTATTGTTTTGTTTTTGAATTTTGTATGTTCTTCATTTACATTTAATTGGTTTTAAGCCAGAATTATGTGAGTGTGTCAAAATCTTGTTTGTTTAATGGAACGTGCTCTTTTAAACTTGATTTAAAATTGAGTTTACTTAAGGACGAGGGTAAGCTCTTTCCATCAGGTGGGTAAAAATACGTAGTAGAGACGTTCTAGAATCATGACCTTGATTATAACTCTTACAGCCGGCTGTTTGATCTTTTTATTCCATACCTGCCATACCATCCCCTGCATCCTTAAAAAGCAAGGCGTTGACTTCGACGTTAACCACTTTCCATCAGGTCAGCTGTGTCACCAACTCCAGCAATAAAAATAAAATACAAGTTTTGATTTGTTTTAGGTATGAAAAATAAACAAACGATCCACTTAACTCAGGATACATTAGTACATTTAGATTTAAATCGTCTAAAATCCACCGTCTCAGCTCACTCATTACGGAGAGATAAAATTTAAATTGCTAAAAACACCCCACGAAAAAAGGGCTTAATAGTGGGCGTCAAAAAAGGTACTTGAACGAGGGGTCGCGACGCCACCCCCGTCTTAATTTTTTTGGGGTTCTATAGCCATTTTGATGTCGTGGTAGTGTAATGGCTAGCTCCCAAACTCAAAGGGCTCGGGTTCAATCCTGGCCGGATCTGCGATCCGCAAGAAATTGAGTCAAAACCTACTCTTCTATTACTCAGTATTTGCCCGGGAGCGCAACAGCCTCGAATGCAAAATAAAAATAGAGATATGCTATAATAATATGGAGAATTAATGTCCAAAAGGCACTATGAGGATTTTGTGACGTACTGCATTAAATTAGTTAGACAAGTAATAAAGATTTATAACTTACTGTTTGTCTATATAATTTAGTTTATATCACAAACATAGCATAATATAGCAAATAATTAGCAAAGTAGGAATAGTTAGATTAAATAAATAATGTAAGCAGTGCACAAGAGGCATTATTGCCAAAAGTACCACTGTTTTTTTAATATGAAAGAGAAATAGAAAACATATTAAAGATAAATAATTAAAGTATGAGAAATGAGATAAGAGAGTAGAAATGTTAAAAACAGGATTAGAATAGAGCGTATTATAAGTATATAGTATTGTATAAAATAAGAAAATAATTACCTGACAAGCGTGTGCGTCAGGAGAAGGAGAAAAAAAATTCTGACCGGAACGCATCACGCACCACGCACGACTTAGTCAGTTTTCTGATCTAATGTGCATATTGTCACAATAACCACGTGCTAACAACGGTGAAGAAAAACGTGATGCAAGCTGCACATCGAGGTAACCGATGAGCCAAACCTGCCAAGCTGCTTTGGACAAGCGTGGCGGGTATACTGTCCGATCTCTCTAATGGGAGGCTCGAGCCCAGCAGTGGGGCATTTATGGGCTGATATTATATAATATATCCATTTAATTTCACCTTTCCTCCCTCGATGACCAACCTGTAAATATCTATCTCTATCTACTAGGTACTAGTAGATAAAGATGTGCAGAGTGTAAAGTGCAAATGTATAACTTTAACAATAGGCTAAGGACACGGTGCTTACATTGTCGCTTAGTTCTAAGACTGTTATGAGATTGTAATTGAATGAAAATAATAATAATAATAATAATAATGTCATAATAAAACTACTTTTTAACGGTTTTAAGCGTGGTAATTTATTTTATTTTGGTTTATCCGACGTTTCGGCCGCCTTTCAGTGGCCGTGGTCACGGAACTTAAGAAAATATTAAATAATAATGTCAGCCTATAAATGTTCAACTGCTGGACTCGGGCCTCCAATTTTTTTTTTTCCTTAAGTAGGCAAACAGGCAGACGGCCCACCTGATGAAAAGTGGTTACCGTCGCCTATGGACGTTTGCAACACCAGGGGTGTCGCCAACGCGTTGCCGACCTCTAAGAAATTTTATAACGCCCTTCTTAAAGAACCCCATGTCATAGCGTAAAGGGAAAACCGCGGCGGGAAGTTCCCTCCAGATCATCAGATTATAGGGGAACGGACAGTATACCCGCCACGCTTGTCCAAGGCGGCTTGGCAGGTTTGACACATCGGTTATCGCGATGTGCAGGTTGCATCACGATGTTTTCCTTCACCGTTTTCAGCACGTGGTAATTGTAATAATGTGCACATTAGATCAGAAAACTGACTAAGAGGTGCATGCGTTCCGGTCAGGATCGAACCCGCGCCCTTTGCTTAAGGGGCGTGTGCGCTAACCATTACGCTACCCTTTAAAAAAATATATTGATAGTTAATACCGAATAAAAAGGGGTTCAGAAAATGAAAACTACTGGGCTCAGAGTAATCGGTATACATACATAAAAATACCAATCAAGTTGAGGACCTCCTCCTTTTTTCAAGTCGGTTAATTAAGCGACCCAGTTCAATTGCGCGAATTGAAAACTTGGCAAGGTTTTCCAAGAAATTTTACACCACGCCATAAAAAAAGTCTTGATAAACTTTATTTTACACTAAAATTGTTGAGGCTGGATGGGACGGCCACAGGATATTAGGAAGAGCGGAGTATTTTTAAAATGGGTTTATTTAATCACACACATTACATGTTCGCATGGAACCATTACGAGAACACATTATTGATGGAACAGGAAGCTTAACAATAGACAAACCTAAGTCTATCAATAGACAAGCTCCAGAGATGTGCCATTGTTTCTCCAACAAAATTTGGGAAAAAGTCTTATTGGAGCAATATCATATTTTGATACAGTCATTACATGTTTACGTTAATAAGACAATAAAGGCCACTTATATCTCTGCCTACACTTGGATGTAAATAGAGTAAAGTTAGGAGTGTAGTGAGTGTTATTTTTCAAGTTGTCATGGCGACGGGAGTTACGCTCATCGGAAACTTTTCAAAGCTAATTTACTTTTTAATGGGCAACATTTATTTTGTGAAAACATTATAGACTTACATTTAAAACAAGTGTTGTGTTTCTTTTGTGTATGTTTTGCGTATCTGTGTCCAATGGGCTAAGTCTTCGTAGTCGCAAGTTTTGTAAAATAATTTTGCGTTATTTCCTATTAACTAGAATGTCTCTTAAGAGGCTATGTACGCCTAATTCAAATCGGCATTTCATAAAATCAACCCCGCACGTCCGATATTTACTTCGATGGAACAGCGCCAAATAAAACTTCGACCGTGGCGAAATATTGCAATTGACCATACCGACGCGCACCGCGCGCCTTGCCGACTTGATTCAATTTATTTGATTCTAAAGCCCACGAGAGCGAGACAAACTGTCCTAAAGTGAGATAGACCGTTTGTATGTGTAATTCCTATTGAAATTTTGACAAAAATTCCTAAGCGTCTTTAGCCCAACGGCTTACCATGCTCAACGGTAACTAGGAGGTACAGGGTTCAAATCCTCCTCTCAGACTTTACGTTTTTTTTTCCCAAGAACTTTTTAGATAGGTAAATTTTATTAAAATTATTTCATTGTACTATGGAACACCAATGAGTTCATATTATTCCTTGCCTAGAGCCGAACTTTGCATCTGTGCAAATGTCCATGGGCGGTAGCCATCTCTTAAGAAATTAAGAGGAACTTACTATCAAATTTTTGACTGGGTAAACGGTCGTGTCACACGATCTGGATCCTTATTAAACTACATTTATTACTAAGTTTTGGTAGAGATAGATATAGCGTAATAACAGGTCACTTTAAATATCGTTAGTCCTGTTACTGTTATACAAAAATAACAGCATTGATTATCTGCAATTACATTTACATAACATAATATTGTTATTTAGTTTTTATTCGAATGAAGTTCCTTTGCGCGGCTTGCGGTGTTGCCAAATTAGCGCTTTCAGTGTTAATTTTTTTTTCTTTACGTAAATTATTTTTCAGCGCTTAACACCTTATTTAGCGCTTTTTTAATTCTGTAACTCTTCACTGAATTATCGTCGTGTATTGCAATATTATACTTACAATATAATAATACTTCAATCTTCCAAACCAGTCATAACTAATAGGTTATTATTCAAAATTATCGTAGCACTGTCTTAGGTGAACACCCTAATTCAAATCGGTGTTTCACATCCTAAAGTGAGAGGAGTTCACATGGATAATACTTATTGAAAATTCGACATGTAACACTAAGAATGTTTAGCATAATGGTATTCTAATACTCTGGTGGTGAGGATGTATAAGATTCGATCTCCATAAAATTAGTTCTTTTTTTCACTTTTTCTAACTAAATTTGATACAGTAAAAATATTTTAATGATATTAGTTTTTAGATAGGTAAATTTTATTAAAATTATTTCATTGTATTATGGAATAACAATGAATTCATATTAGCCCTTCCCTATTATCCCTATTAATATTATAAATACGAAAGAAACTGTCTGTCTGTTTATTCCGTTTTCAGGGAACAACTACTGGAACGATTTGCTGAAATTTGGGCTATTTCAGTCATTTTAGCCATTTCAGCCATTTGGACCATTAAAGCCATTTCAGCCATTTCGGCCATTAGGGCCATTTGGGCTATATCAGTCATTTCAGAAATTTCGACCATTTCAGTCATTTCAACCATTTTAGTGTTTTTGACCATGTCGGCCATTTCGGTCATTTCGGCCATTTGGGCCATTTCAATCATTTCAGCCATTTGGGCCATTTCAATCATTTCAGCCATTTATACCATTACAGCCATTTATGCCATTACAGCCATTTCGGCCATTTGGGCCATTTCAGCCATTTGGGCTATTTCAGCCATTTTAATCATTTCAGCCATTTCGGCCATTTGGGACATTTGGACCATTTCAGCCATTCCAGTCATTTCAGCCATTTCAGTTATTTCAACCATTTTAGTGTTTTTGGCCATGTCGGCCATTTCGGTCATTTCGGCCATTTGGGCCATTTCAATCATTTCAGCCATTTGGGCCATTTCAGCCATTTCGGCCATTTCAGCCATTTCAGTCATTGCAGCCATTTCGGTCATTTGGGCCATTGCAGCCATTTCAGCCATTTTAGCCATTTCGGTCATTTCAGCCATTTAAGCCTTTTCGTTCATTTAGGGCATTTGGGCAATTTTAGCCATTTGGGCCATTTTAGCCATTTGGGCCATTTCAGCCATTTGGGCCATTTCAGCCATTTTAATCATTTCATCCATTTCGGCCATTTGGGACATTTGGGCCATTTGAGTCATTTCAGCTATTTCCGCCATTTGGGCCATTTCAGCTATTCCGGCCATTTCAGTCATTTCAGTCAATTCAGCTATATCGGCGATTTGGGCAATTTCAGCTATTTCGGTCATTAGGGCCATTTCAGCCATTTCAGTCATTTCAGCCGTTTCAGCCATTTCGGTCATTTGAGCGATTTGGGCCATTTCAGTCATTTTGGCCATTTAGGCCGTTACGGTTATTTCGGCCATTTCGGTCAGTTCAGCAATTTGGGCCATTTCGGCCATTTTGGCTATTTCAGCCATTTGAGCCATTTCAGTCATTTAGGCCATTTTGGTCATTTCGGGCATTTCAGCCATTTCGGTCATTTCAGCCATTTGAGCCATTTCGGCCAGTTCAGCCATTTGGGTCATTTTGGCAATTTAGGCCATTTTGGTCATTTCGGCCATTTGGGCTTTTTAGGCCATTTTGGCCATTTCAGTCATTTCAACCATTTCAGCCCTTTGGGCCATTTCGGCCATTTCAGCCATTTGGGCCATTTCAGCCATCTTGGCCATTTAGGCAACTTCGGACATTTCAGTCATTTCAACCATTTGGGCCATTTTGGTCATTTCGGACATTTCGGCAGTTTCAGTAATTTCAAACATTAGGGCCATTTCAGCCATTTCAGCCACTTCAGTGAATTCAGCCATTTCGGCCATTTGGGCCATTTCAGCCATTTCGGTCATTTAGGCCATTTTGGTCATTTCGGTCATTTGGGCCATTTCAGTCAATTCAGTTATTTCGGCCATTTGGGCCATTTCGGTCATTTGGGTCATTTTGGTCATTTCGGTCATTTGGGCCATTTCAGCCATTGCGGTTATTTGGGCCATTCCAGACATTTCGGTCATTTGGGCCATTTCAGCCATTTCACACATTTCGGCCTTTTCAGTCAATTCAGCTATTTCGGCCATTTGGGCCATTTCAGTCATTTCGCCCATTTCAGCCATTTCGGTAATTTGGGCCATTTCAGCCATTGCGGTTATTTGGGCCATTCCAGACATTTCGGTCATTTGGGCCATTTCAGCCATTTCACACATTTCGGCCTTTTCAGTCAATTCAGCTATTTCGGCCATTTGAGTCATTTTAGTCATTTCGGCCATTTGGGCCATTTCGGTCATTTGGGCCACTTCATCCATTTCGGCCATTTCAGATATTTCGGCCATTTTAGCGATTGCGGTCATTTGGGCCATTCCAGCCATTTCAGTAATTTCGGTCAATTCGACCATTTGGGCCATTCAGCCGTTTGATCATTGAGACCCGTTCGGCTAAATATATTTTCATCTCGGAAATCTCATTTTTCGGGATAAAAAGTAGTTCTTGGCCACCCTCGGTATTAACATAACATATGTACTCAGTTTCAGCCAAATCGGCTCAATAGTCTTTCCATAAAAGGATAACAAACAGTGAGACAAATATACTTGTGGATTTTTTTACGTGGAACCCTAAAAACGTAGCCTAAGTTACTTCTTATAACATCAGCTATCTGCCAATGAAAATTACGTCCAAATCGATCCAGCTGTGTCAGAGATTAGCCGGAACATCCAGACACACAGACAGACAGACAAAAATTCTATAAATAGCATTTTCGGAAACTCCTGGTCCGATTATATTAGACTTTATTTTGAGATTTCAAACAGGCACTTCACTTTTATTTATCTGTATAGATAAGAACTATAAAATAAATAATAATAGATATATATAATAGTTTTAAAAAAAACCACGCTTTCATAAAAAATCCAACTAAAAAACAGAAAATAAAATTTAATAAATTTGGTTTCTGATGAATGGGGTCTTAAAAAAAGCGTGGGGTGTATTCAATGCGCTTTTTCTTCTTCTTTAAAATCTTAAAGAGCGCCTTTTTTTAAACTATTATTTATTTTTCATTTTAAGTTGTTATTTTTTAAATGTTAATGTTTTTTTAAATTAAATTTTAAATATAAGCTTTTGAGATTCTGCATATCATGTAGCAGCAGAGTGCTAACTAAGACAAGTAAAACAAGCCCAAACACGACGCGTTTATCTTGTTTAGTAAAGGAGTTCCTATAGCCACCTTCCGACTTCATCATCAGATCAGCTCCATGATACCATATTATTGCATTGTCACGCGATATAAACATACGAGCCCAAACACGACGGGTCTATCTTGTTTAGTACAGGAGTTCCTATGGCCACCTTCCGACTCCATCATCAGATCAGCTCCATGGTACCATATTATTGCATTGTCACGCGATATAAACATACGAGCCCAAACACGACGGGTCTATCTTGTTTAGTACAGGAGTTCCTATGGCCACCTTCCGACTCCATCATCAGATCAGCTCCATGATACCATATTATTGCATTGTCACGCGATATAAACATACGAGCCCAAACACGACGGGTCTATCTTGTTTAGTACAGGAGTTCCTATGGCCACCTTCCGACTCCATCATCAGATCAGCTCCATGGTACCATATTATTGCATTGTCACGCGATATAAACATACGAGCCCAAACACGACGGGTCTATCTTGTTTAGTACAGGAGTTCCTATGGCCACCTTCCGACTCCATCATCAGATCAGCTCCATGGTACCATATTATTGCATTGGCACGCGATATAAACATACGAGCCTAAACACGACGCGTTTATCTTGTTTAGTACAGGAGTTCTTATGGCCACCTTCCGACTCCATCATCAGATCAGCTCCATGGTACCATATTATTGCATTGTCATCGACCTTTGACAGGTGTTCAAACTTTGAATTAAATCTGATCGTTAAAAGTAGGACAAAATCGAGCTCAAAGGGGAAGGTTACAAACATACATACATACAGGTGAAGCTAATAAAAGCGTGTTAAAAACATAATAGGGCTAAATAAAAAAAATTGTTAGAAAAGGAAAATAGAGCGAGCACTCAACTTGAACAACGAAACTTCATATTTCTAACTATCCATGTGTCTACGTCATTTCTATTGAGAAACATAGATGGCGCTTTAGAATTTTAATGTTACCGGTAAGTTAAAAATTTTAATGTCAATAGCATAAAAGTCCAAATGAAATGAAATATAAAAATTTTGAAAAGTATTTTTATGGCATTTTATAAAATTATTTACGAAGAGAAAAAGAGCATTTTATCAACTTTCTTATAAAAAAAAACCTTCTGGATCAAGTGAAACTAGTAGGGTTCGAACCCACACAACTAGTGATTTAGACCAGACCTCTACCGTATAAGCCAAATAAGTATAGCGCGACCGTTTCAAAATTCTTGTTATTATTGCTCCTTCGTTTATTTAAAATTATTTTTCAATGGCGGTCGTGGAGAAGAGCAGCGCGTGCATATTAGCCGACGCTCTAAAGCGATCTAACAAATTCCATACATTGGGACCGGCAGGCGGGATTTTTGCAGTCATTTTTAATAAAATAATTAATTACTTCCAAATTAAGTTAAGTAAACGAATAAAACTCTATAATTGTATTTGTTATAATATGATATGTTACTGTTATTTATTTTATCGATGTACGATTAACAGTAATAACAATAACGAAGATTAAATAACTCGTTTAGAGGTTACTTTGCAATTATTTTCTATCGAGAAAATTTATCGCAAATGCGTTCCGAGTACAAAGTTTACGTCAGAAATATGATCAAGATTGACATATATTTTTTTCACCGCAATAAAGTGTGTATAACTACTGTAAAAATAATTGAGAAATCGATCTAAAAACGCATTCTGTCTCTTATAACGCTGTTAAATAGAACTAGTGGTCGCCCAGTGGTCGAAATTCGATCATAATTAATCTAAATTTTAAGTTTGAACATTTTTTTAAATTAACTAATCTACGGACTCTAGTTCCGTACCCTTTTTAAAACTTAATTATTGTTTGAGTTTTTTAAATTTATATACGCTTATTGTATTGTTTATGTGTTATTATGTGTGATATTAATTTTATGATTTCTGTGTTGTGTTGTGTACCTTAAGAATAACTTATATATTTATTTTTTTCTAATTTTAATACTTAACTTATACTAATGTATAGTGTATCTTTGTGTAAGTTTGAACATTATTTTTTTTTATTGCTTGAGTTCAGCAGACAGGCAGACGGCCCACTAGATGGAAAGCGGTTACCATCACCTATGGACATTTGCAAAACCAAAGGTCCTACAAATGCGCTGCTGCTCTCTTAAGGGAGACTGGAACCTGGTCACTAATGCCGGAACACAACTCAAGGTTGTTATGGCGACATACTCTAGACCAGGGGTGGTAGCCATCCAGATGGGCAAATGCCCTACCACCTGGCTGTGGGTTGTTTTGTCGCCTCTTACGACAGGCCGCCCGGCCGCAGGAAATTGTATTCTTTCTCCGTTCCTGCACGGATAAAAAGGTTATATTAAGGTTTTGTTGTCAAAGATTATACTTCTATTATAATTTCGCCTAGACTTGGCGAAATTACTAGACTAGTCTATTAATTTGACTTGAACAATAAATTTGTAATAAGTTTTTCAATTGATTTAATGTATTTTTTTATGCATAATTTAAAAAATATATTAGCATTTTGCACTCCTCTATATAAACTAAAAAAATTTATACTCCTCCGTCCGCGCTTTCGTAAAAATGCGTACAAAGTATTGGCTTCACGTATTAATATGATGATTATTGGTATTTAAAAAAATGTAGTTTAGTATAAATACATGATTTAATAAAGTAATTTATATGAATGATTACTGAAAAATCTTGGTGGAGATAGTGTTATACCCATTTGGTGCGGTCATCTAAAAAAACCATTCGTCGTGTAATAAGCCTTCTCGCACCAACGTTGCTTTAGAAATGTGTTCATTGAAAGATGTTGAATGTTTTCTGGATTTTTTGTTGAAGAGCATTACGGGCATACGTTGCCCCTTGAAACTATTGTAAACTTTATCGAGCTTAATGTGGGAGTTTCTTATTTTTTTTTGTTATAGTATTTTTACAATACATTACCTAGTCTGGGAAAATCTGAGATATTTTTACTAACATAGTAAATTTTCAACTATGTACAAGTGAAGCCATAGTCCAAATATTTATGGTGGCAAGCGTGGCAAGTCTTTGCTGTGGGATGCGACCTGCGTAGACACATTGGCCGCATCCCATTTACCTTACACGTCTAAATCAGCCGGTTCGGCGGCGGAAACAGCTGAATCACTCAAGCGGCGCAAATATGGAACTCTCAGAAAGAGTTATATGTTTGTGCCGTTTGCTGTTGACACGTTTGGACCGTAGGTTCCTGAGGCCATGAGACTCCTCCAAAAGTTATGGAAACGACTCATTGACTCTTTAGGTGATCACAGGGCTGGTGTTTATCTCGGATCAGTATGGTGATCCAGCTGGGAAACGCGCCAGCCTTCTGGGCACCTTACCCATAGAAGTCGGTGATTTAGGCTTAGTATTCTGCTTATAGTCTTGAAGGACTTTAGGTCGAATATAATACAAATAAGGTAATTTCTCTTTTATTGTATTACATTATTACTATACAAATCAGTTTAAAATATTAATTTCTTTAAACTTATCTCGCAAGGAATCCCGTTCTCCCACGTTGTAAATTGTGCGGATGGCATGCTTCTGCAGGACGAAAATAGCGATTATGCTAGCTGCGTTAGCATTAAAAATGTCTCATCTCAAGTAAAGCATTAATCGGCCTATATCTGTAGCATATATCGCAGATGAAGCCCTCATAGTGATAAAAATTAGTTATGTACAAAAGTTTAGTAGTTAACAACTAATAAATATGTATTTTAATACGAAAAATGGTATAACTCCAATGGAATATAAGACAGAAATTTAAACTAAACAAGCGATAATAAACAATGATTGACGGATACTATAACAAATTGAATAAATTTCCAAGAAAAACAAATTCATTTAAGACGCCGTATCAATTTTCCAAACATAACCTAAGATGGCGTCCGTCATTAAAATTTTCCCTCTCAAAATTCGAGATGCTTAATTAAAAAATCGTGTCGAGTCGCAAATAAAATCAATTCCGTGACCCCACTTTTACCCCCCTTTTTGGTGCCGAGGAGTTTTTCTTAACCCCTCACCTCTGGGGTCCGCCGTAATTATATTTGTGTAATGATTAACAAGTTTTGATGGACTTGGGCATTCGGGCGAATGGCTTCGTTTTGTTTTTGAATTGAATTAGAAAAAAAATTACAACGTAATGCGGTGGTTGCTTTATGAACTCGCGGTCTTGTAGATTTTGTATGATTGTAATAGGTAAGCTATGTAAGACTAGGCTTGCTGCCTATTCACGGAAACTGGCTAGGTAGGTACATGTAGGTTCTTGAGAATAAGAATGCTTTTTTCAGGAATAATATATAAAAGTGACAGTGTATAAAAGACAATAATGATTGCACTAAAACTGATACGGCTTCAACACCTAAAACGAGGTACGAACCTGCATTGTGTTAGGCGTCGGTGCTCTTCCTATGCTCTTCTGTGATATTAATACAAAACATTATGTTAACTTTGCATGCATATGTCCACGCATATCTGTATGTACGATTATTTAAATAGTGTACTTATTTATTTACCTAAACTATTAGGTTTTGGTGGTTTGTTTTCTCTCAATGGTTTGCATAGTTAGTGTTCCGTAATTAAGGTGTCAATTTCACAAAGACTAATATTAGAAATATCCGCCACAATGGAAGACGAAGGAATTAATTTATAGAGCCTTGGCTGATGTGTTAAGTTTCCAGTTCAGCTATATTGTTGGTCTTTGACTGACGTCAAATAACGGAGATATTATGACAATCGAAAGGCTACACTTTACTACACAATATAATAATTACAAAAAATATCCTACAACTATTTGTTCATTTTGAAGTAATATTACATATTTTTAGAAAATTAAACTACATATCACAACATCGCCCATTTGTGCCCGCCAAATATTTCGCAAAGATTTGACAGAAGTATGCCAGAAAAAATAAACAACAGAATATTGATTACAAGATGAGATTATAAAAAGCCCTATAATTATGAAGTTAAAGGACTTTTAACAAATTCATAGATAACTATGTCTCATTGAATAAGTCCCGCACAAGCGACTCTACAGTTGCGCAGTGTATCATTCACAATAAAACACTCGCTTACCACACACGGTTACCTATTCGCCTTCGCCGGAATGTTCACTTACTCTCTCTTTTGTACAACATCCTTTTTGATCCTCGTACTCCTCCTTATTTAAAGGAACGTTTTGACTTCCTACATCTTTCTCATTCCCGTTATTTGCGCTCTAGTAATAATCTCTCCTTAATGACACCTGTACACACTTCTTCCTTTGTTGACAACTCTTTCACGGTACAGGCTGTCCGTTTATGGAACTCACTGCCACTCATCATCAGACAAGCTAAGTCAGTATCCTCTTTTAAAATCATGGTTTTTAACTATTTTTGGTCCTCTCAGGTATAATAGTGCTGCTTTTCTGTATGTATTATGATATTTACTGTGTTTATATAGTATATAATTAAGAATTGTATTTTTTATTTTTGAATATTTTATATTATGTGTTGTCTACATCGCCACTGTCATGTTTTAATTATTTTCCTTAGTTTAAGGGGTTGCCTGGAAGAGATCGCTTTAAGCGATAAGGCCGCCCTTTGTTCAGCATTTATTGTATGTAGTTTTTAAGAACATAGTTTTCATTTTGGTGAACAATAAAGTGTTTTCATTCATTCATTCATTCATTCACTCAATAGAAACATCTATTATGTTTCTCTGAGTAATTATTTTATTTTTTTTGCCGCGAGACTTTTCGTGACACGCAGTCTAAAATTTTGTAATAAAATGTGTTACACAGATAAAAACAGTATGAAGTTAAAATATTGTCATAAAAATTAGTTTAAAAGATACTTTTATACAAAAAAGGAATTTATAAATAAGTGTTCACCCCACTACTGTTATCTATGGCCACCCCATCATCCGCCCAAAGATATCGATTTATATTTTTATCCGGCAGAGCGGTCCCTCATTGGGTGGTTCGAATTTTTGTTCCAAATTCAAAAGCTTTTTCTTTAGTAGGCGTTTGGCGTCGTGGGTGGCTGGGGTGACGCCAACATGGCGCTTCTTTTTACACTCTTTTATTGCTATCGAGAGGATTAAGTAAAATATTTTCAGTATTCATTTTTAAAATTTGATTTTCTTAAGTTTGAAAAGTTTAACTTAGATTTTTTAGGGTTCATAGCTATTTAGACACACACTTTTACAAAATTGTTATGTGAGCTGCGATTACTACTGTGATGAAATTTGACACAAAGCTTTATTATTGTACTTACATATATCTATTAACTACTAATTTTAAAAGTAGTAAGTTTTTCAGAGATTAGCCGAAACATACACACAGGCAGACAAAAATTAAAAAAAATGCATTTTCTGAATCTCCTGGTTCGAATTATCCCCTGATTTTTCTTCACATTTTTATTTTGACATTACAAACAGTCAATTTTATTTATCTGTATAGATAAGAGTAGGTTTACAATTAAATTTGTTTTTATTTTTATGAATACTGAATACAGATATATATATTGACGTAGGCTATTTTTCCCTCCATTTACATCAATTCAAATCCCAAGGGGAGTTTTTGGCGGGAACTGAAAGGAGATGTTGTGCTGTGTACTTTTATTTTCTAAAAATGTGTAAAATTACTCTAAAATGAACAATAGTTGTAAGTTAATTATAGTTTTTGAGTAGTAATTATGTGTCTTGTGAGAAATGTGAACTGTATAGTCAAATATTTCGAGTTGTCACAAGGCTTTAATTGATACCCTACAGTTCAGCTGAGCTATACATAGGATTAAAATGAAGAAACTATATTGTAATCTAAGATCTCTCTTAAAGGCCTAGCTGCTAAGCCATAAACCTAAATAAAAAATAAAAAAAACCCCGAGGAAAAACAAACTTACAAATATTCACATTTACATGTTGATAACTGTAAATTTATATTAAAAACTTACCGTTTTTAATAAGCATATCACAACACACAGTTAGAAAGACTGGACGCGACTGATTTAACCCTGCCGATGCGACAATAGGTCAAAAAGTTGTCTTACCGGTTATCTTACCCTGGGGCAAAATTACCCCGAGGGTTGCGGACTGGACAAAGCGCATAAGGGTTAAGACGCGTTAATAATAACGCATTGCATTATAATATTTGGACCTATTTAAGTATCCAATGGGTAAGCCATTGTGATTTGCGGAACTGACCTAACCGGTTCTGATTTGGTCGGCTAGTTAAGTGATGGGATAGTGACTGTTTATCGATATCTTTTTACATTTTTTTAATATGGCTTCCCTTGATTAGCGAATTTAGTCAGTATAAAATTTTTTAATAATCTAGACATTGACCCTTCTAGTTCACTGGCACGCAAAAGTCCTAGTTTGATAACGTACCTATTCTTGTAGATAGTATTTCTACAGAGACTTGTTACACAAACAAAATGGTTTTTTCATAATAATTAATTAAATTTAATTATTAATAATATGATATCAAAATGGAATCGTGAATGACCAACTCCAGCAATGAAAAATTAAATAGTATTCACACGTAAATAAGTCGTTAAAAATTAAGAGTTGTTGTCAGTAAAATATTTACAAGTACATCTTACAGGCTTTTTGCAACGCAGAAATGTCGATGACATTTTCAAATTAGCGCCTAGGCCGAGTGCCCTAATTGACTAACCCTAGCTACGCTTCTGCCTATTATTACTGTGGGAAAGGAAAAGATTACTTGTTTAAGAGGGTGGCTAATATGGATTATATTACTTCCTCCAAAGTCTCCTAAAATTTTTACGTCAGAGAGGATCACCTTAAAGTAGCCTGATGTATCCAGATACTTCAATGTGTAAGTTGCCACCCGTTTGTATTACAGCAAGACATGGGCAGCTGTTACTGATTCCAGAGTAGCCTAAAGCGGCCGCTTTCGCTGATTCGTAATACGAATTTGACAAGGATCAAAATAAACTTTATGGGGTGGAGTATAGTTATACGGCACATTTATATATTATGAACAGATTGGAACTTTTGTAATATAAGTACCCGCCGGTTATTTTTTTATAACCACCCAAAGTTAATTTTATATCTCAAATGATAAATTAATTTGCCGTATATCTATACCGCACCCACTTTATGCTATGTCTCACACCCACTTGTATATCCAAACAGGTGCCAATTTCACTAAAAGAGTTTCCAAAAGCTCCCGCTTTAGGCCGGGTATTCTAGAAACGTTTGCATATTATCGATATACTTACACAAATCCTAAAAGCATCCCTCTACCATGTCCCGTTAAAAACAACAATTAAAAAATGTGGAAGAATTGTCCGTGCGGACAATGGGCCTGATTTGCATTCTCGCCGGACCGGTTCTCACGGGGGTTGAACACCGGGCCCGCGGACAACACATGTCTTCATTTCACACATACCGGCAGTGGCGGGTTAATATTATCATTTTATATGTTTTGTATTATTGAACACCAAATATATGTACGTACTAACAAAATTCCGCGAAAGCTTCATATAACGAACCTCGATATAACGAACCTCAATATAACGCTGTTATCAATTTATTTAATTTTATAAATCCCCTAGAACCGTTCGTAAAGTTAATGAAAAATACACGTGAAAATTACAAATACACTTTGTGAAAACCTCTTTACAATGAATTTTTAATCATTGCAAAATATTAATAGGAGGATTAGGAATTTTAAATAACTCTTTTTTTTTCTTTTATGGTAAAACCTAAAACCTTTGGGTTTTCTACCAATCCATCTAACTAGAGTTATTATCTTGAACTCATGACTCGCTGAAAACATATTTGTTTACAGTAAGTCAATAAAAGAATTTAATATTAATTATATTTATAATAAAATAATGTTTAATAAGATACATAAATATTAAAGTGCGTCCATTAAAATCTTTTTACTGTTCCTTAACCTTGCTAAAAAGAATTTTACACTGAACTAACCTCTATATAACAAACCTCATTTTAACAACTTTCTTGGTATAACGATTTTTTTCTGATCTCCTTCAAATTTTTATATCAAAGTTACACTGCATATCATACTTGATAACATTACAAACACCACACGGTCACGGAATATCGCCCTGAAACGCTTAGCATTGAGTTGCTGTACCACTAAAGGCTGTTAACGCGTTGGCTTCGCCGCTGGTGTTGCAAACTTCTATAGCCAACAGTAAGCAGTTTCCGTTACGTTGCCGCCCTGCCTGTTTGCCAGCTTCGTGTCACGAGCCCCATTTCCCCCTCCTATTATATCCCCTATTCCAATAATATATCTGAAAGAAAGAATGATTTTATTTAGGACAAATAAACAATTTAACAACACTGAGTAAAATAAAAGATCACTGTATCAATATAAATCCTAAAATTGGATCCAGACTCAGCGTAATGCTAGCTGCTAAGGCCAGCGCTGTTCTTCCGCCTGGGACCAGCAGGTTGAGTCACGGATGACGATACAACACAAATAAAATATCGGTATAGTTTAATATTTAAAAAAAATGAAACGGATAATTAGACATATTTACATCGAAATGATAATAATAAACATATATACATAGATATATAAACATAGTGATATAGTGTATGTATGATAGTTTCTCATCCCCTCATTCCCTTCCATTCATCACATGGTTCACTTCGCCCCTGGTGTGGCAAACATCTATAGGCAACGGTAACTAGCTTACTTACACTAAACTGAGTCTGGTGTGCACCGACATTTAACCGGTGGTTAAAATAAAATAATCGATCAAAATGTATGTGTAAACAGCGATTATTTTATTTTAACCGTCTGTTAAATATTGGTGCACACCAGCCTAAGAGCTGGGCCGTCTATCTGTTTGAAAGCTTTTGAAAATAAGCACTTAAATAAAATATATGTAATTTCGTCTGTGCTTGACTTGAAATTCCCGGGACACAAAATACCGGAGCATTTGAAAAAGAATGTAAGCTATCGGTTTTAGTTAGAGCTGTGACGGATAAGGGAAATTTTTCCGCACCCGAACAGCTACACACCACTCCCGGGAACATTCCCGCGGGATTCCTGGCATGGAAAGTATCACTTGTTGTGTTACATTAAATTTGCTATCGATTAGTAAAAAAATCAAATTGGAATGTGATTTTTTTAATCTGGTCATTTTAAACTATTCCCAGAAAGCGCAGAGTTTAAGCCTAAGAATTAGCTATCTATCAACGAAAACTGCAACGAAATCGGCCCAATAGTTTTTACGTTCTCTTGACCCAGCAGTTATTCTCCAAACTTTTTATCTGTGCAGAAACGGAGAAATAATACAATTTCCTGCGGCCGGGCGGCCTGTCGTAAGAGGCGACAAAACAACCCACAGCCAGGTGGTAGGGTATTTACCCGACTGGATGGCTACCGCCCCTGTACTAAAGTATGTCGCCACAACAACCTTGAGTTAAGAGAGCAGTAGCGCATTTGTAGCACCTTTGGTGTTGCAAATGTTCATAGACGATGGTAGCCGCTTACTATCCAGTGGGCCGTCTGCTTGGCTGCTGAACTCCTGCAATAAAAAAAAACGTTATTAATCTATCAAAGGTTATGGGATTTTTTAAAGAATTGTTGCTACGTCCCTGTCACAAAATTACACCGTATTTCTTCAATACTGACGAACCACGGTATAAACCGAACGTCTAGCATATAAGCGTTGGATTGTTTGTCCGTTGGTCTATAAGTAAACATAAAAAAGAAACTTTACTTACAGTAATATCAGAACTATTCTCTTTAGCAATCGACGCATCGCAGCATCTTTTATTCTACAAGACAAACGTTATTATAAGTCCCCCTTTCTAGTCTAAAGAATTTTGGTTATTAATTTGAATGACAATGAAGTCGTCTGACCTTTGAATGTTCGAAGGGTTGAATTTGTGTCTAGTGCGATGGGCACCGCATGACCAGGTTTCTCACGTTGTTAAAGACTATCTTTTCTTAACGGATATCACTGTATCCACATCAGTAGTTAGTAAGTTTATATTACGACTGGCTTAAAGGCCTAGTTGCCAAGCCATAAATAAAAATAATAATATACATATTACGAGTATAGTATCTATGTTTTTGTTCTTCCTCTTTGTCTGTCATATAGGTCAGTGGTATTATATTGTCTTTTAAAAAATAAAAATAAACGGTTTAATCAGTATATTTATTGATATTATACCCATAACTACAAAATAAAATTAAAAAGATACCACAACGACTAGGGGCCGATATGTAAATCACCAGTTAAATGTTGTTCATAGGATAGAATACAACATGATAGTTTAAGAGCCAGTGATCGGCTACCTGTATGTATTTGACCAGACCTGAGGTTTTCTACATTAGGCCCCTATACCTACCATGCATGGTACGGGGACTCACTATGCTCAAAGTGGTGGACGCGGCGAGCCCTGAGGCAAGACAAGTATCGATTTTTGACGAATTTTAAATACATTTGACCACGTCTGCTGTTTTGAAATTTGAAAATATAGGCTTATTATTATCGGAAAATAAGAATGGCAGACCATTATCGCACGGTTTTACTTTATGGCAGACAATTTTGAATATACTAAAAAATTTGAAAGTAATTGACCAGATCTGCCATTGATATATTTTGTTTATTATAGTCTAAAAACTTATATTGATCGCGGCACACGTCTACTTTGCGTATACACATCAATAAATAATAAAATCTTACTTACTACCCAGTCAGATGTATATGTTTTCCGTTCGCTGTTTTACATCAATATAATTTACTTGCGATTTACTTTATCACTGTATTTACAGAAATTAATATTTTTTATATTCTATATACTGAACTTCATCATCGCACAATCTGTTCTTGTAAGTTTATAAGAAGATTTGTTACCGAACATTGGCCTTTCCAGTGTAATGTGAAATTCAACCAAGTGCGCTTGTTTGCATAGAGAATCATTCGTTAATATGCGGTAGGTAAATTTTAGAGTAAAAATATTTTTCAAGTCTTGTTTGACCAGTTCGCAACAAAAATGAGAGAATTATTTTTGTTTCACGTTTATTAAATTATACAAGTAGTATTAACTAAATTTATGAAGGGATAATCAATCTTCATTATTATTTTATCAATTATTTATAACAATGACCAAACCTAGCATTGAACGTAAAATACTTAAACCTTTAGAAGTGTTTCCCTACCTCATCTTAAACTGGTTGTATTGATCATATTAAATATAAATCACTCTTAGAAAGGCTTCCTTTTCTATAATTCTCTTTAGAATAACTTTCTTATAAAACACTAATAACATTTATTTCAATTTCAATTTTTGCTTTTCTAATTCAAAGAAGTGACATCTATCGTCTAATAGTATAAGTAGTTGTTGCCATCTGTTAGCAAATAGAAATAGCATTTAATAGCGACATCTCTTATTTATTATTCTAAACTAAAAATTCTGGTGGTGAGTAGTAGTGTTATTTAACAATACTCCTGGTATCTACTTTTCAATAGTAGAATTATGTTATAGGAACGTGTTTTTATAATTAAAATTATACAGAATGTCCTACAAAATAGCTAACAGTTATTGAGAGAGAAATTTATTTTTGTTATGTGGAAAATATTACATTTTAAAATTGCTCTCTGATAGTAATACCTGCTACTGACCGCTAGATGGAGTATGAAGTTATTTTAACACTATTTTTTGCCCAATCAATCAACAATTGAGTCTTAGAAATTCAGTCTAATTTTTTATGATATAGTCTTAAATAATGCTTTCTATAATAAAACTATCCACAGGGCAAATGTCAACTTTAGTATACTCAAAGTTTATATTGCAACAAATCTCCATAAATTCCTTACAGGTTTAGCAAGCTAGAAACGTTATACAGACGATAGTATAAGAGGTTGGATATTATAAGTATAAGTAGTACACGAGTTGTACACGAGTACGTATGTCGTGCGTTCGTGTTGAAGGCGTGAGTCGGACTGTAGCCGAAAAAAAAAAATCGATAAATCAAAAAATGTTATCAGACCTTTTTTGGAGAGCGTTCAATTCTCTATAAAGATTGGAACAGCGATTTATCAGTCAACCAGTCGTTTGAACGGTACTAAAATCAGAAGAAGCAAAAATTTATTTCCTGTGTTATTCTTATGGGAATTAAAAAAATGCGATGAGGACTATCTTAATATTAATATTATGGGCTCATCTTTTCACATAAATTTTTTTACACCCAAAAGAAACTTTTGAGCCTATTTGAATAAAAAAATATTTTTTTTTTGGATCACCCTAATAGATAGATAGATAGATAGATAACTCTTTATTGTACACCAATACAAACATGAACTTAAGACTAAAATTATATCTAGTTATGTACAAAGGGCGGTCTTATCGCTAAAAAGCGATCTCTTCCAGACAACCCCAATATACATATACACACACACATATATATATATATATTATATACCTACTAATATACATAATATTAATATAAAAATACACTAATAAATAAACATACATGTAATATGGTATTAAATATTTATATTATAATAAAGTGAGATAATGTTTCCGTACCAGTTTTTAAAAAATGGTGAGTGACTGCCTGTCTTACGTTTTCGGGAAATGAACTCCATAGCCGAGCAGCCTGCACAGCAAAGGATTTGGTGTAGAAAGTAGAAACGTGTGCAAGTGTTTTTAAGGCAACATTAAAGCGACAAACATTTGGACCAGTTTTATCTATATTTTTTCAGGTAGTTTGTATAAGATATTATTATATAATTCTAAACAGACCGTGTCTGTATAATGAAGTTATTAAAAAAAACAATTTGAATAGATTATATAAACGATAGAGATTTTTTTAGATTTATATTCTGTTTGTTTGGGATTAAGGTTAAAAACTACTTACTGAGCCGATTTTGATATGGTTTTCGCTGATCGACAGGTAATTCTTCGACATTTTAACTCTGTAAATGGGCTTATTCTGACACAGATTTTACTAAAACGATAGTTGCTGTACTTTGTGCTCCGGGAATTTCAAGTCAAGCGTGGTCAAAGTCGCGAGCATATCCTAGTTATCTATAATAATATTATAAAAAAGTAACTTTTGTTTTTCTGTTTGTTCGGGATTCACGTAAAAACTACTGGGCCGATTTAATGTGGTTTTTGCTAATCGATAGTAAATTTCCGTACTTAAATCTGCGGTATTTTATGTCCCCGGAATTCTGCGGGAATTTTCTTGGAAGCGGTTTAAAGTGGCCACGTTGAAAAAGTATTTAATCCCGGTGCAATATTTTTACTGATCGATAGCAAATTTTCAATAAAATAACTTTAATTTTTGTTACTTGTGCAAAACTTGTTAAGTTTTAAGTTTTATTACAAACATGACAAAGTTCTAAAAATTAAGAAATAAATTTCTAACATGTCATATTATTACACTTGAAGTCTTCTTTTAAGTTATTTTAAAACTTGTAAGTGAATTCTCCTTTGAAATGATTTCCACTTTTTCCAAATGGTCTTATAAGTCAATATAAGACCATTACAATAAGTATACAGTCAATATACAGAGACAATACAGAGAATCAAATTAGATTTTTGAACAATAAAATAAGTTTTTGATGGGGATTTGGGCTTTTTTATAGATTATTTATCATTATAATTCATTGTTATGTCTTTGGTTTTTATAATTTAAAATATATTATCTATATTAATATTATAAAGGGGTCAAAATACCGCGGTGACCTTAAGTTGGCCACTAAGATATCAGTGTATATGACAGTCGTGCTGCCAAACCTCTTATACTACTTTGAGACATGGTGTGTATACCGCCGCCACATCCGCACTCTGGACCGCTTCCAACTTAAATGCCTTCGTACCATCATGAAGATCAGATGGTCCGATAGAGTGCGAAATATCGAAGTTCTTGTGGTCGCTTGTGGTCACGTATCTCGTATGTGGGGAGGAAAGAGGGAAGATGGAAGAAGAAGGAAAGCGGAATCATGGCGGTTCCCTCCTCCGGTATAAGGATGTCCAAAAGCGACACATGAAAAGGTGCAATATAGAGCCCTCTCGATGGGAAATGGCAGCACAGCGGCCAGAATGGCGCAGGATGGTCAACAGCCAAGTACGCGAGTTCGAGGTTCGGCGTAAAGCTGACCTTGATACTAAACGCGACCAGTTAAAGGCTCGCCCACCTGCTGCCATTATATATAACTATGATAACGGCGTACTCACGTGCCCTCAGTGTGCACGGAGTTTCGCCGCAAAGATAGGCTACATAAGCCATCTTCGCTCGCACCAGCTCCAATTACCCGACTAGGGATCAAAGTGGTCGCCATGGCCGAAAACGGTCGGAACAATCATCATCATAAAGAGGTCAAGTTTGTGAGTTTGTGCCATTGTAGGAGGTAATCTCTGGATCTATTAAACAGATTTTGAAAATTCTTTCACCAGTGGAAAGCTACATTATTTCTGAGTGACATAGGTTATTCATATTTCATTGTGATTAATATTTTTTTCTGATTTCCAGCAAAGTGCGCACAGGTCAGCTAGTATTATATATGAATACAATAGGGAAATATAAACTTAACTGCACTATAAGTAAAACTATACTTACAAAATAACAATCTGTAAGTAAAAAATAGACTCCAGGTCGTTGCCGACGGGGAGCGTGCCCATTTGGGCATTCTGGCCGCATTTCCACGTTGCATGGCAGCGCTGAAGCGTTGCCCTAGGTGCAAGCCTTTTGGTCACGCGGGACCTCAATTAGACGCGTTGAGAGGTCTCGATTGAGGTGATGAGCTCCAGGCCCCCACGACCTTAGGGTCTCTCGACCTTGAAAGCCACTTTTGTCTTTTATCTCTCTTTGTATGTTGTTCTATTTATTTCTTCTACTTCTTTGTTTGGGTTCAACAGCTTCAACACTTTCACCGCTGATTTTGCCAGTGTCACAGGCCTGAGAAAAAAATGTAAGATGAATATAGTATATATAAATAGGGGGGGGGGGGGGACACCAATGAAAGTTTTATCCAATTTTTCAGTCTTCTTTTTATTTATTTCTTAATATTTTTTTTTTATTTTATCGGCAAACAAACATACATATTGTATATCCCCAATTTAAGCAAGTTTCGTTTGTATAATAATACAATGGGAAATATATAACGTACTGCTCTGGTACCGGACCCAGACACCCAGACCATAGTATTTTTTTTCATAAATGACGTATTTAACCACATTAATATTACCATCTAGTCTAACGAGACTAATAAGTTGTTTAAATAAAACCTATATTAACTAGAAAAGTATTCAAACTAAGAAAGTGTCCATTATCAACTTTCTAATTGTTTCTGTTAAGGACCATAGTAAATAAGGGTGAAAATTCGTTTACAAAATTTTATATTTTTTTTATTGCAGGAGTCCTGCAGACATGCAGACGGTCAAGTGGTTACCATTGCCTATAGACATTTACAATACCAAAGGTGCCACAAATGCGCTGCTGCTCTCTTAAGAGAGGAGTACCTGGTCACTAATGTCGTAAATCACTTCCTCTCGCGCTTCCTCACACAGTGGAACTCTTAACGAGTCTGGGAGGATGTTTGGCCCGTCAGATTTGTCTGGCTCACTGGAAAACATTTTTAAATATTGTACTTGATAATAAATATAAGATTCTCAAAAAGTTACGTTTTTTTAAAAGTGTCTGTCAAAAGTTATGGCCCACATTAAACGTCTGGCAACTGTATATCTTTGTTTATAACAATATCATATATGACATATGTAAAAACTAACCTTGCTACTTTGACGTAAGTGAGCATGGTTTTTTTCCACCTTTGGTACCTGCTACCTGAAAAACCGCTTTCAGCTAGCGAATATCCAGTCTTTTCTAAGTTTATGTTAAACTACCGATCCCAAAAAAGATCATCTTGCCTAAAATCACGTAAGTCTGGGGTGACTGGGATCTTGAACTAACATTCTAATGTAGCTAATCATCAATGGCGTGATTTTTAACGCTATGAATAAGACGCGTTTAGCCACTGTCAATAACACTAAAATGATTCCAGGTAGCAGTGTTGTAAATAAAGTTTTGAGGCCTCCATTATAGGGTATAAGGGTATAAGAGGGGATTATTCCCCTCTTATTCTTTTATAAGAATCAAACCGATTAAAACATCACTTATTGACTGTATAGGAAACACTATGTTAGCGGCAAGGCACTTACAACTAGCTTATATTGAGCTTTTAAATAAAATACAACCATAACACTTGCTCTGCAACAGAGCTTTCCTTGCCACCTCTCGTATCGAAAATCTGCGTTACAGCAGGAACATAAGATAAAGTACTCTGAGTGCATTTTATAGGCTTTATTAATTGAATACAGCAACGCTTTTGAAAGCCTAAAGCTTTCCCTGGATACGGTTTAAAAATCCACTTGTTACACCACCTTTTATCCGGGCACGGGCCGGACGACCCGGGCATACAAATAGCTGTTTAAGTGTCAAGGCATTTTTCACCCGGGTGGTCGGTTAACAGATTTTTTCCGGTTGAACCGGGCATGGCAGTAAGGTTTAGCGCGTATTGAAACCATTTCAGAGGAAACTGTGCCATTATTAACTTATGTCATTTATTTTCAAAAGGGTATATGAAAGAATGACTAAACAGATGTACAATGTAAAAGTGGATGGATGCAGAAGTCGCGGAAGGCCACGACACACCTTCCATGATCAAATTGATCGTGTACCAGCAGAAGGTGATGTCAGGAGCCTTAAGAACAGACGAGCGTGCCTGTGCGTCAAAGAAGCAAGTGAGGTGTGTAAGAATAAGCCTGAATGGCGCTCTGTTGTTCGAGCCTACCCCACAAGAGACCTGGCGTGAAGGTATGTATGTATGTATGTGTAATATTAGCATGAATGAAGGGAAAATAAATTTAGGTAAAACAATACAACATTTCATCAAGATCCTAGAACCCAATTCCAGCGGGCCATTATTTTTAAATTGACCTTCTTTAAATTCGTAATATCTTTTGAATGGGATGGCCAATTTGAATATTTCACAAAGTAATCTAGGTATTGAAATAGTCTTGAATAAGAATTGGTTAAAATTTTTTTTTATTTGGATAAGGCTTAACACAAACGTATAGATAACATGGCCTGATTTTGGTCAGTATTTCTGTCAACTTATGAAATGTAAAAAGTTAGTTATAGTGACATAATTACAATAGTTGGACATATGGTATCTGGAAGTTTTTTGTAGATAGGTATTGATACGTTCTTCAATATTGTAGAGCATTTTCTTGTTCTATCGTTAATAGTATCCGCAGGGCATGCGATGAAAGACATTTTATGGCTATTTTTTAAAATCTTGGGTTATATTATTGAAGTTTTTGTAGGTGCCCCTAATTATATGTAACTTAAAATATAGCCTATGTTCCTCAAAGGTAATGTAGTATTCTAATGGTGAAAGAATTTCTGAAATCAGTCCAGTAGTTTTCGAGTTTATTCGTTACAAACATACAAAAATACAAATTTCCTCTAACTATAATTAATATTATACGGTTCATATGCATTTAGTGAAAAGCTGTTATTTTAACATTATAAACAGACACTTCAATTGTATTTATTTTTATAGATTATTAGTTTTTACCAAAAAAACTACTATGTATCATTTCTAATAGCATTTTTTTCTCAATTTGTAGCCCTGGTCACCCACATTCTTGCTATATTATGTAAAATATTATTACGAAATATAGTAAGATAGTTTTCTTTATTATTTTTAGTTTATTATATTGTATATGAATTCAAAATCAATTAAAGAAGAGGCAAGCAAAATTGCTTTAATTTCGAGTGTCAAATGTTACTGCCTTAACATTCTCAGTGTGCGTCGATCCTAATACATTTTTTCTCTATAATAGCCTTTGGGGGGTTATTACGGCGATTAATCCTCCGGCACCCGGTTGTTAACTTTTTTCATCCTGTTCTCGCGCAAAAATGGCTAAAAGCCAGCAATTTGTCGAGCAATTTGTCAGTGAGTGCTTTATTTTGATAGCTCGAGTTTATTTTTTCGTTGTTTCAACATGCTCTTTTATGGGATGACTTTTAAAAGGAAGATTTATGATCTTTTAAAAGCTTTTGATCTTTATGATGATGTGCTGCCGTGTTTTCTATGTTGAGTTGTATCTACCCAGTGGCCTAGCTTGCTTTAGACGGGCCCCATATCAAAATGTGTAGAAATGTTACGGATTTTTTTTATAAAAAAACAAAAATGCTCGAATATAGAAAATAGATAGATAGATAACACTTAATTGTACACCATTACAGAAAACACAGAAGTACTTATAACCTAAATATATTGTTACGAGTTATGCAGGACTCGAATTAAAATGCCGATGGAATTACTATAGAGTTTATTAGACCGTACAAACACGTATAAAACAGGTACAAACATAACTGGATACAACCAGTACAAACTGCACGATTCAATAACACGCGCAATGTCCGTCACTATATCGCTTATCATATGTACGTCTTACTTGTATTGTAATCTTCGCTTGACTGCCCTACCCCTCCGTTCGGACATTGTTTTATACTAATTGTACAATACAATAACCGCGTAAACTGAGGTCTCCGAGAAACCGTAATTTGTACACCTGGTTAATTATTCCTGCAAAGGGCCAACAAAGTCGAAAACAAAATGCTATTGTCTAATTGCAAATTTTAAACACGAAGTAAGCAAAAGAACTCCGAATGCGGGAAGGGTAATAAACCAGGTGCGCATTTCTTTGTCGGTATGTAACTTTAATCTAAATGTGCACAATGGGCGGTCTTATCGCTAAGAAGCGATCTCTTCCAGACAACCCGTGGCAGGAATAAAACATATTATATTGGTCAAAGGTGGTATACATAAATATTAGAGGATATGCAGTTACTTACATATACTTTATACTTAACAAACATAATACACCTGTTAAAAGTTAATACTTATACTTAATGCTTATAGGAGCTAAGTTAGAAAAACAATTCAAATAGAAAATACACTTATCTCGCCTTTATACGGCAAACTTATTTATCAAATAATCTTTAGCTGTAGACGATTTCATTTTTTCTAGATTTTCTTTCTATAGCGTAGTAAAATATTGACAAGTCTAATAACCATTTCTGGCCCAGCAGTTATTCGGTGTATGTGTCACATAATTTTGTGTCGGACTATGTTCAAAAAAAACAACAACTAATTCACGAAACATTGTAGTCATTTTTATGTTTCACTACGCAAGGACTTCAGGATTTTATAGACAATAAGTATTTATATTTTGCTTTTTAAATTGAAGTTGGTTTTGTTAATAATTTTTTTATAGTGTTTAGTTGCGCAATTACTTGAGCATGAATAGATTTAGATAGCTTTAGACATAATATATTAATTAAGTATACAAGGTTGCTATCTCATTTTTGTTTGTTTGTTAATACTCTTCTCCTGACGAACACACTTGTCAGGGTATTTTGTGCAAGCCCACCAGGAGCAAAAAGGCCAGCCGGAAGGAGGCGCCAGACAAGGCCGCGGCCGCGGCGGCAACATCATCAGCTGCCGCGGGGAGCGGCGAGACGTAACGCCCGTGGTCGAACACCAGCCACGGGCGAGCGGCAGCGGGCGTCGAGGTGTGGGGGATCCATATAGACCTCCGCCCGCACTAATGCCGCGAGAGGGCGCGAGAGGCAGCCGCGCGACCCTCTCAGGGCCGGGGAAACGTCATCCCCCGGCCCGCACACAGGAGAAGCCGCTTCTGATTATGAGGCGGCAAGCCGCTGCCGGGGTTCGCGGGTCAAAGCTAACGCTGCATTCCGTGTCCCCGGCGCTAGGCGGAAAGAAGGCTCCCATGGGGTTTTAGTGGGTATACTGGCGTCGGTCGTACTGATTAATCGGCGTCGGGGAGCCCCACACACCGGCCGCGCATGATCCCCCGCGCGGCTGATGGTGCGGCAATGCATTTCCCCATGTAAAAAAAAAGGGTATTTTGTGCATGTTTTGGTTTTTTTTATTTTTCGTTTTATTACCTTTTTTTCTTTTTTATTGCCAAATATATAATATATAACAATAAATATAACAATACATATATTTAACTAAACTTTTGTGATGTAAACATTCTAATGACCTACTATACTAATTTATATAATTCTATTTACTTTTAATAATACATTTATCTATTGCTATTTATCTTAAATGATGATGATGGAAGAATGACTAAACAGATATACAATGCAAAAGTGGATGGATGCAGAAGTCGCGGAAGGCCACAACACACCTTCCATGATCAAATTGATCGTGTACTAGCAGAAGGTGATGTCAGGAGCCTTAAGAACAGACGAGCGTGCATGACAAGAGCTATGAATGTCAAAGAAGCAAGTGAGGTGTGTCAGAATAAGCCTGAATGGCGCTCTGTTGTACGTGCCTACCCCGCAAGGGACCTGGCGTGAAGTTATGTGTGTATGTGTATGTATTTATCTTATTTGCTAATTTATCATTTATTTGTTCTGTTGCGCTTTGCTACCTTACTTTTTGCTGTAGACGCTCGTTGACAAGGGTTGCTCTAGTTTTCCTTGCGATCCACTCATCAGATTCTGACTTTGTGACATTGGGACCACCTCGGGAGTATTATACTTTTTCGAATGAATAAAAAATAAAAATCAGTCTACACTTGTCAGAGAAATCGCGTAACAAACATACAAAAAAACAACATACAGTCGAATTGAGAACCTTCTCCTTTTTGAGTCGGTTAAAATGCTTTAAATCCCTAAACTGATCCCCAGTGTGCATACACCTTAACAAGCCGCGTTGTTAACATTCATGGTACGTTTTTTACCATTTTTTTAATTTGCAAATATTAACACCGTCCTGCAGGACGTTACAGGGGTAGCTTTACACGTTTTTTTCACGTTTTCAACCCCCTCTGCTACCATTTATGTGTTAATGGGCATGTTTAACCGCTGTTTGGCGTAAGTGACTCAATTTGTGTGTGAAAATGGAATATATACGTCGTGGGGAAAATTATTAGCATTTTCCGGGCTGTTTATATTAAAAGAAGTATGTTTTCTTTTTAAATAAACAAGTACAAGATTTTTGGACAGGTTTTTTTTATTGCGAAGCTGACAAGCAGACCAATGGTCCACCTGATGGAAAGTAGTTACCGTCACCTATGGACGTTTGCAACACCAGGGGTGTTGCTGATGAGTTGCCGATCTCTAAGACATGTTCTAACGCCTTTTTTGAACGACGGCAGGAAGTTCCCTCCAGATCATTGTTGTACATACGCGGAATAAATGAACTGGAGAACCGTTGCGCAGTTTAGCTTGGGAGCTCAAGGAAGTGGGGGTGAACATCCCATCGTTGGCGAGCAGTTGTAAAAGTGAGGCGTTGGCACCAGATCAAATAATTCCTCAGAAGACTAATCGTTGTACAGGCGGTATGACCACCTACCTGTTTGCTAGCTTGGCAGAGACATTAAAAATTATCCGTGCGGATAATTTTTAACGGCGAACGGAGAAAGAATACAATTATAGAGAAAAAAAAACCCACAGCCAGGTGGTAGGGTTTTTGCCAGACTGGATGGGTACTACCCCTAGTCTAAAGTATGCCGCCATACCGACCTTGAGTTGTGTTCCGGAATTAGTGACCAGGTTCCAGTCTCCCTTAAGAGAGCAGAAGCGCATGTGTAGCACCTTTGGTGTCGCAAATGTCCATAGGCGATGATAACCGTTTACCATCAAGTGGGCCTATGTGCTGAACTCATACAATAAAAGAAAAGATATAGCGACATGCAGACCTTTCAGAAGTCCGGGACTTTCTTCTGACACATGATTTAAAGCTATATATAAGATAAATAGAACATCCAAGAAAGTGTATACCAAAAATAGAATCCCAAATATTTGGTATCCATCCAATAGCCCGTATCTAGTGGAGCGGTGTGCACCCTTACACAACATGGCGGCCCGCACAAGTTCCGTGCCCGCTACGAACATAAATTTTATTGCTATAATCTCGGTACCCGCAACACTCACTGGGTGGAAATTTTAAGATATAAGGAATCTTGTACCGTCAGCAAATTCATTTTATTACATAACCAGAATTCGTGAAACATGTAGGTACATCTCCAGATCAGCTTGGAATATCCTGTAAGTTAGGTTGCCTGGAAGAGATGACTGTAAGCTATAAATATTGTATTGAATGTATTGTCTGTTATTTTGGTGAATAATAAAGTATTACCTATCTAGAATCTGCCAGCGAATCATCGTTCGCGTTGGCACGGTGGCGTATTTGGAAGTGAATTGCAACAATGGTCCCAAAAAAATATGCGAACGCATTGCCATATTTTTAGCTATTTGATCTAACCTATGGACGCGATGTGATTTATCTAGATAAAAGTGTCTTAAGTGTTTATCCGGGATATATCCGGGTAGCTCTGTCTCGAGTTTCATTACAATCTGTTAAGTAGTTTTCACGTGATGCTCGAAACAGACAAAAAAGTCTAAAAATTGCGTTTGAAAATTCTGCTTAGCCTCCCAGTTTTTTTCATTCTCAAACACCCTGTCTAAACTCGACAACCCCCAACAGATTTAATATGTATTGATTTCGATAAGATTAATAATTTCCTAACTAAACGTGGCAACCACTTTGGGAAAGTTCCTAACACTTAGCACGCAATCTGTGCCCATTATATAATATTGAGATCTACCTTCTTCTGCTTTGGTTCAGGTTGAAACAGACAGAGGAAAACTGCACGGCACCAAAATCACTTCTTAAGATACACAATAAGTTCTTGGCATGGCTAGTAACGATTTTAAGTAGTAAGTAATTAAAATATAAATGCACGGCGCGGTATGTCTTGGTCAAAACGTTGACAATTATGTCAAAAATTGCTACCCTTAATTTTCTCTGCGTTCTGGGTACTTCATTAGGCAAGGACCGAACACCGGTTATAATAGGTATCCGAAAAAACAGAGAGATTTCTCCGTTCTACTAAACTGGGCAGGCTAACTCTTAAAGACTACACCGAGATTCACTTTGCGTAGTTGTCTTTGAAAGATATTTTTTATTTTTTTATTGCAGGGGTTCAGCAGACAGGCAGACGGCCCAGCTGATAGGAAGCCGTTACGATCGCCTATGGACAATTGCAACACCAAAGGTGCTACAAATGCGCTGCTTTTCTCTTAAGGCAGACTGGAACCTGGTCACTAATGCCGGAACACACCACAAGGTTGTTATGGAGGCATACTCTAGACCAGGGGTGGCCGCCATCCAGTCGAGCAAATACCCTACCACCTGGCTGTGGGTTGTTTTGTCGGATATAAAGTGTTTAAATATATCTGTTTCATAATATATTATGTAAATTCTCTTGCTGACCGTACTTGTTTTATTAGGTCAATTTCTAACAACGTCTTTGCGTTTAATCAAAGGAAATTTCCAATTAAATTGATTACGATCTCGGTCCGCGGCGTCCTCCCCCCTTCCTTTGCCCTTCCACCCCCTCGCTCCTGAAGCCTCTGCTAACCCCGCGATATTGTTGCTACCTATTTATTACATTATAGTATAGGGTAAGATTAGGTGGCGGTTATATAGGTAAAGAAATTGTACTCAAATATAGATTTTTAGTAAACGACTTAAATTTCTTGATTTTCTATATGTATCTTGTTTTAACGGACGAATAATAAGAATGTAATATCATAATAAATTGACTAAATTACATAAAATTGTTGATGATATTACCTTAATTTAATTATTTTTTGAAAAATATATGACTGAAAAAACATAATAAATTGAATATTAAAAATTAATAACATGTAGGTATAGATTATGTTATTAATTTTTAATATTCATTTTATGTGTATAATAATATGATATAAAAGTAAAGTTCAAATTTCTGTACAATGAAAAAAAAATGCTAAAAGCCGAGTCAGGGGGATGTAAGAAGTGAAATAGAACTAAGTTAGATTTTTTTAATTTTTTTTGTTTCTTTGTTTGTGTGTCTGTTTGTACCGGCTAATCTCCGAAACGACTGGACCGATTTAAATGAAATTTTGTATGGTGGTAGCTTATATCCCTGGTCAACATATAGGATACTTTTAATCCCGAAAAATTAAAGAATTCCCGTGGGATAGTTAAAAAAAACTTTACAAAACAGCGAACTTTACAAAATTACTTAAACAGCGTATAACAGACTGAACGCAATTTCTCTGCAACGTAACAGAATAGAAGCGAAAATGTTGACAGGGTGTGGTGTCGGTGGGAGAGCTTTATCTTATATACATAATATATAAAGCTGATAAGTTTGTTTCTTTGTTTGCAAGCAATTGAACGCGCTAATCTCAGAAACTACTGGTCTGATACTAAAAAAAAACAGCGTTAGCTAGCCCATTTATAGTGGAAGCTTATAGGCTATATACCATCACGTTAATCGTTACGAAATTACAAATGATAAGTATTAAAATATGATATTAACCAATAAAAAAAATGCTTAAAAAAAGTTTTTAAATACAAGTTTTTGAGATCCTGGATATCATGTAGCAGCAGAGTGCTAACCAATACAAGTAAAACGAGCCCAAACACGATGGGTCTATCTTGTTTAGTACAGGAGTTCCCATGGCCACTTCCCAACTCCATCATCAGACCAGCCTCCATGGTACCATATTATTACATTGTCACGCGATATACATATGCGTGCAAAATTTCAGCTCAATCGTAAAAAGGGAAGTTGGTCAAATTTTATTTGCTAGATTCCACCCCAACTTACATATAGATATACAACACACCCGTTGCAAGTTAAATAAAAGATTATAAAAATTGACGCACACCACCGGGTCCTTTACTAGGGATTAGACCAAAGCGACGAGAGGTGACACCACGAATGGGCACCAGAGTCAAATCGCTGGATTGTGTGGAGACTCGAAAATTCAGTGTTCTATCCACTAAAACCACCCTCCTCCCATGTGCCCCGCGCTTATGGCAGGAAGAGCGTGAGACTTAGAACGTATTTACGCCCACGCTGATCCTAGCGCATCAGTGCTTGAGAATGCCCCGGGAAAAGTAAACTCACTTCGTCAACAGGGGTGAAGACTCCTCTGCTCCCTAGATACCAGAGGGCCCGGAAAAATAAATTGCGTTGACATTGACTAACTCCAAGTCTGTTCTTTTAAAGCATTAGTATTAATAAAAATTAAATCCTATTTTTACACCAACATTTAGGTAAAAATTCAAATACAGCGTGTTTCAGAACTTTCGACAATAAATCAGACCACGTTTTCTTCATGACTTACTCTGCCCAAATACAAAAATGAATCAAGGTAACTTCTTTGGTTTAGCCACAGGACCTCATTTTTCATTTCAGAATATTACAACAACATGTATCAGTTATTGTGTCTAAATCGGTAGGTTATTGTATTATGTTTCCAGCTCGTCTCTTCATCATTAAACGCGGAAGTTGTTCATTCTTACGCTCTCGCTCGCGAACCAATATTTACAAGATGTTCTGTTTTTATTCCCTTTTTATTGTAATTAATTTGTTCGGAAATTTCAAAATTTTATTTTTGACATTGCGGTTGATTTAATGGTACTAAAAAATTTGTATGGAGTACGACCGCTAAAGTTATCATTTATTGTCATTTGAAATGAAACACGCTGTATAAGGCTGGTGAGATGCGCGGAATTTTGATTAATTCATTCTTCTAGAGTAAGTTAAGATATTGGTCTGAGTTCCAGTATATACAATCATCGACAGTAGTGATATTCGTCACAATAGCAGGCGTAGGAACCTAGTCCATACAGCCTTAGTCTGCACAGTATAATAGCTCAGCCAAGTTGTAGGTCATTGAGGGACTTCAATCAACAGAGTTCTTGTCACAATTTGAAAAGACACATGTTACTACTACACTGTTCACATTTCTCACAAAGACACAATAATTGACTAAAATCGAAAAATATTTTACAATTTTTGTTGATTTTTAATGGATACTTATTTTTTGGCAACAAATTTTCCAGCAAAAGTAATTCTCCAAGTTTTATAAATGAGTATGATTTTTTATTCTAATTTCAAATTTAGAACGCAACGAATTTAGAACGGTGTGCAGGCACATACTGCACATGCACTTTCTCACAACACCAGCATGTAACAGATACACTCTACATTAGTATAAGTTAAGTATTAAAATTAGAAAAAAAATATAAGCTATTCTTAAGGTACACAACACAACACAAAAATCATAAAATTAATGTCACACATAACACATAACAAACACATAAACAATAAGCGTGTATAAATTCAAAAAACTAACAATAATTAAGTTGTAAAAAGGGTACGGAACTAGAGTCCGTAGATTAGTTAATTTAAAAAAAAGAACGGTGTGCAGCTTTTGGTTCTAAATTTGAAAATCGAAAATATTTATTTTTTAATAATTTTATTTCGGGAAAACACGTTTCTACAGTCACCACTATACCGAAGTTGGTTCTCTGCATAATATTTAGAAAAGTTGTCCGACTGTTGCGCATCTGTCGCCGATGTGGGGCGATAAATCCGTTTCCCGCAATAAAGGACCAGTCCGCAAACTGATAGTTCCCCGGAGTATGTGTTTAGGATATTTGCATGTAAGTTATGGCAGATTTACCAGAGAAATTAAAAGTTTCGTTGTCCGAATATAAACTATTTATTTTTGTTAATTTTTTAAATAGATGAAACCAGAGGACAATGTTTTTTTTAATATTTATCACTTGGCAACTAGGCCTTTAAAGCCAGAGGATAATATTTGAATGTATGTATAACTTGACCATAATGTTTAAAAAGAGAACTATAGTAGAATTATTTTGTCCGTGCAGTTTGCATCATAAAATAACCGGAGCGGTGAAGCGAGTATTTCGCTCTCTCTTCCACTCACGGGCGATGCGCATTATTGTTGTCGATAAGCGTTATCGATAGTGCATTTATAGTTTTGTCATTTTGTGGGTTAGTGATAAAAACGAAAGAAAAAAATAAATAAAACAACGTATTTATTAAAATAAGAATGACTTATAATAAATTATTAATTAGGTATCTATGTATTAAAAAACTATAAGTACAAAAGTTTAGAATGTAACAAGTTATATTAAAAACAGATATAAATACTTATATCTAAGTTTAAAATTAACAGCAAAAAAGGTAATATTGATTTTTGAAAGAATGATAATCTTTCTTTGATAAGAATGAGTTTTTATCGATAATGGCGTTGCGCCCGCGCTACATGCTCACCGCCCTAGCCGGGCTGAGGCCGAGCTATAATTTATAACCCAAACTGCACGGACAAAATAATTCTACTATAATCTTTCTGCCTTCGCGCAATATTCTGTCTTATAAATTAAATTATAATCAAAACAAAATTATCCATGTTATATTAAATTTAACGTTAACTAACTGACTAACTAAATATGGTCATAAGCTTTTTTATTTTTTATATTAAATAGGTTTCCGTTTGACCACGATCACGTCCAATGCCGGAGGATGATGCGGTCGAAGATGGAGCACGCTTACCTAGATATTACCTATTCACACGAGACTTGAAGATACCCGGATTGTACTTTACGGGGAGCACGGAATCTGGTAGTGCATTCCAAAATTCTGCGGTACGTAGAAGGAACGTGGAGGCGAAACGTTTAGTACGCACTGGCAGAGTTTCCACCGTGAAACGATGGCGTGGACCAGAGCGTCTTGTAGTCCGAAGATAAAATGGTGTAAGGGGAATCAGGTCGACCAGTTACAGATAAGTTTCACACAAGCATTGAATTTTAAAGTTTTCCTAGCAGAATTTGAAACAAAAATGCTTTTCGCGGCTTGTATACATATTTGATTATTCCGACGGAAGATTTCCGTGATCACGGCTACTGGAAAGTGACCGAAATGTCGGAATAACCAAAAATAAATTATAGCGCTTAAATGCTTAAATGTTTTTGTCATAATTCGACTATATTTACCAAAGAACCGCCGACATGACAAGTTTATAATGTTTAGCTTCTTTTAATCAAATAATATTGTTCTGTTAGTTATGAGAAGATATTAAATAAATATCCGTGCAGGTACGGAGAAAGAATACAATTTTCCGTGGCCGGGCGGCCTGTAGTAGGAGGCGACTAAACAACACAGCCAGGTGGTAGGGCATTTGCCCGACTGGTTGGCTAGCACCCCTTGTCTAAAGTATGTCGCCATAACAACCTTGAGTTGACCAGGTTCCAGACTTCCTTAAGAGAGCAGCAGCGCATTTGTAGCACCTTTGGTGTTGCAAATGTCCATAGGCGATGGTAACCCCTGTCCATCAAGTGGGACGTCTGCCTGTCTGCTGTACTCCTGCAATAAAAAATACACACAAAATTTCATCCAAATCGGTAAAGCTGTTTTTGAGTTTTAACCAGACTCGTTAACAGCAATAAATTTATATACCTATAATTATAAGAAGATTAATATGGCACATTGCTTACTAGAGCCCAACGTGTCCATTACATCTTTCAGGCTCAATGTAGGCTATTATATTGCTATGTTAAGAAAATGACTTATTCGTGAATATGTAATGAGTCTATTCACAGCTAAACTCTGATGCAAACCAAATAACCTTCATAACGACTTATAATACCTTTACCAATAAACACAATTGAAACGTCTGTCTGTCATTTCTTAAATAAAATTTAATGTTATTTTTCAGTTTTTTATTTTATAGCGTAGCTTAATTTTTGTCACATTAGCTTTATTCTTCAGTAGATAAAAAAACAAAACATGTTCCGACACAGCACTGGATTACAATGCCCACCTTCAAAATCACATGTGTCATAAGATCCCTAGTATTATCCCCGCTATTGCGCCTGGCCGCCATTTTGGTGACGTAACCGTAGCCGAACACTCAGTACTGTTAGCATCACTGGCCGGCGAGTACGCGTACATAACGAGTTGCGGATGACGTCACGTGAATGTTAAGTTGACAAGGTTCCAGCGTATTACCAATTTGCGGGGATAATATGTGGGAAACGTTAAACTATTACATGAATAAAAAATAATATACAATACAATGTTAGATGTAACTACCTTAAAAAAACAATGAAATAATAAAAATAATGAAAAAAATACCTAACCTAAAACGCACACTTTATGTTATTATTAAATATGTATTTATTTATTTAAAAACATACATTTTTTTTAAATACATAAAGATTTTTTTTTATAAAAAATAAATAATAACATTATCTATATATATAATAAAACTGTAGAGGTCGAATTTATGCACAATAAAAAATTTGCTAAAAACCGAGTTAGGATGTAAGAAGTGAAATAGAACTAAATTCGATGTTTTTTTGTTTCTCTGTTTCTCTGTTTGTCTGTTTGTACCGGCTAATCTCCGAAACTACTGGACCGATTTAAATGAAATTTTGTATGACGGTAGCTTATATCCCTGGTCAACATATAGGATTGATCCCGAAAAATTAAAGAGTTCCTGTGGGATAGTTAAAAAACTGCACCACGCGGACGAAATCGCGGGCAGAAGCTAGTTCTTTTATAAAATACATCTTATTATTATTATTATTGTTACAAGTGTGGGACGCGAATTAAAATGCCGTTGGAATTACTATAGAATTTATTAGAACTATACAAACACGTATAACACAGGTACAAATATAACTAGACACAACCAGTACAAATTGCACGATTCAATAACACGCGCAAACTTCGTCACTATATAGCTAATCGAATGGTCATAGGAAATTGTATTCTTTTTCCGTTACTGCACGGATATATTTTTATTTTTTGATATCTTTTGATTCGAAACCTAACTAAGGATTTTCTAAAATCTTACGACGACACTTTAGTTTTGGTCCAAATAGTTCTGTTCTATTGTTGTATTTCATTTTGATATCTTGTATAGTTCAGAAAATACTAATATAATTATTTGAAATCGTATCCGAACGGAGTCGCGGACTCAGCTAGTTGCTCAATAAAACTACATATTTATACTGGCGTCGTAAATTGTCTACATAACACACACACATACGCACATAATAACACAGATGCAACACTAGCGTAAAATTTCATCATACAAGGAGCTTCTCAAGGCAATATTAATATTAAGATTACGTCCCGGGCAAAGCTTCTAAGATGTTTCAATCTATATTTGAAAATCAACCGTAATTGCCACACTTTAAGGTCGCTTTTTAAAGAATAATTTTTGAAGGAAACTGCCGAAGGATATTAAATTTTATATCCATACTTGTAAAGTTGTTATTTGAATGGGTAAGATAAAGAGGTTGGGAGGTAGTAATAGGATGGGTACACTTGTGGGGGAAAATGTAAAAACCACCCCGCGATCGACTTATACGCTGTATCAAGACGCTGTGGCGTTGCGTGTATAGGGACGCTAAAGTCAATTTTATACATTTGTTTCTTTTCTGAGTAACAAATAAATTATAACTAGCGCTATAAATTCATTTTTGTCAAAACAAATTAGGAATTAGTTTTTTATTGAAGCAATTTCTCTTTTAAGACGTATGAGATTTTGGAGGGTGGCATTGAAAACCAGTGCTGTGTCGGAACATATTTCGGCACAGCAAAAATTTCGTGTTTCTTCCTTTCTTTCTTCACTCGTACTCATCCGATAGCCGTAACTGCAACCGAACGGATACAGTAACGTGATCATAATGTGTACGTTGACATTGATCTTTGCTTTTTGACCTCGTTGCGAGTACGCCGTATGCCACTTGCCTCGAGTTCGCGAGCCACGTATACACTATGATTTTTTGTTACAGTACCTGCAACAGTTACGGTTACGGCTTGCAGATGAGTACGCGGTGTTAGCTGGTTTGAGAAGCCGCTCCCCTATTATATTTAAACGGTTTTTATTATTTTTCCGTATTAAAACGTAATAAATGTCTTTGAGATACACCCGTCGGTGTCGTGAACTTTTTAGCTACCCTCATGTTGTATGCCCACTGTTGGATAATGGTGACATTCCGAGTTTTGTCTCTGGTTGCGTTGCCTATGAAAGATTTGATAGAAAGATGAAGAATTGAAGTTAAAAGATTTTATAACATTCCTTTTTAGACATAATATATTTTATTGTTTACCTCATTTCACAAGAAAAGTCTTACATTCCAGGGGTAAATTTATAATTTATAACTAACAAATTGCTCCGTCTCACCGACCGAAAATGAGTCCTGGCCTCGGAAATGAGAAAACTCCACTCCTTCCTGTTCAGTGCTGTCTCCTGCCAGTCATGGGCATGAAGCTCGCGCAGATCAGGCTCCACTATGGGATATAGTCCAGCAATATCTGGGCCTACCAACTGGTGGCCGTCCCGTTGGTCTACCCAGACAAGCTCTTCACGGCACGATCCTCCCCCGTTCTATATAGGTGGCCAAGCCAGCGCAAGCGATGTGCCTTGCTCTTGCCTATTATATTGGGGTCATCCACCAGTTCTTCGATTTCGGCATTTTTACGGATTCGCCAGTTGCCATCGCTTCCGAAACGGCCCAGGATCTTTACAGTTTATAAAGTAAAGAATTATCAGTTGCCTATTTATTCCCGCGGAACGTGCACAAGCGCGCCACCCCACGAATTTTACCTCTCGCCACGTTTCTCACGACGTACCAACTTATATACATACATTTTATTATATATGTATAAGTATACACAGTATCTGTCTATATGGCAACACAAAGACATTCGCTTCGGGCACATTTATTATGTACGCCGTTATACAACTCGAATGATAATATACTATATCAACTTTGTTACTTTGTATAATTGGAATATGTATTGAAATGAAATCAATGGAGAATATTGCTATCGAAACTTTCATAGCGTATGTATGTCAAAGTTTTAGTGGAATTAGATACTAGTATTAGCTCGCGTCTTTGTTCACGTTGGACATGCAACAATTATTAGTTATTTTGCTAAATAAATACAACGAAACCATTACCTATATTTCGGAACTCCGTTAGAAAGTACTATCTATCTTAAGGTAAATATGTCTAATATATTAAACATATGCGTATTTATCTATTGTAATATATAAATTACTTGTCACATATAATGTTAACAAATATAAATATACCTACAAAATGATATATGGTGCCATCTTGTTATAAGACATTTAGGAATTACAAGTTGGCCAAATAAAATAAAAGAGTAAAAAATAACAGGGGCGACATTTTCGTATTTAGTCTGCTAGCAACTCCGAAATTTTCACAAGAAAGAAAGTAAGTAGATAATTGTATTCTTAGAACAATTACATTGGTGCAGTGTAGGTATAATTGTTAACAAAGTTAAAACTAACAACACAATCTTGTCCTGAAAGGGGCATAGCAGAGCAGACTCTTCATAATGCTGGTCTTTTAAAACCAGCGCTGATCTTCCGCAGAGCCCTTAAGGTACTGTCACGGCAGACATTACATCAATGTACAAGAGTAATTTTGGTACTTATCAGTTACTTTTAGTATTACGCCGAACATAGTGCAAGTTGATTTTTTTACGACATACGCATTTTATGAAATTTACTTCAATTAGTCAGAAGTTTCGGAAGGCCACGACACGACTTCCATGATCAAATTGATCGTGTATTAGCAGAAGGTGATGTCAGGAGCCTTAAGAATAGACGAGCGTGCATGACAAGAGCTATGAATGTCAAAGAAGCATGTGAGGTGTGTAAGAATAAGCCTGTGTGGCACTCTGTTGCTCGTGCCTACCCCGCAAGGGACCTGGCGTGAAGTTATGTATGTATGTATGTACTTTAGTTATAATTATAACACATTATTAAACTTCTGTGGTCAGTATCGACGAATTATAACGAAAAGGTTTTGCCTTCAAATCCTGCTAGACATGTTTGGTAAACTTTAAAAATAACTGCTCATGTGAAGCTAAATATTGTTATATCCGTGTTTAGTTATTTTTAGCTGATTTGAGACGCGGATCTACTCTAAAACTAAATTAACATGGATAAATTGAATTACAACTCACTAACATTGACTATACATACATACATAACTTCACGCCAGGTCCCTTGCGGGGTAGGCACGAACAACAGAGTGCCATACAAGCTTATTCATACACACCTCACTTGCTTCTTTGACATTCATAGCTCTTGTCATGCACGCTCGTCTATTCTTAAGGCTCCTGACATCACCTTCTGCTAATACACGATCAATTTGATCATGGAAGGTGTGTCGTGGCCTTCCGCGACTTCTGCATCCATCCACTTTTGCATTGTATATCTGTTTAGTCATTCTTTCATCATACATTCTTTCCACATGCCCGAACCACCGGAGCATTCCTTTCCTTAACTTTACCCCGACACTCTCTTTCAGACCAACTCTCTTTCTTACTTCGGTATTACGAACGCGGTCCACGAGCGTCACTCCGCAAATTTTGCGTAGTGCTCGCATCTCGACTGCGTTTACTCTACTTTCATGCTCTCTATTCCATACCCAACTCTCGCTTCCATACGTGAGCGTAGGTACCAGCACCGCGTTGTGTATGGCAAGCTGGGCCTTCTGGCTGAGGTTCTTAGCGCCTAGAAGTTTACCTAACGCTCCATTCACACTATTCCCCAAATTTACTCTTCTTTTTATGTCAGCGGTCTACCTTATTGACTATCGATAAGATAAAATATTGCCATATGGCAATAATTGATTTTCTAGACGTATTAGACGTACCTACGCGAGGTTATACCTGTATTCTTATAAACCAGGGCTTTTTTGTGGAGGCACGCGGGACACGCATTGCCCTTAAAGGAAATTTGGAATATTATGTCGAAAAGTTGCCATAAAAACTTAAATTTGAAAAAAGTATTTTGAATATATTTGATTTGATTTGAATATATTGAATTTTGGTACGCTTTATAAAAATAATTGATTATTTAATCGATTTTTTGGAGTGGAGTTACAAAGAATAAATTATAGATAAATTGTCTGTCAATAATTTGTTATTTGTAGCCTGCCCTCAAAATGAAAGTGACAACAGGTTATTCTTATAACAAACTTTCCACGTCATACCCCTTGAAAAACTAAGTTCACTATAAAAGTGTTCGAAACATTAAAATAAAACATTGAGCTAAAATATAAGACTATTTACAGCGACATTGGCAAAATAAATGCCAAAGGCCTTGGAGCCGAGATCGACAAAAGTCAAGTCAAGTCAAATATAACACAGATTAAACATCATTTATAAAATGATTTACATTCCCAATTTAAACAGCGACACACCAAATCGCGTCAGCCATCTTGCAATTTTACTAAATTCTAAAGTCTCTAAATTAAAACTAAAGCTCGCGACCCGAATTCAAAATTCGAACCCCTCCTTGTAACAAAAACACCAATGACCGACGCGCATTTGAATTTAGAAAGCAACTCGAAGCCAGGTACCGTCAACCCTCGTAAGAATTTTGCAAAAATATACACAGATAGTTATAGGGGAGTCTCCCCGCGGGGGGCGGAAGTGGGTTGGCGGGCGGTCGGGAGGGGGTGTCTCCTAAAAACGGTTAAGTAGCTCCCCCTACCCTCTATAACTATTTTATGCGGTCCCCTAGAAAGACGCTGGGTAGGCGTACGGAATGGGGAAGTGAAATTTTAATATGTCTAGGCGGTTAAGAATTCATGGCGGATTTATAATTAAATGCCTAATTAGGGTATTTCGTTGTTTTCGTGACTGTGTATGAATTTTAATTCGGCCTCTAATACGCTGTTTCGTGGGGAGTTTTCTCAATTAGTTTGCGGATTGTGTTTTTGTTGGGATCTGAGTGGAATGCTCGCCGGTGGGGAAATTGTTTTATTATTTTAGTATTATACCATTTAAAATGAAGAAATCCGGGCAAAATTTGATATTAAAGCGCAGTCCTTTGTTATGATCTAATAGTAGGTAGTCCGTACTTTAAATTTCAAATCTTCACAGGAACAAAATAGGTAGACCGAATCCCGTACTTTCGGAGTGACGCCGGACAAAGGAAGCTGATCGCCTCAGTACGTTTCGAGAACTTAGTTCCTAATAAATAATCGAATTAGTAGGTACAGATGAAGGTGAATTAATATTTAGTTTAGGTATTACATACATTACTATTAACCACATAGACGTAAACCACGTGTAGGTATACCAAGTTTATTCGTCGAACTTCGTACCGCTATATTTTCTAAATTCCTAAAAGACTGTTTCATGACACAAAAACAAAATCACTAAAATCGGTCTAGGTTGCGAATCTAAACCATCCGGAAACCCACTCAAACACACAAAAACAAAAGCATCAAAATCGCTAAAATCGTTCTCAAGATATGCATTTCTTTCTTTTCTTTTTTTGTGTCTTTAGATCTATACAGATAAATAAAATTAAAGAGACTGTTATTAATGTCAAAATAACAGCATTTGACCAAATGCGCATCAACGTAAATACGGTACTTAATAAAAAAAAATAAAAAAAACGGCTGGATAAAGTACAATTATGAGGAATAACTTCGGCTACTTTTTTTTAGGGTCCCGTGAAAAAAAAACCACGCGACCGAAGTCGCAGGAACCACTAGCACTACATAATTTTACGCACTAAAAAAAAACGTAAAAGAAGCTACAGTTCATTTGACGCTATGCTCCTACTATAGGTCCTTTATTGGTTCGTCTTAGCATTCCTTTTTTTACTCTTGTTATTATACAATACAATACAATACTCTTTATTGTACACCAACATTACATACGCAAAATACACACGGAAATTACTTATTCAAAAGTAGTACAATGGGCGGCCTTATTGCTAAAAGCAATCTCTTTGTATGGACAAGATCTGATTACATGGATAGCATTGGTGTGCAGTTGAAATAGATATCAAAAAAATATATTATAAAACATATATTATACATAGTTAAATTTATTTATTTAGGTTTATGTCTTGGCAGTTAGACCTTTAAGCCAGAAATTAGTTTATAAAATAGTTTCTTCATTTTCTTAAGCCTATGTGTAGCACAGCCGAACTGCAGGTGATCAGTTAGTGCGATTTAAGGGAGTTCTTGTGACAACTCAAAGGCCACATTTGACTATACAGTTCACATTTCTCACAAAACACATAATTACTACAATAGCTATCAATATTCTACAACTATTGTTCATTTTAGAGTAATTTTAAACATTTGTGGAAAATAAAACTGCACAGCACAACATCTCCTTTCAGTTCCCGCCAAAAACTCTATATTACATAGTTAAAGTAGTTTGATATTATATCTGCTTTCAATCTACAACGTTTCCTTATTACACGATTCCGTATCATATCATTTATGCTTACCTCACATACACTTCTCAAAGCTCTTATTTCAATTGCATTGATTCACTTTCATGCTTCTCCTGTCACACCCAACTTTCACTGCCGTACATTAGTATTGGCTCCAATACCCTTTGACACCCATTTGACAGACAGCCAAGTGAGGCTTTACAGAAACCTTTTTGGCTTTTCATAAAAGAGTTATAATTATATATATCGTTCAAAAACCACAACACTACTATTGCATAACATTAAGATGCAGTTAAAAAAAAATCAAAATCAATTTCTTCCATACAAACTTAAGATAATATTAGACAACCAAACTGCATTCACGATTATTGCGACAATCATCTCATAATAAATCTATAAAACCAAACTAAACACGCACTTAAATTCGTGTAGGCACTACAGAGAAGAAACTAGAATGAAGTAAAGAATCGAACTGACTTAAGAATCCCTCGCTTGTCAAATCACCTGTCTTCATTCAACCCTAAATTTTAGGCAACAGGTTATTCATGAATAAAGGTATTGTTGAAAGAAAAATGACAAACCTGTTTCGAGCATGACGTGGGAATATTTGCATAAAATGTAGGCCAATTCATTCTTAGGCATACGTGACCATTTTGGCAACAAGGGAACATTTATGAAATTGGCATGTCTATCCGACTGTGTATCTTTGAATGTCATAAACATTTTTTTCAGGACAAAAACAAAATTTAATGTCTTACTATTTATTTTATCTTTTTGTATCTCGAAAATTGTAAGTCATATTTTTTTTTGTTGTTGTTTCATTTTTTCAGTTTTTAAGACAATTTCAATATCTATATATAACTACTAGCTGTCCCGGCAGACGTCGTCCTGCCCGGTAAAAAATAGGGGTTGATCGTAGAGGGTTGAAAATTTAGGGTTGTATGTATCTTTTAATGCTGTATCATAAAAAAATAGAAATTAAAAATTCTGTCTAAATAATAAAAAAAAATAGGGTTGGACAATCCCTAACATTTAGGGGGATGAAAAATAGATGTTGGCTGATTCTCATAGATACCGGATAAGCACAAAAAATTTCATCAAAATCGGTCAAGCCGTTTCGGAGGAGTATGGCAACGAAAACTGTGACACGAGAATTTTATATATTAGATATATCCATATATAATCTATAATGTTTTGAAATTCTCAACATGCCGTGTCTAAAAAAACGGGAATATATATATGATTTGTTTTTAGATTTCGATGGAGTTTTCGCTAATCGACGCGAATTCTTAGACTTAAACTCTGCGCTACTTTTTACACTGGGAATCCCGAATTTTATGGGAATGATGTGTAATGGCCAGATTAAAAAAAATCGTATTCAAATGTGATTTTTTACCGATCGATCGATTTAATGTAATGCTATTATATGATGTGTGATATTTTTTATCTCAGGAACACCGTGTAAATCTAATTCGTTTAAGACGCCAGGTGGTAGGATATTTGCCCGACTGGACGGCTACCATCCCTGGTCTAGAGTGAGTCGCCATAACAACCTTGAGTTGTGTTCCGGAATTAGTGACCAGGTTTCTCTAGGTAACCGCTTTCTGTCTCCTGTCTGCTGAACTCATGCAATAAAAAAAGAAATAATATTATTACATAATAGTTCTATATCTACTTTCTTTTGAAGAAATAGGGGGGAGGTTCTATTATTTATACTTGTAGTCCATCTATTCATCTAAATTTAAACTTTCCCACACGTAACATCGATTCTCACGACCTCGTTCCACAAACACGTAATCTACAATTGATATAAAATCAAGTTCTAATAAACGTCGACTCGATTGTGCAATCAAGACGGTAACTAGAATCCACCCCTGCACCCATCACGAAACAGGTCTTTCAAGAATTGCTTTCATAATCCAAGAAGATATTTGTTAGACCCCAGCCATTTATAGAACGGGTGTAAAGCTCAACATTATACACATTTCGTATTGTTCGATTTTTTTTTTAATGTTGGCTTCAATGCAAATGTCAGAATATTAAGAAACAGGTTGAAAATAAAAAAAATCTATTTGAAAATCTAAAAATTTGACCAGTTGTTTGTACAAGTTTTCTGCAAACCTACACAATACATACATAAATACAATTTGATATTTTTAATAACTTTTGTCACGGCACGATTTACCAAAGGAAGGAACACACCGGTCCAGCTGAGTATGATATCAGTACGCTCGCGCCGGTGTGTCCAAGCAATATCAAAATTGTCTATGACAAACGCTCATTTGTCTAGGGCCAACCGCCAATATTCTAAAATTCACTACGCAACTAACACGAACTAGATCGCGCAACAAAACATAATTGTAAATAACATAATATTAAAATATACGCATTTATTAAGCAAAAGGTGCTTATTGAGGAATTCCTACGCTTCAACTTTCTTTTTGGTTTACTTATATAGTCTTTCCGAGCATCTATTTTCCTTTTGACAGCACTATGATGGATCAACCGAATTGATTTGTTATAAAAATCGAATTCATTTATAAATAAGTTTTAATCAATTGAACTTATCTTCATATGCATTTTTGCTAAAAAAATACTATATCGCGTAATAAATATACCCACATTTCAATTATCATATTTTACATATTATATAAGGCAATAAAACGGCACTTATAATATTTTAGTATTATTTTTCTCTAAAGTAGAACATTTTTTTATGTTCAAATCTATTCATTTAGATTTATTTACGTATAATGGATGGCTTAATAGTGTGCGTTTTGTTTCTGACACAATCCATCAGCATATGTTGGATATTTTCTCAATCACCACAAATAATGCAGTTTGGTGAATCTACTTTCCTCATGAGATACTCTAACTCCACTGACGTCTTATCTGAAATCTATTTCAAAAAGAATTCATAAACCAAGGTATATTTGCACTGGTTATCTTTGTATTGTTGCATGTCAGATACGGAGATCTAAGATCTAAGGATCGTCCTTCTGCGTGGCTTCTATTGGGTATGTAAAAAGCCAACGTCTAAGACAGTGAGGGAAGTGTGGCGGGGTAGGCGGGGTGCCCCGCGGTACACCTGCGCGCCAGTCCGCGTGCCGATGTGTATGTGCGGCGGTGTTGCCACATTTTGTGAGAATTTTTGAAATGGTTTTTATAATATAAAAATGTGTGTTTCACCTCTGTATCAAATATTACCTAGGTTTTCAATGTTAAGGTCCGATTATAGAAAACATATTTTGTTTTTTTATTTATTGCATGAGTTCCGCAGACAGACAGACGGTCTACGCATTTATACAAGAAAAAAAATTCTTACACCTTTTTAAATTCAAATTTATTAAAATTTATTTTCTATTTTTTAGTTGGATTTTCTATAAAAGCGTATTTTTATATTTCTTAGTTAAATTCTCTATTTATATTTTAGTTTTTAATACAAGATTCGTAATTCTCTGGGTTTGAGAATGTTCATAGGCGATGGTAAATGTTTGTCAGCGGTTGGCGTTGCTGACAAGGTGGTGGTGTCTGTAGAAGGTACCGTAGTTGATAGGAAGTAGGTTTTGGCGAGAGCTTGAAAAGCGATCTCTTGATAACATCTGCGATAGAGTGGTGTTTTCTTACCTTAGTTACATACATACCTATATACATAGGATGGGTCAAAAAAATAATATTTTTTTTACAAGTGACACGGAAAAATGGGTTGCTAGACACCTTAAAAAATCTCACCAAGCATGAGCTCTTAATTTTAATAGGAAGATCCTCCGCACCGCAGTTTTGTATTTTTTTCTTAGTCCAATAGAAGTAAATTCATACCTCATCATTTATCGATTGAACAGAAAAATGTTCCGAAAGAATTTTTTAGGAAATTTAATGTTCTATAAAAAAGGTATCTTATATTTTTTCCGTCAACCTCACCATTTGAAAGATATTAAGGATTTAATTTTGATTATTTTAAGACAAATTTCATTTTTGTTTATGATTTTTATAACTCGACTATAAATGATTTTTACAAAATGCGCAATACAAATTTGTTGGAAATTAACTGCTCTTTAAAAATGGTTTCTTATGTTTTGGCGATGAAATTAACCGTTCAAAAGATATTCATCATCAAACTTTCATGTGTATGGATTTAAAAGTTTTTGAAGAGATATTCAAAAAATTTCAATTTTTCGAAGGGGATGAAAGTTTGCTCACACCACAACTACGTTTAACTACACGAATGACGCCGCGACCAACAGTTCTTAAATATAAGCAGTAACAGTACTATCTAAAAAAACCCAATAAATATTCTGGAAAATTTGATTACAAGAACCTGGCACCTGGCAACACATCCCGGGAACGTTATATTTTCATTGGAATAGTTTTTGCGTTGCATCGGTGGGTGTGCGGCGTCTGTGTGAGTTAATACCGTATTGATTTACCCTTTACAAGTAGCATCTCTGTCTTTAAGACGGTGTTTCACGGCAGAATCATTTGCACTATTTTTTCGCATTGTAATGTACCTACATAAAAATTAAATGTACAATTTGTTTGAAACTACCCACTAGGACCCTTAAACCTCTGAATCTGTGGCGGCTTTGTGGCCACAATATAGGTACACAATAGGTTAGAAAGCTGCCTAAAATATTCTTTATGTTTTGATCTACTTTTGACATTTATACTTAACTAGCTTCTGCCCGCGACTTCGTCCACGTGGTGCGGTTTTTTAAACTATCCCACGGGAACTCTTTAATTTTTCGGGTTCAAAAGGATCCCATATGTTGACCAGGGATATAAGCTACCACTATACAAAGTTTCATTTAAATCGGTCCAGTAGTTTCGGAGATTAGCCTGTACAAACAGACAGACAAACAGGCTAACAGAGAAACAAAAAAATTAATCAAATCTAAATTAGTTCTATTTCACTTCTAACATCCCCCTAACTCGGTTTTTAGCATTTTTTTCATTGTACAGAAATTCGACCTCTACAATTTAATTACGTAGTATGTATAGATTACATAATTACGTACATTACATATTTTATACTTAATAGACATATTATAAATAAATACATCTATTGAAATTACATACATAAATATATACATACATATATATACACATACATAAATATACGTAGACATATCAAACATCACTACATGTTGCAGGTAGTGCTTTTTTGACATATTCTTAAATATTGTTAGTGATTTAGCTTGTCTAACAGTAACAGGAAACTCATTTCGGAGTCGAATAGACTGTACAGTAAAATAATTATTCAAAAAAGATGAATAATGTTTGGGAGTATTAGGTCTAAGATTCGTAGAAGGTCGTAAATTATGAGAGGAAGAGTTGAATTCAAAGCCTTCTTTGAGATAATACGGGGTTGTGGGGACAAACAACACACTGTACAGGAGTGAAAGAATATAAGTATTCCGGCGACAGAGAATTGGCAACCACTTGAGCTTTTTACGAAATTCAGAAACGTGGTCATACCCAAATATGAACCTTACCTATACAAAAATTTTGTCTTAATCTTTTTTTTTTGTAAGACTTCTTCGCGCCACCCTATTTATCTTGTATCAGACATATGCGTAGCTCTAATGTAGTTCTCGCTATATTCTGAGGCTTCTAAATCGCAATGCTTCAACTAAATCTTAACTAAACATATAAATTGAAACTTTAGAGCGAACAACGATTTCATGGACCTAGTTTTGTAAATTAATAGCCTATTAATGGGCCACGGGCGGTTTCAACTTTTCACGTTATTAATCCTTTCTTCGAAGTCGTGCTAGCTTTGTGAGTAAGATACTCGCGTCTCAGTTCAATGACTTGTGTTCAAATCATTGCATTTTCTGCGAACATCTAACACCGTAATGTATCTCATACATATATATTACTCATATTTTGACGCAAGAATTGTTGATTGAAAATTAGGGTGGGTTCAAAATAAGGTGAAAAAATAAATATTTTATATTTAAAAAACTACAGCGTGTTTGGGACATTAAAAGGTAAGTATTCACCAAATTTTGTGGAAAATAAAATTGTTAGTAAAAGATAAAAATAAAAAAACCAAAAACTTGGCTAGGGTAAAAGCCGGATAGTTGCCCAACTTTTCGAAAAAGCTTTATATTTTTTAAATATGAACTTGCTGAAAATTATTCAGTATGTATTTCACAACATAGGTCTTTTATCTTCTATAAAAGCCTATTTTTGTATACATAATTAACAATGGTTTTGAATAAATACCGTTTTATTTCACCTCTCAGAAGAGGGATAGTTGCCTACTATGGAGGATAGTAGCCTAGCGTGGAAAATGCTTCAGGGGATACTTACCTCGTGCGGGGATAGTAACGTCGGTATGATTCTTATTTTGGATAGCAAGAAATTTATATCAATTACCTAGAGTAATCTTTATTATTTATTTAACAGTCTTTTTAATTTACTGAGATCTTTTATTAAATACTATTCAGCTTCAATATAGCTATAGCTACCACTCTTTTTCATTCTCAAAGCCAAGAACAGGATATTTTCCTAGAAAAGACAAAAGATACAATAAGGTCAGATAAAGAGGTAGGTATGTAGGTAGAATTTTGTATTTATACTGCTAGGTACCTATACACCTTTAAACCAAAAATATACATTGAAATAGCAATTGCTGGTTACTCTTTTCATAGCGTCTTCTTAAGGTTCGAGAGGATATTCCGTATATTCGAGAAATTTCATTGATACCTTTTTTGTCTCAATTCTTCCAAAGCAAGTGCTAAGATATCTGTCCAGTGGATATTGTGTTGCACCACTCCTGGTTTTCGCTTATATTTGCGAGGCATTTTGCTTACCTAGAATAAATAGGTACATAAAACAGTGAAGTAGATATTTATTTAATTTACAACAAGTTAGAGCTTTGACTCTATATTCGAAAAAACAGCAAAAAAACAAAAATCCGTCTTTGCTTCTTAAGAAATTTTTAGTCACTTTTTAGTCACTCTAGGGGCAACTATCCGTGACAGCAAGTAGGGCGACTATCCTTTTTGATGCGGATACTTGCCCTTTTCATTTGCGAAATAAATAAAAAATATTTATCAATAAAACATAATAAACAATGTAATTTAAACTCTAATGCATGCAAAGAAACAAAACGTTGACTGAAACCACGATCAGTAATAAAAATGTTCAATAGAAATTACTTACCAATATAATTATAACGCCTGTCAAAGTATTTTCGCGGAAGATTTTTGCTCACACGGACAAAACATATGCGGCTATTCCGATGGCTTACACGTCATTGAGGCCTGTGGGGTGGTCACTACTTATCGAAGTAAAGCGCCAACACAACTTATAATCTTAACATGGTTTATTAAAGACCGGGGCATGTATCCGACCGAGGCAAGTATACGGCTTTTACCCTATTTGAATTTTCCACTTAAATTTTGAGGTTATGTGGAAAATGTGAATACAAAAGTTGTGGATCTTTTTATTTAACTTTTTTTATAGGACGTGTAGTTTTGGCGGAAATCGAGATAAACAGTTTTCTACCCTTAAATACTCAACCCCTTCCACCGACCCTGGTCTATAATACAGTAAGCGCCTGTAGAAATTATACTACTGGCACTTGTATACAAGTTTGCCTTTCGAAGAGTGTTGGCGCTTAGCGCTCTTCAGAAAGGGTTGCCCTTGATTTCTTTCGGATCTACTCCAAGCCTGTTGGTAGAGTCGAATTTGTGGTAGACAGCCTTGGTTATAGGTAGGGCGAAAGTAAACAGTTCACACTGCACGATTCAACGCAATTCAACACGCACAAAGTCCGTGACTATATCCCTAATCGAAAGTACCACACACGTCTTACTTGTATCGTAGTCGTCGTTTGACTGCCCCACTTTTCAACCGACTTCGAAAAAAGGAGGAGGTTCTCAATTCGTCGGGATCTTATTTTTTATGTATGTTCGCCGATTACTCCGTGATTTATTATCCGATGTACGTGATTCTTTTTGTTCGACGCAGAATATCTGCCATGTGGTCCCCTAAAAATTTGACATAGTTTGGCTCAGTAGTTTTCATTTTACGATCATTTTTTGTTGCCGTTTCTTGGGACCTATATTTTTAATAAGCGCGGCACCATTCGTAGGTCCACCCATATATAGTTAGACACTAAAAAGTAACAAATAAAAAATAAAACTTCGTTTAAAAAACCACTTCAAAAACTAAAATGTATGAAATAACTTATTTCTAAAGCAATTATTATTAATATATAATATCTAAAACATCTTGAAGTCGGTGCAAAGTAAAACATAAAATGACTATATTTTGAAAATTACTAAGCACAGACTTTCAGATGTTAATAATGTTATATTTTGTAAAAAAAAAAATATTTTAATATTTATTATAATTATTTTATTATTATTATTATTATTATATTTTTTATTAACTTTCAACCAAAGCTGTGTTTGTTTGTAATAGGTTACACACTTATATTAGTATTGAACATTTAAATTGCCTCCTACAATGTTATGGTGTAGTAACTGTAAACCTGTAAACCAAATCAATAAATAAAATAATACATTTGTTAGAGCAATTTTATATGTATTTTATAATACAGTGACAGAAGGAATAATAATTAGGTCAAGTCATATTGGAATACTTTTCCAAAAGTCGCCAGTGCTTTAATTATAAGAAAACATAGGTTTTAACAATTATTGGAGTAAAAAAAGTAGGTAAGCGGACCCTGGGCGTCGGTGTGAACGCCACCAGGACTTAATGCTCGAATGATGATGATAATGACCGATATTTTACATATTTCAGTCCCTACTTACATAAGCCAAATAATAGTGTGTGATGGTTTAAATTAGTTGTAACGAAATGCCGTTGCGTAAAGTGGTCGCGAGTCGTGGAGGACGCGGCGCTTGGCGGGGGGTGGGGGGTCGCGTCGATATTCGCGCTCGGAAGCCATCTTAAAATATAAGACCCCCCGCGGTCGCGGCACCCCCCGCCGCCCGCTCGCCACCCGCGCGCCTCCTTCCTTAGACTCTTTCCGAAACTACCGTCCCGGGGTAGGCCACACTTTATCAGTACAGTACCTTGACATAAAAAATCTGAAGAAAATTATAAAAACATATTAATACGTAGAGCAAAAACTTTGTACCCCTTCTTACGAAAATTATGCGGACGGGGGTATGAAATATCGCACAATTATAGTTTATTGTAGAGGAGTGTAGAATGCAAATTAATTTTTTTATTTAATTATGCACAAGAAAATACATTAAATCAATAAAAAAATATTACACACACTACCATGTAGTTAATACACATACGCATATATACTCTTTTGTTTATTCTTAAAGTCAAATAAACGGTGTAGACTTGGCGAAATCTGTGATTATAAAAGTACTTATTTATAGTCTTTGACAACAGAACCTTAATAATGTTAGAATTTTATATAATTTAAATTAATTATGGTCGAATTTTGACCACTAGGCGACCACAAGTATCGTTATACCAAGAAATTTGTTACATAGATAGAAGTCAATTTGGTTTAAGATACGTTTTGGCTAACTAATGCCAAAACGACTTGACTGAATAATAAAAAAAAACTAAAGCAAACAACAAAAGTTTATTAAATTAATAAACTGTTATGTTAAACAATAATTTACTATGATAAACTAGTACTAAAAACATATAAAAACAAACAAAACATCTAAATTTATGTTAATAGATTGATTGTCTCTTCACTGTATTAAACGCAATCCTACATAGTGACAATTCTATTTTCCTGTTTTCCCTGCAGGCTTTTTTTTAACAATTGACATCCTCTTGTTATGCACCATAAGTCCCATCTCTAGCAAATTGTCTAAATGGACCAGCTCTTTGCACGACAAAGGAATATTATTCCCTTCAATATTAACATTAATAAGTCCTCTAGGCTTCCTGTCTAATAGTTTCTGTTCAGACACTACATTTAATAGCTGTTTAACAGTAAAGAAACTTACATCATTATACGCCAGATTCAAGCAGCACAGTGTATTATTACCACAACAGTACGATATGCCATCTTTAACAATAATATTGTTTAAACAGAACGGATCTACAAATTCTCCTAACATATCATCTGCTATAACTTCTGCCTTATCTAAATACACCATTTCCATATTAATTAAACTCTTACCCTCCATTTCAGGGAAATCTCTTAACGATGTCTCTTTCTCAACTTTACCTTTCTTACCAGAAGAAGCTGTTGTTGGTCTTGTAGGTTTCCTTTTCGGTTTTTTATAAAAATCACCAGCTTTTAAGTCGATAACAATTTTCTTTATTAATTCACGTTTTTCCTTTAAGAATGCTATGTATCTTGTTCTTCCTGACATAACTTCGTCGTACGTCATTGGGAACTGTTGGAGGTTATTCAAAATACTCGACGCACCGTCGTCTGTTATTCTGTTATCAGCTAGATTTAGGTAGCACAATGTTCTATTAGATCTTAGAATATCGCCCAAATATTTTGCACCTTCATCTGATATTTTGTTAGATGACAAATTCAACGTGCGGAGTGTTTTTGATGCTGGTAATGGATAGACCAGCATAGCGGCAATATTGTTCACAACATGATCTGCTATTCGACACCTAGCCATCGATAAATGTTTTAAGGTACTTTGCTTTTCAAGGAGTATGTTATAATTTGCTTCGGGGACGAAGGTGTTATCTAAACACACCACAGTGACGTTAGACAATGTCAAACATTTGCATAGTTCATACAAAACATACTTATCTAAGCCCCTATTAATCGTAATCGAATTTAAATGCGGATGAAACTGTATTATCACATTGATAATTTTAAATACTGCTCTAAGTATTTGTCGGTTTCTATCAAACTTTATTTCAACTAAATCACCATTATTGTTATACACTGCGGATATTTTTATAATATTTGCATTGTATTCGTATAGTTGAAGACGGGAGTCGTCTTTGTCTTGATCAGATGTGACTTCTGTTCTCGATTGGATAGCTTTTGATTTGCTTTTCGTTTTAGAACGATCTGTTTGGACTGAGCTCACGTATTCATCTGAAAATGTAATTACGTATGAATTAGATGCTTAAAACAAATTATCTCAATACTCAATCATATTTGTAAAACGGTGTGACTATTTGTACGGGTACTGGACGAATAAATTAAATTTATTCGTACAGACATTAAATTATTAAAAAAAAAATTAAGAATGAATTGGATGATTAGCTTGTTTTTTAATTAGGTTAGGTTAGGTTTTTTTTAATGACATGTTTTAAAGAATTATTGAAAACATGAAAATAAAAATAAATAAATAAATTCTAAAATGAGGGTGGGGTATACACATTTATTTATTATGAACAAATCGGAACATTTTTAATATAGGTTAGAAGGTTTATTTTTTTATAACCACCCAAAAATAATTTTCCGACAAACACACGATTAGTCCCTATGTGTACTGGCGCTGTACATTACGGAACAAGATCTGCTTATATATCACTACAAAGTATACGCGAGTATTTGCGTACTGCTCTTGTATGGATTGGAAGAACTTCGTAAAATACTTAATTTCAATCTTTAATTAGGTTACGTTAAGTTTTTTTTTGGCCGAGCCTTTTTAAGAACATTTTCAGTACCCGTATTAATAGACTCAGCCTTCGACGTGACTATTTGTACGGGTGCTGGACGAATAAATTATATTTATTCGTACGGTGCCCGTACGAATAGATTCAGCCTTTGTAAAATATGCTCGCTCGAAGCTATTGCAATTGAGTATCTATGTCATATCCCAGAGGTGTATTCTACGGAATACCAGTCTGCCACCAACCTAGGTACTTACTCTGAATGACTCTCTCTACAATGACAGTAGCATTAAGACCCAACTGCTGGCAGGCCCATGGTAAGTAAATATCGAAGTCACATGGTAAGGGGCGATTTGACTCTTCTTCATTGTTGCTTACTTTGTCCATATTGCTGTATAAATATCAAAAGATCAGCGATAAGTATGAAGTTAGAACAATGATTTATGTGTTTAGTTATTGTTCTGAGGATGTAAAAGCCAAAACGTATAAATAAAATATAACACAAAGTCTATGATGTCATAAATTGACAGATTAAAATACTTTTTTTGATTTGTAATCAGTGCTTTCAAGAAGTTTTCATTTTTGTTAAAGAGTTTTGTCTAAGCATTTTTGAAGTGATAACTTCTTATGGGAGGGTAAACTGCTTCGTTACGTAACGGGTTATGGCGCCAGTCTTTTCTCTCTCACTGTAACACACGCGCTATATACATAAAATTTATGTAATAACCTAAGATTTCCTCAAGTTAAACCATTTCAATATTAAATAGTTGAACTTAGATTAGTTTAAGTTATCACGTCTGTCGGGCGTCCCGAGACACACACTTTTTTTAATTGCAGAAGTTTAGCAAACAGGCAAACGGCCCACTTGCGCCTATGAACATTTGCAACAACAAAGGTGGTATAAATGCGCTGCTGCTCTCTTAAGGAAGACTGGAATCTGGTCACTCATGCCGGAACACAACTCAAGGTTGATGGCGACATAGACCAGTGGTAGTAGCCATCCAGTCGGGCAAATGCCCTACCACCTGGCTATGGGTTGTTTTGTCGCCTCTTACGACAGCTCGGCTGCAGGAAATTGTATTCTTTCTCCGATCCTGCGTGGATTAATAAAAGTATAATTAATTATTAATTAAAGTTATGGGTGTATTACACAACACACACACATACACATTTTCATGCACATACTCACCTATATATCATATATATATTATTACATTTATTTTACATCATTCATATACACACAATTATATAATATATGTAATTATATATATATGATATATGGGTGAGTATGTCCATGAAAATGTGTGTGTTGTGGAATACACCCATAGTGGCGATCCTATCAAACTAGTCATCACGCATTGGGCAAATACAAGCCAGGAAGAGAATATCTACGCCATAGCACGTAGATTTGCGCTGCATCGAGCCGCTGAAAACGAGATCACTGACGTTGTTATAACTTTATATAATAGTATACACTTTATTGTTCACCACATACACATAAAATAAACAATTTACAGTATTTACATTAAAGAGTTACAAAAAGTAGGAGCAATGGGCGGCCTTATCGCTTCAGAGCGATCTCTTCCAGACAACCCGAGCTATGGATTTTATGAACGGCAGTTTCGCAAGTGAATGACGGTGGTGTGCTAATTAAATACATATACAAATAGGATATATAAATATCACACAGTACTATACTGAGAATATATATACTGAGAAGTTCAAAAGTAAGATATTTTTGCCCGCTCTTTTATACAAGCAAGGTTATGAATTTATCTAATATATAAAATTCTCGTGTCACAGTTTTCGTTGCCATACTCCTCCGAAACGGCTTGACCGATTCTCATGAAATTTTGTATGCATATTGGGTAGGTCTGAGAATCGGCCAACATCTATTTTTCATCCCCCTAAATGTTAGGGGTAGTCCACCCCTAAATTTTTTATTTATTTTTTAGACAAAATTTTTAATTTCTATTTTTTTATGATACAACATACAAAAATACATACAATCCTCAATTTTCACCCTTCTACGATAAACCCCTATTTTATACCGGGCAGGACGACGTCTGCCGGGACAACTAGTAATTTTATAAAAAAAACAATAAAGCTATATTTACAAAATAACATAAATCTATAAATTTAAAATTGACTCTAAATCGCTGTCGGCGGAGATCGTGCCCAAAATGCTGGCCGCATTTCCGCGTTGAATGGCAACGCTGATTCGTTGCCCTAGATACAAGCCAGCCTTTTGGTCACGCGAGACCTCAATAAGACATACTTAAAATGAATTTAAAAAAATTCGTTTAAAAAACCGACTTCTAAAACTAAAAAGTATAAAATAACTTCTTTCTAAAGCTTTTTTTAATTATTTTTTTTTATTGCAGGAGATCAGCAGACAGGCAGACGGCCCACTTGATGGACAGCGGTTACCATCGCCTATGGACATTTGCAACACCAAAGGTGCTACGAATGCGCTGCTGCTCTCTTTAGGGAGCCTGGAACCTGGTCACTGATGCCGGAACACAACACAGGGTTATTATGGCGGCATACTCTAGACCAGGGGTGGTCGCCATCCAGTCGGGCAAATGCCCTACCACCTGGCAAAATAATATCTTATAATATCTAATTATAATATCTTATTTTTAATGTAGGGTTTTGTGTTTCTCCACGTTCCATACGTGTTATATAATGATACAATTTGGTTGTTTTAAGTAACTTGAGATGTATTTTCCTTTGATTAAAGCTATTATAACAATAAAATAGACGAGATGACAATGATTATTACAGGTAGCAAAATTAACAAAACGAAATGGTGGGAATAAGAGCAAATTTTTTGTTTGACACTTAGCGTCGTGGTGTTGCCAGTGTGGCATTCTTGCCAGTATATTATATGTAGATTTTTATGGCCTGGCGCCAACATTAATATATATTATCTTAAACATCTTAAAGTCGGTGCTAAGTAATTTTCAAAATACCTATAGTAATTTTTATGTTTACCTTTGCACCAACTTCATGATTTTTTAGATAATATATATTAAAAATATTATATTATAATTAAAAATAGCTTTAAAATAAGTTATTTTATACTTTTTAGTTTTAGAAGTGGGTTTTTTAAACGAAGTTTTTTTGTGTCTAGCTATGGGTAGTAGACCTAAGAAAGGTGCCGCGTGCCTTAAAAAATATTGATCCCAGGGACTAACAAAGAAGAATCACGTAAATCGGATCATAAATGTCAGCTTAATCGGTGTACATACAGAACGTAACGGAAAAAATTGTCATAAAAAATGTTCATAAAAATGAAAACTACGGGGCCAAACTATGTCAAATTTTTAGGGGACCAAAATGGTAGCTATTCCGTATCGAACAAAAAAGAATCACGTAAATCGGATCATAAATCTCAGAGTAATTGGTGAACATACATAAAAAATATTCCGACGAATTGAGAACCTCCTCCTTTTTTCTGAAGTCGGTTAAAAAATAAACAATAACACATTAATATTACATATATTATGTATTATTCATCAGTGTTACTTATAAGTCTTAATCAGTGTTTCCCAAAGTGGTCGATATCGACCCCCTGGAGTCGAAATCGGTCTCCCAGGTGTCGACATAAAAGAAAACTGATTTTGGGGGTCGACTAGGTTTAAAACTCGATCCCTATTAATTTACAAAATTTATTATTAGGAACTTTCAAGATACTGTATAAGCTGTGTCACTTATACCAATCTGATAGAATGAGTCATATTTTAGTAGGAAGTATTATTATTGTAATTTTAAAAACTCAACAAGTCGATAAGTTATATAAGATTAATAATTAATAATTACACTTGATATTTGCTGAATTTTATGTCTATTTAAATAGTTAACTTTTGAGTAAATGATGTGAGGTTTACTTACTTAACCTACCGAAAAGTTTTAAAATTAGTAAGTATTTTGTATCAATACTGTTACGACTCGCGGGATTAAACACAGGTACAAATATAACCGAACACTACAAGTCCAACCGAAATGCAAAGTTTGTAATTCCATGAAATGCGCAAAGTCAGTCACTAAAAGATTCCCGATTGTAGTACACACGTCTTACTTCGCTCGTGGTTATCGTTCGGCTGACTCGTTCCTCAATCAGGCCATCTTTTATACTGCACAAATGCAAAGTCCCCGTATCATAATCCGAAACACCTGGCTAATGAGTCGACCGCAACGGCTTAAACGAGTACAGTAAAACAATGGACTGTTCTCTAGAATAATAACTAAACACATGCCTATAAATAAGTAAACAAAAGAAGTCCTAATGCCGAAAGGTAACAAAATGTGTTTTTACAGTATGCAGGTGTGAATTTGTTTTTGTCCAGGTTGTACCAATACGAAAAAACTAGAGATAGGACTTTTAAAGTAATTTGGCTATGGGGGTTTGAGGTATCAATTTATTATGGAAAAGGGGTCTCACGCTTAAAATAGTTTGGGAATCCCTAGTCTAAATCAATCCTAAGACAGTCATCATCTTATATGTAATGCAACGGTAAATTCATAAACAGCTGGTATTTTGTCCATATACAGCCATGAAGGTACCGTGAGCCTACTTGTGTTGCATGTCAGAAATATATATAATTATGTAAATAAGAGTCGGGTGTGCGAAGTAGCGAGTTATCGCGACCACCCGTCCCCCACTCCGCGACTCTCTCCCAAGGCGGCTGGCAGCCTCCTCGCGAAAACTACCGACGATATTATAACTTCATGCTCCCGCGTGGTCATTTGTACGGAGGAAGCTTTTTAAATACCTACATCGCCAGATTAGTTAAGAATTTCTTTTAAGTTGGGTTGCCTGGAAGAGATCGCTTTTAGCGATAAGGCCGCCTGTTGTTTTGCCAAGAAGTATTGTAATTATGTATTTTGTTTCTTTATTTGTTTATTTTGGTGAGCAATAAACTGCTATCTATCTGTCTATCAAAATACGTATATTTTTAAAATAAAAACGTTGGTAATACTGCTTTTACCATGTGAAGAGTAGTAGTTTCCATTGGTTTCTCATGATTTTTTGGGCACGATCAATAGATGCTTGAGACTGATAATTTCGCCGGGTACATAAAATCTTTAAGTAATGACACGGATGAAATACCCTAGCAATCAATTGTAATAATTCAGGTTTTTAATGTATGTCTTTTTAATTGTACTTATTCATATGCAAATGGTTGTATTATTACTACCTATTTAATAGGGGAGAAATTGTTTTTCCTTTAATTTATAAAAAAAGGCTATTAGATAAAGTTATTTATACTTCTGTGATTAGTGTGGAGTTTTAATATCACTCGTGTTTGTAAGAAGACGCTTCTTGTGATGTTTTATTGTATGTAATCTGTATCTAATGTAAGCTGAGAGAAGTTGGGACGTGGCACACAGTTTGTAATGTTCATTAAAAGACACGTTAAACTTTTGAATTGTGCGTGTAAACTTATTTATTATATTATTGGCTTTAATCTAAAGTTCAATACACAACGTATTTATTAACTATGTATGTATGTTTTGATCAAGTACAGACCACGTTTCAATGCCAAAATTATGGAAGTAAAAAAACCTTCTTCCATACATCTAAACTAAAGCCGCGCTTACGCTAAGAAGTGTTCAGAAACTCCGCCATCTTGGATCTCATCTCGCTCGCTACTTACCGCGAGATAATGTATTAAAATACCCACCGCTGCGTACATGTGTACATGTATATGTTGAGTGTACCTGTACACTGTACATGTATAATAATGTACAAGTAGCGATATGTGTCACGCGAATAATTCAATAGGTTACGTTGAGATTCTCGTGTAGTCTTGGAAACTTGCGGTATGGGTTAGGTTTGTGAAATAAATGATCTTCTCAAATTATTCAACATATCTGTATATTTGATGAAATACTTAAAGTATAATTTTTGATAGGCTGTGGATTTGTTTTTCTCTGGATTTTTAAAATAAAATAGAAAAGTTTTACTGAGACGTAGTATATTGACACACATAGACAGAGAATGACAAGCAGTACAATCACATAACAGATACAGTATCACAAAAAGTACACAGATAATAAAATATGTAACATGAAGTTGCTTTTTGTAGGGGATTGTGACGATGTAGGTAATATATAATAATACTGTAAAGAGGGAAGATTTGTTTTTTATATATTTGTATGTTTATAAAGAATAAACTCAAAAACTATTGAGCCGATTTGAAAAATTCTTTCACCAATCGAATGATACATTAATCCTGATTAATATAGGCTAACCAGGGATCCCTACTAAAACATCAATAATGTAACCCATCGATCCAAACAAAATACTTGGCGCTGGAATTGGGTTCTTCGATTTTGATGAAATTTTATTTATGTTTTAGTGGGCCCCTGGGTGGTTTAGATTTACAATAATAATTAGACTCGCTAGGTGGCGAGAGAACAGGGTTCGAGATTTTTTTTTCAGGGCAGGACAACGTCTGCCGAGAATGCTAGTAAGGAAATAAGATGAGAAATACTTATTTATTGATTGTAAATGCCGAAATTTACTAATAATTACACTCTTAATAACAATCATATGGCAAAAATGTTTAAATTAAACATCATTTTACTATATAATATAAAATAATTATACTTAATGTCATCAAAATGTGATTTTATGATTTTTTCATTTCAGTAAAGAGGTGGTGACTCATGAATATTGAAAATTGAAATATTATTTATTTTCTGTTAAATAATTCATTAACATGATGATGTTGATGATGATCAACCGAGTGTTTAATCCCGGAAGCGATCTGAGCGTGCGCTCCGACGTCCATCGTTCGCTAGGGTCCAAACTACGGTGGTTAGGGCTTCAAAGATAGCGACCGTATCTGGTCCTTCACTCACTTTCTTATCGAGAGTCTCTCTAGGTGACCATTGACGGTGACAACTATATAATCATCGTTGACTCCAGATGCCATACAATGTAACCTCTTGAGCAAGCAATCTATTATTTAAATTAATGGTCTAACTCTTGACATTATCTCTAATGTCATGAATAGAATGGAGTGATACGCACTTGGCCATTTTATTATAGTGGAGAAAAGGAGAGATTTCGATGTAGATTCCAGGAAACAATATACAGGAAATAACACTCAAATGGAATTCCAAGGAATGGTATTCTTCAGAAGTCGGAACCCGATGTCGATCGATTGGTAAGAAGCAAACTCACGACTGGCGCCCAACGTTTCCAATCTAACTTTGTTCCATACCACGCTTTCTTATGACTGAGGGCTGGCACACACCCCTGAAGAAAAATGATCCAGTAATGTTAGATTATTATAGGTACTATTGTGGCGGGTATTGTTAGCGACGCAATACACTATTTACTTATGGCCTTACTTATAATCGTTTGTTAAATTTTAAGACACTGTTCAGCTACTGATTAACGAAAATCTTACCCATAAACTCCTCTTAAGTATAAGAGGTGGTGGTAAAGTAACTCATAAATAACTGACAAAAATAACCAACAACGAGAGGTAGTTTAAGTGACTGCAAAAAGGCAAGATGACAAGTTTCATTTGAATCAACCATTGATTAGGAGTTTAAGAGACTCTTATTTAAGAGAGGGCTAATTCTGTCGTAACGAGGTTATTATAAGTAAGGCCCTTAATGTTTAATTTATATTTGAAACTAGCTTCCGCCCGCGATTTCGTCCGTGTGGCAAGTTTTTTTTCCCACGGGAATTCTTTAATTTCTCGGGATCAAAGGTATCGTATATGTTGACCAGGTATATAAGCTACCACCATACTGAATTGTATTTAAATCCGTCCAGTCGTTTCGGACATTAGCTAGCCGGTACAAACAGACAGACAAGCAGAGAAACAAAAAATTGAATAAAATCTAAATTAGTTCTGTTTCACTTCTTACATGCCCCTGACTCGGTTTTTTGGATTTTTTTTCATTGTAGGTACAGAAATTTGACCTCTACAATGTTATTATATATATAGATAAATAGCGAAGACGGGCTGCAGAGGGGGCGCGTAGGACACCAGAGGGGGTTGAGCAGGATGCGGGGGTGGGTGGCGTCGATTGTCGCCCGCGCATCCCAAAACAGTCATTGGTCGGCGTCGCGCCACGATATTATAGGCCTTACTTATAATAATCTCGTTAAGAAACGATTAGCCATTCTTAAATAAGAGACTCTTAAGCCCCTAATCAATGGCCGATTCAAATAAAACTTGCCATCTTGCCTCTTAGCAGTCACTTAAACTACCTCTCGATGTTGGTTATTTTTGACAGTTATTTATGAGTTACTTTACCACCACCTCTTATCCTTAAAAGGAGTTAATGGGTAAGATTTTCGTTAATTAGTTGCTGAGCAGTTTTTTATAATTTTAAAAACGATTATAAGTAAAGTGTGTGTTTAGTTGCCTAAGTTCATCCGCGTGACGCTTGTTTTCGATTTATAAAATATTCTCCTTGTTTTATTTGCTGGAGGTACAGGTATGATTACTGATTCGATGATATTGGAGGGTAGTTGTATCGATTACCTCCACTACTCAGCTCGCTCCGTCATCACTCGGATATAAAAGCGCGCGGATGGAGCGACTAAACCATGTCTGTGGATCTCCCCTATGTAATCTAAAAGTAAAAAATGTACGGAAACTAGCGCCATCAAGTGGTTCAGGAACATCAAAAATTATAATTAGTTTCCATTTAGTCCACTTAACTTCGCTTAAGATCGCGCTGTGCAATATCGTTGAATAAATACATCGCGCTGACGAGTTCTTAAATAAGACGAGCATAAATGAAATATGGTCATCATTGGTGATAAAAAAATATTTTATAATCAAAAAGGGCCTTACTTATAATAATCTCGTTGAGAAAGGATTAGCCACCTCTTAAGTAAGTAATTTAATAATAGCCTAGTGATTTTATATTCTTTGATTTTATTAGCAAAAATTTAAAATTAGCACTTTAGCTACGGTAGCGCCACCAATTTAATGCCTTTTGCCGTTAATTTACGACCTCTTATCCTTAAGACGAGTTTATGGGTAAGATTTTCACTAATCAGTTGCTGAGCAGTTTCTTAAAATATAACAAACGATTATAAGTAAGGCCATAAAAGATTTTATTAATAAATAACCTTTCCTTACATTATCATATTAGTATACATACAATTTAAGAAATAATCTAAGCTTAAGTTAAACAATTTCAATATTAAATAGTTCAACTTAGGTTAGTTTAAGTTATCACTTCTGTCGGGCGTCCCGGGACGCAAACGTCTTTTTATTAATTTTGGCACAGATTATAGTGTTATATATAAGTTTTTTAAAGTAATTTTATTATGTCTTTCCCTTTATTCCAATTTTGAGCAGGTTATTACTTATTAGTACCATCTAGTGGTAATTTGTAGAAATATCGATTGTAGCGCCATCTATCGGACAGAGTAATTGAAATCTAGATGTTTTATTCCAGAGAGGATCACCTATTTTAAATATAACTAGAGGTTACTCCGCGGCTATGCCGCGGGTTATACGGGGATACGATTTCCTGCGGCCGGGCGGCTTGTCGTAAAAGGCGACAAAACAACCCACAGCCAGGTGGTAGGGCATTTTCCCGGCTAGATGGCTACCATCCCTGGTCTAAAGCAAGTCGCCATAGCAACCTTGAGTTGTGTTCCGGCATTAGTGACCAGGTTCCAGTCTCCCTTAGGAGAGCAGCAGCGCATGCCTGTCTGCTGAACTACTGCACTAAAAAAATAAATAGAATACAACTGCACGTACGAAGAGGTTAATGAAAGTAGACGAAGCGAAGGTTGCATTTCAGGGTCCGTAAATAGATATCCATAGTGTCCGCCTATCCCCATGGGAAACAGGTGGGATTATATGTGTGTAAGTAGGAAAAATAATTCTTGTTTTTAAATTTTAAACACAGATAGCTTTGTAGCAAATGATCTATGAGAATGACTACATGACTATTAATGTTCCATTAAACACATCCCTGATTAGCGTACGAAATCCAAAACGACAGAGGAACTGGGGGGTAAAGAGGGGGGATAGTTCATAAGGAAGTACGTGCCTCTAAGTTCGCGATTATATTCCCAGTTTGTTGTTAAGCAGCTGATTTATTTGTGTTGGCATTAATTTCAAATATATTGGCGTTGTTATGCGGAAGGTGGAGGGGGTAAAGGATTTACTGAAGACGTAAATGGGGATGGATGTAAGCTGAGAGAATATAAATTACTTTTGATTATTGTGTGCGGTTACTTTTTTAAGTCATTTGGAAGGTAAAATTATTTCAAAGATCTTTCTATTCATTAAAAAAACCGACTCCAAAAACTAAAAAATTAAAATGCATAAAATAACTTATTTCTAAAGCTATTATTATTAATATACATTATCTAAAGCATCGTATGGGTGGATCTACGAATGGTGCCGCGCTTCTTAAAAAATCTAGGTCCCAAGAAACGGGAACAATAAAATGTTCGTAAAATGAAAACTACTGGGCTAAACTATGTCAAATTTTTAGGGGAACATATTTGACAGCTATTCCGCGTCGAACAAAAAGAGAATCACGTAAATCGAATCATAAATCTCAGAGTAATCGGTGTACATATGGAACGAAAAGGATTTTTTTTCATAAAAAATGTTCATAAAATGAAAACTACTAGGCCAAATTATGTAAAATTTTTAGGAGACCAATTTGGAAGCTATTCCTCGTCGATCAAAAAAAAGAATCACGTAAATCGGATTATAAATCACGGAGTAATCGGTGAACATACATTAAAAAAAAACAAAAAAAGATCCCGACGAATTGAGAACCTCCTCCTTTTCTCGAAGTCGGTTAAAAAGAACGAGTGCTCTCCACTTACAACTACTGGGCTTGTGTTGTAGCGCTGTAAAATGTAAATGGATGTGGATGTATGAACCAGCGTCCATAAATTAATTTTCTGCATAAAAATTACATTTATATTGTTACGACCTAGACGCCAACAAAAACAAATTCACACCTGCATTCCTGTAATAACACATTTTATTACCTTTCAACATTTGGACTTCTTTTGTTTACTTATTTCTTGACATGCGTTTACTAATTATTCTAGAAAACAGTCCATTGTTTAATTGTAATCTTTTGTGGCAGTCATTAGCCAGATGTCTCGGATTTAAAGCACAATCTGATTCTAGGAAATTCTGTGCAGTATAAAGCAATGCCCCAATTGAGGGACGAGCAGTCGAGCGATAACCACGAGCGAAGCAAGACGTGTGTACTATAATCGGGAAACGTATAAGCTATAAGCGAAAAGTCGCGAAAAATGTATTTAAAATTTTGGTAGTTATTCAATATTAATTGCCGCTTATATCTAATAGGTATACCATTTCTTTTTCTACTATAATAAATAATAATGTTGAGAAGATATAGTGGATTTAGTAGATTACGAATTTTTGTCACTATCGTAATGGAACCGTACTTTGAATATATTCGCAACGCCAAGATATAACAGATTTGGACTCATATTTGCTAGCTGTGCAAGGAGCGCCAAGATTGAGCTGGTGTCATTCTCTTGAGCCGATTGCCTTCGGCTCTAAGGTACATACTTTTGGATTAAATGTTTGGCCATCCAATTCCAGGAGGCTATAAACATGGGTTCGCTTCCTTCCTTTATGATTACTGGAGTCACTCATCTAATCCATAAGTCAGGTAGTACCACAGAGGCAAAAAATTATAGACCCATCACTTGTTTATCAACTATATACAAGCTACTTACATCTGTTTTGAGATCTAAATTAATGAAACATTTGACAAATAATAACATTTTGGCCAATACCTAAAACAGATGTAAGGATGGGTCCCGTGGTATTAAGGAGCTCCTCCTCATTGATATGACCATTAATCATCAGGTACGGCGAAACAGAAAAAAACAGCACTAGTCTAGCTATAGGTACCTATAGCTGTTATCACTAATCTTTACCTAAAATTCATTTATAACCACGGACACGAATGAAACACTAATAAAACTTAACGTTGCAAAACTAATTAATTCCAAGTTATATACCTACTAGCGTTATATAAGTGAGGCGAAATTTTGAGTGCCTCCGTCTTGGCGGTGTCTCAGGTGGGTGCCCCCACCCCCACGGAATGGGGGCCGACCCCCCAACGCGAGGGGGCATCGCGATCCTATTTTCGCGGGTGCGGCGAATAAGTAACTAGAGAGATGTAATGTTCGTGTTTGTTTTATAGATTTTACTAGCGACCCGCCCCGGCTTCGCACGGGCATCACTAAAATTAGCAATGTTGCCTTAGTATATGATGCATGTATTATACATATAAACCTTCCTCTTGAATCACTCTATCTATTGGAAAAAACCACATCAAAATTCGTTGGGTAGTTTTAAAGATTTAAGCGCACATAGGGATATAGGGACAGAAAAGGCGACTTTGTTTTATACTATGTAGTGAAGTGCTTAGTGGTATGGTATGATCGTTTAGGTATAATGTACTACGTATGAATGAATGAATGAATATTTGTAAAAATACAGGTATATAAATAATATAATATTTATACACAGAATGGTAACAAAGTCAAATGTTCTCACTGTAAAAAAGAAGTGTGAGTCTCGCGACACCCGATAGATTTGATAACTTAAACTAATCCAAGTTAAACTTTTTTCAATACTGAAATTGTTTACTTGAGTAAAGCTTAAGTTATTACTTAAATTTTGTGTGTATTAAAACGACACTGTAAGGAAATGTCATTTAATAATAAAACCTTTTATTGATTATAAAATAAATTTTATTCTTAGTTACAATTCTTGAATATGAACATTAGAATTTTGTGTATATACATTATTAGTATCATTATTTAATCTAATTACCGAAAAACGGTTAGCGCTGTGGGTTAGAGTGAGAGAGGAGGAACCTGCCCACCGCTGCCGTATGCGTGAGAGAAAGGGAAGCCAGACAGACTGGTGTTGTTACACGTTACGTAACGAAGCGGTTTACCCTCCCATTCTTATGGGATTTCTTACTAGTTACTACTCTTACGTTAGTATATTTGTTTGAAGTGATAACTAAGAAGTTATCACTTCAAAAGCATTAACACAAAAAACTAATAAAGCTGATTTTGTTTTTTATTAATATAGAAAGTAATAAGTTTTTTTATCTATAATATTAAATGATAATAATACAGTCGAAACCGGATAGAACGACATTGAAGGGACCGTATACTTCGGACATTGTCCCATAGTTGTTATAAGCAATATACACAAATACATAGTCATATTAATAGTCAGTGAGTTTACGCGTTAAACACACGATCTAAACTAAAAGTTTTAAAATTAACCTTTAATTCACGCGGTCAAGTATCGCACTGAATAAGTCGTAAAACATGCAAGGTCTAATGGCAAAGAGCGGGAAAGAGGTTTGGATAAGGTAGGAGAAGTTTTCTTAGGTTATTAAACCTAAGTATAGTATTAACTAAGCCTATAGGAAAGTATTCCTTCACATTATTAGTATAAAGGTGAAAATTGTTCGTAATGTTGCGTTTTGCTGGAATAGGTAATAAACGCATGTCATGTCATGACATGTCGCTGTGTCCGATGCCGTTATAGGCGGTATGTGAACTTATTAGTTTATATAGAGATTTGGCCGGAATGTAAAGAATGAAAGAAAGAATGAATTTATTTGAAGAAATAGCGAAGTACTTACATTGCTAACATGTATTAAAAGTAACATATATTGAGTATTTGTACCCCGCATTTTCCGCAAACAAGGTTGCACTCAGCTTGTTGCTGTGCCGGCATAATGTCCGACACAACGCTGATTTTCAGTGCAAACCTTCTTTTGGCTTAATACTAATAATAATACGACCCGAATAATTTAAATCTATTTAACTTAAAAACTATTTACTTTGTAAATTATAATATATACATACATAGAATAAATAGTATAAATAAATGGTTAATGTTGTGATTCAAATAATAAAAAACAAAGAACAAATATATTTTATATATATATATATATATATATATATATATATATATATATATATATATATATATATATATATATATATATATATATATATATATTGTATATAACTGATACTTGTCTATGTTGTAGCATGTATATTACCCATAAAAAAACGTATATCGATTTACGCTACATTGCCCTGTACTCAGTTTTCAGTGCAAGGACTTGTATCATATCTAAGTAAGTTGTTAAGCAAATATATTCCTCAAATACTTTAGTTATTCAAAGGCTTATCAATGAATATGCTGGATCTTCTTTTTGTAAGGTAAGTAAATGTCTTTTATAATGGAACTTAAACGAAGTTATCGATTTCAGGTTTCTGATGGGTGGAGGAATATCGTTCCAGCAATGAGTGAGTCAATCGTTTTTTTTTTTTAACAACTTACTCGAGTTCCGTACACTTTTTTACAACTTAATTTTTAGAATTTAACACGCTTATTAGTTATTTTGGTTCTTGTGTGTGACATTAATTTAGTGATTTTTGTGTTGAGGTGTATGTATCTTCCAATAACTTATTATATTAATTTATTCAAATTTGAATATTATACATATACTAATGTAGAGTGTATCTGTTACATGCTGGTGTTGAGAGGAAGTGCATGTGCAGTTGTGCAGTGTGGGCCTTATGTCCATACTTATATATATTGTTACGTGCGCGCGGGGTACGCACTTAGGATAAGAAGAAAACACCAGTTTTTAACTAAATGCTTTTATTATTTAGTCAGCCACACGCAATACCTCTCTGGATCGTTGCCCCTATACGCATGACTAACGATGCACAGACCCGACAACAAGGTGTCTCGCTTATAATACCGTCGCCGATATTGCTTAGACCACCTCCTGCTACTGCAGTGCTCACCTCCGATATTGCCGCGTGTAGCACGCTTCTGGTTCGTCTTTCGAGCTACGCTACACTCCTCCTTCAATTACTGACCACTAGACTTTTCACTAAATTCACCACTATGTCGTCAGTGTCTTCTATTAAACTCTTCTTCCACCAACTCTTTCGTATCGCACTTGACTGTCTTGAACTGAACTCTAAACTGCTCGGTAGGCGCGCCTTATGCAGTTTATATACCCGGAAGAATCTTCTAGAACCCATAATTTCGTTATTCTTTTATTTTCTATCTGTCCCTTTGTAAACATCTATCTTTCTCTGTCTTTCGTTCATCGTCTATCCCTTTCTAAACTACATTCGTCCTTGTCTTTTCCTTCCAGAATGTTCTAGCTTATTCTAAAAGTTCTTAAACTAACTAGATGGTTCCACCACCATTCCCCACAATATTATTCTATATAGTGCCATTCGGTTGTTATAACCGATCTGTCGTTGTATTCGGTTTCGACTGTATATAGCGTTGTCATAATATTTAGATTCCGATATTAATATGGATATTCCTATTATTATTTTGAAGACGCATGCGGTACTAAAGGAAATTTACTTGGTAATAACCCAACATCATAATAATTTTAATGGAATCTTGTTAATCTCACCAGGGGGGTTCGAGGGGGCGTGGGGCGTAGGAGGGAGGGTGCGTATAAAATTACATAAACACAAACTATTACATTATTACACTAAAGACGTTCTCGATTTAATTAAAATTTAATTAATTCAACGTCTTTGGAGATCTGAAGCAGCAAGCCTATTAAGATTTCGTTTGACTTATGAAAGCATTTACATCGATAGGTATGTTATTGGGTTGTGTTTCTTGTTTTTGAAGTACACAAAGTGTACGTAGGCTCATAACGTTGATACATCTATGTTAATTAACTAAAATGAATAACAATAAAATAATAAGCATCTCAAATAAGAGTGCATGTATGAAGAGGTTAATGAAAGTAGGTGAAGCGAAAGTTGTTGGTCAGGAGCGTCGCAAGTGGCGATTCATAGTCTCTGCCAACCCCCATGGGAAAAAGGCGTAATATAATGTATGTATGTAATAATAACAACCATCAATCGTCCCACTGCTGGGCTGAGCCTTCCATATGTAGGGAAGCGAATAGTATACCACCACGCCAACATGCTGGTCGAAGGTGGATCGGCAGGTGTTTGTTACAGAAGTTCAGCAGACAAGCAGACGGCACACTTGATAGAAACAGTTACCATCGCCTATGGACATTTGCGACAACAAATGTGCGGCTGCTTTCTTAAGAGAGACTGAAACCTAGTCACTAATGTCGGAATATAACTCAAGTTTCTTATGGCAGCATACTCTAGAACAGGGGTCGTAGCCATCAAGTCGGGCAAATACCCTGATACCTGGCTTGGGGTTCTTTTGCCTCTTACGACAGGCCGCCCGGCCGCAGGAATTTCAGTATTCGTATTATGATATGTATCTTAGGTCAAAAAACTGTCTAAGTGGTGAATGGTTTCGAACCAAGATTCGAAACCGTGCCTTTTGAGTCTTTAATATTATTGTTAGAACCGACAAAGACCAATTCACACATGCATTTCCTTTTTATTACCTTTCGGCATTTGGACTTCTTTTGTTTACTTTGTGTTTAAAATTTGTAATAAGAATAACAGCCCATTGTGTGTTGTAATCTTAATGGTAGTCATTAGCCAGGTGTGATTCTTTGAAATTCAGTCCACGCCGTCGAGTAGACATATTGTATTTGTACAGTTTAAAGTAATGCCCCAATGGAGGGTAAGGCAGTCGAGCGATAGGCACAAGCGAAGCAAGACGTGTGAATTATATTTGCACCTGTGTTATACGTGTTTATATAGTTGTATTGAATTCTATAGTAATTCTAACGGCATTTTAATTCGAGTCCTGCATCTCGCAACATTATTATACAAATCAAATGCGATTCATATACCAATACAAAAACTAACATAAATCAAATGACGGTTAAGGCTCGATGTGTAAAAGACTGCTGTTCGTTAGTAATATTTCGAAAATTAATACAGCACTTGCCTTCTTTTATATGCTAAGGATGCTTTAGAATTGAAACCTCCATTCCTGTTGTTGCCGTTGAAGTTGAACATGGTTGAAGTTAATATACAACTTTCTAATTTATTTAATTACGTAAATAATTAGATAAAAATATTTTATACCATACTTTTAGAAGCATACTTGTATATATGCATGCCGCAAGACAGAATTTGGAGAACTGCAATATAATAGGTCTTTACCTATGTAATTGCAGATTCTATAACCAGCGTTTTCAGATTTAATTATCTTTGGATTGGCGCGTAACTCAAAATTCAAATAAATCTTATTTGAAAGATATGTTTTTTTACTTTCAAATTCAGTCATTTGTTTTTAGATAGTTTTTTTGTTTTTGTGAGATTATGGTAGTTTTTGGCGCCATGGATAAACTGAAAATAAGTACAATTTTCGAATATGAGTTTCTACGTGGAAATACCGCTGCGCAAACAACACGAAACATTAACGACGTGTACGGGCCTAATACTGCTTGCATCAATACGGTCCATTATTGGTTCAATCGCTTTAAATCCGAAAATTTTGAGTTCAAGAACGAACCTCGCGGTCGGCCGGTAACCATTGTCGACAACGACGAATTGAAGGCGATAGTGGAAGTGGATCCAACTCAATCTACGGTTGAGCTTGCTGCGGGCCTTGGAGTTAGTGTCAAAACAACATTGAAGCACTTGCGTCAAATCGGAAAGATAAAAAAGCTAGATAAGTGGGTGCCACACGAACTAAGCAACCAACAGCGAGATTTACGCGTCGACGCATGCATAGCACTACTGAATCGGCATAGAAACGAGGGAGTTCTTAATCGAATTGTTACCTACGATGGAAAGTGGATCCTGTACGACAACCGTAAGCGTTCGTCTCAGTGGGTGGACTCGGGTACAGCATCTAATCTGTGCGCTAAAAAAAAAATTACTCATAGGAAGATGATGGTGACTGTCTGGTGGACCAGTGCCGGACTTGTACATCACAGCTTCTTACCGAATGGCACAACGAAGAAGGCAGATGTCTATTGCCAAGAATTGCAAACAATGATGGAGAAGCTCGCAATTCAACAACCAAGACTAGTCAATCGCTCTTCTCCATTGCTGCTACACGACAACGCGCGAGCTCATACTTCACGACAGACCATCGCAAAGCTACAAGAGTTACAGCTGGAAGCTCTTCATCACCCACCGTACTCACCGGACCTTGCCCCAACAGATTTCTACTTTTTTCAAAATTTAGACAATTTTTTAAGTGGGAAAAAATTCAATACCCGAAAGGCAGTACAAAACGCTTTCGCTGACTTCATCGCCTCTCGTCCGGCAGACTTCTACAGTAAAGGGATAAACAAACTGCCATCAAAATGGCAAAATTGTGTAGATAATTTGGGCCAGTACTTTGATTAGCTGAAATAAAAAAATACCAAATTTTTTATATTTTAAAATTATCATAAAAATCTCCAATTTCATAGGTAAAGACCTAATATTAAATTTAACACCTTTGTATGTACAATGAAACGGAATAAATTATAAATTTAAAATAAACTGTTTTGAAATATTATTACATACATACATACATAACTTCCCGCCAGGTCCCTTGCGGGGTAGGCTCGAACAACAGAGCGCCATACAGGCTTATTCTTACACACCTGAAATATTATTAAAGTATGGAAATAAGTTCAACATGTATAACTAACTACGAAATCTATAAATAAATTACAACCTAGACTATCATACAAAATACACATTTTTTACTAAAAGTAAAACTAAATATAAAAAAGAAAAAAATGTAGATATAAAATTGGTTCTAAACGAAATATATATCTCATAGGATACTAAATCAACAAGTTTTGTCCACACAAATGTTGTAAAAATCGCGTAACATGCATAATAACTTAAGTACCTATAGAAATTATAAAAATAGCATGCGTACGCAGGCTTTTTTTCGAATAATATAGGCGCTAAGTGCTCTTCAATAAGGGTTACTCTCGATTTCATTATGATCCACTCACCAAACCCTGATTTGTTGACCATGACCAACCCTTGGTAAAAAAGAATCGGTCTACAATTGACGGAGAAATAGCGTAAGAAACATAATATTCGAGGGTTTATATTTCCTTTGGATCTAGTCATCAAATCCTGATATCGTGACTATCAGGCGGGAGGATACCTTCTCGATTGAAAAAATTGAAAATAGGTCCACAATTGGCGAAGAAATCGAGTAACAAAATAAAAAAAAACACACTAATTGAGATTGCCGATTTGGGAAGTCGGTTAATAAATGTTAACTTCAATAATTTGAAATTTATGACTTGAACTCATTACGACTGGAAGCGAATATTCCAATATGTATCTAGGTATAAGCTTGATTAAATAAGTCATAGACATCGTGATAACTTTCAAAGACCTGTTTAGATTACTGCATACGCCTTATATAAAGATCTTAAACTGTAGCATCTTTAGAATATTCACTTAGTAGTCACCCCACGCGGAATAGGTAAGTGAGATGGGGAACAAAACACCCGCATCTACATCAAAACGTAGGAAATTATCCACTGATAACAAACTCATTCCGAGACGTCTGCAAGAGTAATGTTTCCGTTTCCCCCTTCCTTGGCGAGGGGCGTCCTAAAAGGGCTTATCGTCGACAAAAGGTATCGGAGACGGTCGGCCCTCTTTATAGAATTTTCGGGCTCTAGCGGGTTGGGGTGAAAAAGGGGGCGTCGGTTGCCCCCTTTTTGCGACGTACATTTTCATTTCCTTCATCTTTCTCCGCTTTCGAGTTTGCGTGGGACGAATTTGGGTTGTTTGTGAACCAATTATTTTTAAATTTCGAATCTACAAGCCGGAGTATAATGAGAATAAGTACATAAATCAATATGTATTTATGTATTTGTTTCAACTGAATCTCGAATATAAACATTTTTATTTGTCTATGGTTAATTTAACAACTTTAGAAATAGGTCAAAAAATATAGTACTATATGTTTACAGGGTTGTTTTATACGTTTTATTTTTTATATACATATGCACACTTTAAAGGCTAAACTCAACATAAATAAAATATTATGGTTTGGAATATTTTTTAATTTATGTTTTGGCACATTCTTAGCGTGTTCGTAACACCATTATATTTTTTTGGATACAAGATCTTGTATTTCATTTCTGTTTGTTAATATGCAATCTGTTTTCTTGCTATATTGCATTAAGATTCCTTCAGCTCCTTGGTTGTGAAAAGTTATCAAACAAATATAGTAAGTAAATTTTGCAGCTATATATTGGTATGGATTAGGGTAAATGTGGGATAGTTGCCCACCTTTTTGAAATGGGTGATTAAAATACAGAATATAATCATTTAACTGTCTTATACTTTCGTGGTGGTTTGTGTATTCGTCGCTGAAGAACATAATCATCATAATTTAATTTTATTTGTTTTATTTTTTTAGTTATAAACAAAATCAAAAAGCCATATACACGAGGATAGATGCCTACTGTGTGGGTTAGATTCCGCGATGAAATATTGACTCGTGGGTTAGTTGCCCTAAGGACAAAATGGAAGGATATTTCGATTTTCTTAATTTTAATCAACCTTAATTAAATGGTACAGTAAAAAACAATAATAATAATAGTAATATATTTCTATAATCATACACATATTTGACGAAAAATATTTTGATTTTCCAAACGGCATAATCATCTTTGATACTAATCTCGAGTAGAATTATTTGTTTCTAGCTTTATTTTTGTTTAATTTCTTAGCATATTTCTCATCAGGCTTTATTATTCTATTTACACGCAATATTTTTAATTTCTTCTTTTCGTGGCGTAATTTAAACGCTGATATTGATTACAATAATCGCTATACATTGTGCAGGTTTCGTGCAGCCAATTTGTACACATGACACATTGAATCCAGTCCTTAAATTTTATCTTCGCAAAATCTTCAAAACAATGTGTAGAATCATATTCATTTGCTCCATTCTGAGATGAGTCTCACGACTCATTTGAATCTTCGTCTCTTTGAACTTTGGCTATTCGTTCTGTTTCCTAAGCTTTGCGGAGGATCTTCCGTCCACATACCTCGAGGTTTCGCACCAATTTTGCGCATGTACTTTCGTGGCATGTCTAAAACACGAGATAATAATTGATTATTTGATTTGAATTATGATCATTGAACATCGTGGGATAGATGCCTCAAGGGCATCTATACTCACAAAAACTGGGGCATCTATCCTTTATTGAGGGGATAGACGCCCCCTCCCAATTTATCAATAAATCATGTTAAAATAATTAAATAACATTTAATTGTTTTTATTTGATACATATATAGACCTTAAATACAAAAATAGAAGTACTTACTTTATAATATCAAAAGTTCTGGGCGCACAAAGAAAACATGTAACCTAAATCTAGTGAACTGCGTAAAACCGTTTTCTTTCCACAACTTGTTACATCCGTTCTAACGAAGTGCAGGGCGTCTACTGGCGGCAGGAAAGAGGTCAGCTTACCACAGAAAAAACACTGTACTCTTTGTATTCGTACACGCTGCTATATGCTAAGTTCGGCATCTATCCCCCTAGGGCATCTATCCCACATTTACCCTATGACTAACTTTAAAAATTATAAATATTTTCCGAACATACGTATTATAGCGCCTATTTCCCATAGGATTAGGTAGTGAAGTTGGGTCTTGTTACACTGCGGTTTTGGTAAACAGCTTTTGCATCATTTTCTTTTATTAACTTCTTCATATCGCATGTACGGTTATTACAGGCGGTTATTTACCTGACTTTTCATCACGACATTTGCGCTTTGATCAAAGGCAGTGCGTCGCCGTCTATCAAGAACATGTCTAATCAGTTTATTATACAATATATTAATATAATTTCATATGCATACTCAAACACACATTCACACACACACGCACCCGCTCTTTTAGATATTTATTTTAAGTTGTGTAAATATTTTTTTTATGTTATTGTTCCCACATTAAAGGAGAAGACACTAGCTCCTATAATACAGTGAAAACTAGTTTAGGGGCTAGTAGAATAAAAAAAACATACTATGTTTCAATGTAAAAGTTTCAATTAAATAAATTACCAATTAGTTTGCCTTTTCCGGAAAATAATTTATGATTCCATTATTCCTAGTCCGGCCCTGTGTTCAATTCCCCGTCTTACAGCAGCAACCTTAGACGCCCCCCAGTGGGGGCCAGCGCCTCCCAACCGCACGTCCCCACAAAGCCACCCACCATCCCGCGCAGTTCGTTAGCAAACTTCCATACTTTGTAATATGCAAATGTAGTGTCTGAGGGGATACGGTGTTAGGCGTCTTAAAATGAATTAATGACGCAGGTGACTTGCCTTGGCTCTTATGTAACTCCCCGTATGGGGGCGTGGGGGGTTTGGGGGCATGTGAAGCAAGTTGGGGCTTATGATGTGGTTTTTATTGTATGCTCGTAAGCGAAGACGTTATGTGTCTTCGGATCGATATTGATGAAAGAAATTTTGCCTTCACGTCTTAGGACTTACGTTAGTACTACATGGACTACTTATATGAGGTTATTTAAAAAAGGGCCGCTTTTTATTCACCAGATAAAAGTTATTCATATAATAGAGAATAACATGAAAAAATTATGAATGTCAATTGCATGAATAAAACAGTTGAATGTTTTTACTCTTGAATTCACTCAGGCTATAATTTATTCCACTGATAATTTTTATCTGACGAAATGATGAAAAAAAAAATGATTTTATTGAAAATAAAACTGCATAGTAGGTACAACGTTCTTTTTCAATTCCCGCCAAAATGTCTTGATTCGTAGATTTAGAAAAATCTAGTTGGTTGCGACTTGAGAGTATGACAAAATTGGCGTATTTTATGACCCATTTTAATATTTAATAAAAAAAATGTTTTATTCGTGTCCACATTACTTGTGTTACAAACATACATAGAGAGAGAGAGAGAAAGAGAAAATAAATAATATATTATTTAATTTTTTTTGGTAAATAAATAAATACTTACTTTTCTGTTTCGTGTGCAGGCCTCTTTCGAGTAATTTTCCGACGGCAAAATACCTGTGACTGATTTACGATTAGAGAGACAAGTAACTAATTAACAAACGGTGTTTTCTATTTATATGCTTTTAATTTTTTTTGTTTCTTTACAGGAATAAATAGAGAAAGACATATAATGGCAGGTGATAAGTAATCATTCATTTTTTCTTGCAATAAAAAATAAAAAAATAAAAGCGATGATTTTTTTTTTATGAAGGGCTTGAAAAAGAATGAAATTTAAAATACAACGCCGTAGCAATAATAATTTTATTTAAAATCGTAAAATACTATTCATGGCTTGGTTAGTTAAATAACATAAAATACTTTAAAATTAGTGTTAAAATATTGTTTGTTTTTTACAGATTCAATACAGAAATTTATTTTTTGAGAAAGCATAAAAATAACAAACAGTAATATGGCCCGTTAAAGGTATTCATTATATAAAATTTTAACAATAACGTAAGTGGATTTAGCTGGAAAATTAAAATTAGGCTTTGTTAAGAATTCTAAAAGTCACTTATAATAAATACTATTTTTGAATTTATGTTTGGAAGACTCAAATACACCAATTTTCTATATAGTATTTATCATGTAAGTGTGTTACCAGATTTTTTTTGCTATGTCGGGATTTTGGAACTTTTTGAGTGAAAAAAGCGGGATTCTTTCGTCGAAAGCGGGACATAGTAAAAAAGTTGTCAATAAATAGTTTTTGAATGTTTATCTTTTTATTTGAGTTCAAATTACGTTCACGTGACAGTAAATATCAAAAATAGACAAAGAAAATTAATTTTAATAAAAATATGATATTTGAAATCAAATTTACCGTATCGTTAAATAGTTGAGTCTCATTCATCTTCTGAATTAAAAAGAAAACAGAAATCAAAATCAAAAAAGTTTTATTCATTAGAAAAATATGGCATTTCTAACAATAGTCTGAAGAGAGAGTGTTACAAATTGCAACTACAATACGAGAATAATTTTATTTTTAACAATTACTTATTCATGATATTTCTGTGATTTAACTTCTTTTGTCTCTCTTCACAGGACAGCTGACGTTAAACTGGATGAGTGGTACCGCTTCTTCAACACGCTGCATGCACGATCAAGTTATCCCCAAAAGCGGGATTGAGCCTGTCCTATGCGGGACTTTTAATTTTGATTTAAAAATCGGGACGTCTTGCAACGCTGGTAGGTACTAGCTATACAAGAAAGTATAGAGTTTTGAGGGTAGTTGCTAGAATGGCAAGGGATATTCAACAAAGATGTATGAGTATGCCAGGTGGTAGGGTATTTGCTCAACTGGATGGTTAGCATCTTTGTCTAGAGCATGCCACCATAACAACCTTGAGTTGTGTTCCAGTATTAGAGATCAGGTTCTAGTTTCGCTTAAGAGAGCAGCAGCGCATTTGTAGCAAGCATCTTGCAAATGTCCATAGGCGATCGTAACGGCTTTCCATCAAATGGAACGTCTCCTTTGTGTTATGATTGGACAGATTTGTGACTTATTAAATAATTTTCGAGAATTATTGCGGACGCGGCGTACGAGTATTTTAATAATAAGCTTTCATTGGTCGCTTAGAGCAGCTCGATGGATGCAGCCTTCGGCGTGTGTAGCGGACCATCGATTTAAATGTTATTTCTATTTAAATGTTGCAATACCCTATTTAGAAATTTATTGGGCATTTCAGTAATTTCGTTGTTGACTTCCGTGGTCCGGTTGTGTGACAATCACGGCAGTATCACAAACACTCCGATGACCCCACTCGACAATTAGCACGCGTAAATACTCCAACCCCTACCAAAGGAATCGCAGAATTATTTATCTGAAGATTTTTCGAAGAATATTTATTGTATAGGATAAACGTTGGGTGCTTCTCCTCGAACGCTTAGAACACAGTTCAGTCATATATATATATATATATATATATATATATATATATATATATATATATATATATATATATATATATCATAAATATTTTTATACAAAATAAAAATTATTGAGATGTCCGAAAATATTGAAAAATTCTATAGGGTGCAAGCAAACAAAACATTTTCATTCCGCGACTATACGATTATAATATAATAATATATATTTTTTAACAACTACTGACTCGAGTTCTGTAGGCCTTTTTTTACAACTTAATTTATAGATTTAATTTTTAAAGTTTAAATACGCTTATTGATTATTTTGGTTCTTGTGTGTGACATTAATTTATTGAATTTTGTGTTGTGGCGTACCTTACGAATAACTTTTAATTCACACTACTTTCTATTCACACGGGACTTGAGGACACCCGGGTTGTAGACTGAGTAGGTTTCGGGAAAAACAGACTCCAGCTGTGAGTTCCACTCCTTTGCGGTGCGCATAATGAAGGTGGACTCAAGGCGCTTTGTTCGTATAGGTGGTATGTCCACCATATAGCGGTGCCACATGCCAGTGCCATGCCGTCTGGTTGTCCTATGGTGGAAGAGAGACTGCGGGATAAGATTGAAAAGGTCCAATTCCAGAGTGCGCAGAATGCTGCCGAAACTAGTTGCGAAACTAGCCAAGAGGCAGATGGCCCAAGTAATGAAAAGTGACAACTTTGCAACAAACAGTAGGGGCGAATCAACGCGTTGCCAGCCTTTAAGATGGGATAGGAGACTTCGGATACAGGGAATATAATAGGAGGAGTACAATAAAAGGGATGGGACAGAAGGATCGTAAAGGAAATATAAATATATTAGGTATAAGTATATATACTAATAATAATAACAGCCTATAAACGTCACACTGCTGGGCGCTGATCTGCCACTATAGGGGAACGGACAGTATACCCGCCACGCTTGTCCAAGGCGTCGCCATGTGCAGGTTTCATCACAATATTTTCCATCACCGTTGTTAGCACATGGTAATTTTAACAAGATGCACTTAAGATCAAAAATCAGTGGTGAATGCGTTCTGGCCCAGATTCGAACTCGCGCCCTTTGAGTTTGGAACGAGTACACTAGCCAATACGCTACCACGATTAGTATAGGCAGGTATATATCTTTACTTAATATACCTATAGAAGATCATCATCATTATCATATCTTCACGCCAGGTCCCTTGTGGGGTAGGCACGAACAACAGAGCGCCATACAGGCTTATTCTTACACACCTCACTTGCTTCTTTGACATTCATAGCTCTTCTATTCATAGAACATATAGGTATATAAGGCATATATACCTATGCTTGTACATTCATCCACGGGGAAAATATAGGGTCCATTCTGTACCGGAAAATGGGTTTCTTTGGAATATTTATTTCTGTCTCTTTGAGGACGATTTCTATAATTCGAGCTTAAAGCCATCTTTGAAACTTTCGATAATTTGGTGAGTTAGTTGGTTAGTAGGGGATTTGTTGTGGCTTTTAGGTCGCTTTAGGTGTACCACGGCCGGAGGTCACTCACCCAACTGACCGTTGGACTGTTTCAAATTGATTGATAATATTATATTTGATAACAAACTTGGCATAATTCTATTTATTATTAAATGCGATATATTTGTTTATTAATACACAAAAGTAAACTTCATAAATAAGGACGTAGGTATCTCCAAGTTTGCCTCACATATCCCGGACTTCCTCATCCAACTCCTGTCAACGATCTTGCTTAGACCGTCACAGGGCTGTAGAGCGTCCTACGCTACCTTTTCCGAGACGCTGTCTCCACCTCAGGAGCCCAACAAAACATCGTATCCCTTTCCATTACACCCATAACTTCCAACTGAAACCAACCATTCCCAACTATTCCCAACTCCGTTAAAAATCATCCTATCCGAAAAGTTATTTTTCTTAGGGTTAAGTATTTTTTTATGTATAATTCAAATCTATATATACTCTTCCCTTTACCCTCCTTTAAATAAGCAAAAGTTGTTATAGTTATAAGATAAATGTATATTAAGAAAAGAGATTTTTTTATATAAGTAATGCTGGAATGTTTAGTGACAGAGTTTAGTGAGCCAGTGACTCTCACTTTGAACATGTTAGAGACAATAGTCCTTTAAAAAAATGAAAAAAACAAAAACGAAGAAAGGAGATATAAGGAAAATATTGTTTATTTAAAGTTATTTAATATAGAAATTATACATAAGCAGTTTTAACAAAAGCTAAAGGTTAACTGGCCCTACTAAACTCGGGCCCAAAAAAAGGCCCTTCCGTTAGCACCACGCAGTAACGTCATCTTCACAGAAGAAGAAGACTAATAAACATTTAATATTTTAATATTCTTCCAGAAATATCAAATTATCTTTGTGAAAGCTATTCAAAACCCACAACTCTTATGTATAAAAACAACCTTATTCTTACATCTGTGGGCTGTCAACAGGACGGCCATCCGGTCATCGAATCCCTCAAGTCAAAATTCAATGTGTGGTATCTAGACAATGGGACTCTAGGCGGCTATGCAGAAACTAGATTCCAAGACCTACTTATCCTGATATCAAAATTTAATTCGGTAGGATTACAGTTAAATTTCTCAAAATGCGAAATTTTCTTGTCCGATAGCCTGTCTAAAAACGAAAGCGACAATATTAGCAACATGTTCAATGTCGTCGCACCCGGTATTAAGGTCCTGGAGAAGGATTCTTTCCGCTTACTTGGAGCCTCTATTCTAGATGAGGCACCAAATTATCAGTCTGAGCAATCAGCCAAATTCAATCTGTTATACTCTAAACTTTTTGATATTCACTCTCAAATTGCATATCACATTATACGACATTGTCTGTTTGTACCAAAATTAACATAAGTTTTACGAAGCGCCCCGCTTTTGAAATATTCTAATCTTATAAAACCACTAGATGACCGCATTAAAGATGTACTTAGTAAAGTTTTAGATTCTGAACTTTCAGACAACTGCTGGATCCAAGCTTCCATACACATTAGGTACGGAGGTTTAGGCATCCGAAAAATCTCTAGCGTTGCTTTACCAGCTTTTCTTTCATCTGCCTATAGCACTAGATTATTATTTAAAAAAAAATGCAACACTGATAATGTCAATACCTTACATTGTTTTTAAATGAAACACTAAACGCCTGGAAAATAATTTGCTCTGGTGAAGACATTCCCACTGTCATGAATTGGCAACGATGCTAGGATATGAACCTATATCTAGAGGATTAAATACAGAACTTTTAAATTCAACTAACTCTACCGGACGTGCTCGGATCTTTGCCGTTTCCTGCAAAGAGTCTGGTTTCTGGCTCCAAGCTATCCCTTCCCTAAACATAGTTACATTGATGGATAATGTACTTCCTTTTATTTGGCTATAAATCTGCGCTTAGGTTCTCGCATATGTGTACCACACACGTGTCTGTGGAATAGAGGTAATCGGCCCGGGTTGCCACGGTCTTTCTTGTCGCCGCGGTGCCGACAGATGGTCACGCCACGCCGCCTTGAATGATGTCTTATGGAGGACCACCGCTAACGTGCCGGCTTTATTGGAGCCGAACGGCATTGCACGTGACGATGGTAAGCGCCCTGACGGAATGACTCTAATGCCCTGGCGGCGTGGCAAGACTTTGGTGTGGGATGCAACTTGCGTAGATACGTTGGCCGCATCTCATTTACTAAACACGTCTAGATCAGCCGGCACGGTGGCGAAAACAGCTGAACTCAGTTAGAGTTTATGTTTGTGCCGCTTGCTGTCGAGACGCTTGGACCGTGGGGTCCTGAGGCCATGAACATCTACCGAAATTTATCGAAACGACTCATTGACTCTTCAGGTGATCAGAGGACTGGTGCTTACCTCGGCCAACGGATCAGTATAGCTATCCAGCGAGGAAACGTAGGTAATCTTCTGGGCACCTTACCCATAGAAGACGGTGATCTGGGCTCAGTATTCTACTTATAGTCCTGAGGGACGGGTAGAATACGATACAATTACGTTAAGTTTTCTAACATTGTATTCAATTGTATGTAATTTTAAAATTGTTCAATACAGGTATCTAGTTATAAAAAAATAATAACCGGTAAGAAAAAGAAGAATATTTGTGATATTTGAATGTTGGTAGAACTGAAGGCCTTGAGATGAAATTGCAACGTGAAAGGGTCAAATTATTACATTACTGTTGTATGTAGGTACCCGGATGGCCGGCGAGTGTCCTTGAACCCTACGGACGTACTCCCTTATAGGTCACCTAAACAAACGATTGTTTCACAAAGCTTATTATCTATTCGATGAGACCAGAAGCTTCCAGTACATATGTTGGTATCGACTTACATATAATACAATATCTACTTTTTATTTTAGGTATACTAAAATCTGATTTAGGTACACTGAAGCCTTATTTAGGTACACTAAAGCCTGATTTGGGTACATTTGTACTAGTTGAGTAGTTAGCTTGCGAAACCTCTCACCCATTTTAATACTATATACAATTATTATTAGGTACTAGCTCTAATGAGCTAGGCATGTTGCTGAAAAGTTTTTTTGCGTTGCTTCTTCTTTTCAAACTACAAAACGTTGCGAAGTGGTGGTAAATTAGATTAGGCTACCATAAAGCATATTATAATAACCATAATTAAAATTAATTAATTAAAACGAACAAGTTGGCGGTAGGCCAAATAAAAACTTGTTATAACTCTTTATTTATACTTATTATTGTTGACACTTGAAATATCATTTCTTAAGGTAAAAACACTAATATATTTTTTCAAGACATTAATAATATCTCACAAGTTTATAGAGTTATGTGATATCTCCAGCATTTCTACGATAGACAAAAGGATACACGAAAATGATGAAAAGAAAATAATTAGTTCTAAATGCGATAAACAAAAAACGAACAGTAACATATCAGATACTTACCAAATGTAACAGAAAATAAATATACGTGCGTACGTATCTATAAATCACGAAATCTACCCTATGATTTTTTATTATTTTTATTATTCTACCAATTTCACATTAAATGTAACGAAATCATACAAAAGAACGAAAAATATACAATAAAAACTAATCTTAAAGAAATCAAACCCTTTCTAAAATAACAATGAAATACCTGTTTCAAATATCGTAACAGGTTCTTAAAAAATAATAACAACAATAAACTATATTCCCCGCACTATCAGAATTCTCACAAGAAATTTGAAATTGGAACATGAATTTTAATCCGGTATGAGCTGTTATCTAGTCAGAACCGGTTTTTGTAGTATTTCTCGAGAAAACCATTGAATTGTACCGGTTTTTTAACTTTATAGAGTTTTGTTGAGGTCAAAATTGTGTCATGGGAATCGGTGGAATCGAAACAAGTTGTTTTAGATATTTTCGTTTATATTTTGATAATACAAATTATAATGGACACTGGTTTTCTTTAATAAAACTTCGTCACATGAAGTATAGATGTGGGTACCTATACAAATATACAGAAGTTGTTATATTCCATAAAACTAAGTGCGTTCGTGTTGTGGTTAACATCAGACCAGTTTGTATTTTTTTAAAGTGGATCGCAGTGACACTCAGACTAGATTAAGTGACGGACAGTAAGTTCCCTTACATAATTTATCCTACCAAAATTTGTAAGTAAGTAAAATATTTTATTTTCATTGTAATTATGTAATTGTTTTTTTTTTAATAACCGTCTACTAGCAAAATACAGCACATCGGTTTTATGTAGGTATATTGAGTTAGAGTAAATTTGAACGCTTCTTTGAGAACCTTAAAGTAATTTTCTAACTTACTCTACTTACTCATCTTATCTGCTGTAAGAAAAGAGTAAACTAGAAAGGTTACATTAATGTATTATCATAAACAAATTGTGTTTTGATACACCTATTTTACAAAACTCCATTTTTAATAAATTATGCATTCTCTATTAAATTCAAGCGCTTTAAACTCCATTAGACGCAACCAACCACATAACTCCATACAAAACTGCTAAAAGCGCTGCATCGGCTTTATTGTAGAACTATTACCCTCGTAACTACAGAACAAACACCCCACACCTCTATTCCTCTGAGAAATTCAAATTCCGAACGCCTCTAGCGCCGCCATCTTGCGCAAGACGTCGATACAGAATTACTACACTATGCTGTTTTTTTATATGAGAACGTCTTAAGTTGGTGATTTTTATGGCACTATAGCTCTTAGTGCATAGTAGATAAGTTGGGAAATCGCTCGCGGAAAAATCGCTTCGCGCTCTCTTTTCCTGTTCCGTACAAATTATACCATGTCTGTAAATACACTACTAAATTTTAATACTTATTGGTGAATATTTAAAGTTTAAATTTGACTGTTCTTAATAGTTGCTTAGTACTTTTCAGAATGCAAAATAAAAACTATTGTTACAATGCAAGCAGGGCAACTATTTCGCTATCTCGTTTTTCATCAAAACCAACAAGTGTGATAGAAAGAAATAGATATACTTATGTGCTTACGTCTCAGTAGGCGTGGCGATAGTTGCGATAGTGATGGGTAAGTTTGTAAGAAGTTCCAAAGAGGGTCCGCTTTATCGGATTGTAGTTCGTTAGCGGTAATGGAACGTTTTGTCTTTTGAATACCAATTATTATGAATTCAATCGATCATGTGATAAGACTTAGGTAGGTAATATGAACATTATTTGAGGCTATAAATGCTATGTAATTTGTAGACTTACCATAGGAATAGTTTAGTACCAGTAACTTACCTAACTCTTGTTTGAAGTAGATAATAATAATGTTTTAATAAACGGCAGACAACACACATATTGTATATCCCCAAATTAAGCGAGTTACGCTTGTGTTATGGGTAATATATAACGAACTACTCTGGGGCCGATCTCAGACACCCAGACCATAGTAAATAACAGAGAAAATACGTTTCTAACATTTACTGTCATTCTTTTTTATCTATAAAATTCTGATTTAACACTTTTGAAGTGAAGTTCTTTATCGGCGTTGGAAAAAAAAATTACCGTCACATTTTTCGGTTACGCGTCACGTCACATTTTTCATCCATCCAGATGGATTGTGAGACGAGCATTGTTATATTTCTTTATTTAGTAGATCATTTTTCGAAAAATACGGTCATAAAGAAGATTCACTTTTTACGTGTGTAGGTACTAGTACACGCACACATTTTTTTACCAAAATACCCAAATATAGCAACTAGAGCTGCTGTTGAGAAAACGACTTCAAACCCAGCTACCGGGGGGTAGTTGTCCATCGAGTCGCAGGGGTGAGAAGGTCAAATCTTGAGGCCCGTATCTCCTCAATGCTGCAATTGGATACACAAGAATATGACCCTCGACAGACTACCCGACATAAAAATAAACAACGGAACAATTTTATTTAAATACATAAGACCAATAAACAAACAGACAAATATTAACTCTGATTTTGTATATTATACGATAAATACAATATACCTAGTCTGTTAAGTCTGTTAGTCTAATATGTTCTGTTACAAATGAAATTGCATTTTTTTAATGAAGTAATGCAATATTATTAAAATTGAAACCTACATATTTATTAAAGTCTCATCAAAACCTGATTACCTTAAACAAAGTTTTGAATTTCTAATGTGCTCTCATAATTTACGCCTTCCTAAACTTAAATTGGACACTCCTGCGCATCACTCAAGTTTTTATAACAATTCCTTTACTGTTAAGACTATAGAGCTCTGGAACGCGCTTCCTGTTACAATCAGACAAGCAAAATCGCTAGCGATATTTCATAGTTTGAAATTTCAAAAAATTTACCTGTCGTTGGAATATGATATTTAAATTAACTTGTAAACATTTATATATTTTGTAGATATGTATATTAAGTATATATTTATGTAATACATAAACTTTCTCCATATATGTAATATATTATTTTAATATAGTCACGCCACGCCGCCCTGAATGATGTCTTACGGAGGGCGCTTGCCACCGCTAACGTGCCGGCTCTGTTGGAGCCGAACGGTATTGCACGTGATGATGGCAGGCGCCCTGACGGAATGACTCTAATTCCCTGGCAGCGTGGCAAGCCTTTGGTGTGGGATGCGACTTGCGTAGACACGTTGGCCGCATCCCATTTACCAAACACGTCTAGATCGGCCGGTTCGGCGGCGGAATCAGCGGAATCACTCAAGCGGCGGAAATATGCAACCCTCAGTGAGAGTTATATGTTTGTGCCGTTTGCTGTCGAGACGCTTGGACCGTGGGTGGGGTCCTGAGGCCATAAGTCTCTACCAAAATTTATCAAAACGACTCATCGACTTTTCAGGTGATCAGAGTGCTGGTGCCTACCTCGGCCAACGGATCAGTATGGCGATCCAGCGAGGAAACGTAGCCAGCCTTCCGGGCACCTTACCCATAGAAGACGGTGATCTGGGCGCAGTATTCTACTTATAGTCTTGAGGGACTATAGGTAGAATACAATACAAATAAGTTAAGTTTTCTTACATTGTATTCAATATGTATGTAATTTTATCATTGTGTTAATAAATAATATAAATAATTAATGTATTTATTATTAAAATGTAATATAAATAAGTAGTTTGTACTATATGTTACGTATACCACCATCGCCATTATCATCTAAATTCATTCCTGGGGCTGTCTGGAAGAGATCGCTTTTTAGCGATAAGACCGCCCTTTGTACATAACTAGATATAATTTTAGTCTTAAGTTTATGTTTGTATTGCTGTACAATAAAGAGTTATCTATCTATCTATCAAAACATAAAAAAAAAGATTCTATTCGAAATGGCCACCGTTGGCTTTTATTACAGGCCTTTGAGAGACTCATTGTCGCCGTGTCGTTTAGGGCAGGCCATGTCCTCTAAAACTGACCATAATTTGAAGTCTAAAGGGTTGAGGTCTGGTCTAGATGATGGCTAGTCTTCAGCTCTTATAAAATCCGAAATGTTGGTTTCAAGCCAGGCTTGGGTTTTTTTTTTTTTTTTTATTGCAGGAGATCAGCAGACAGGCAGACGGCCCACTTGATGGACAGCGGTTACCATCGCCTATGGACATTTGCAACACCAAAGGTGCTACGAATGCGCTGCTGCTCTCTTTAGGGAGCCTGGAACCTGGTCACTAATGCCGGAACACAACACAAGGTTGTTATGGCGACATACTCTAGACCAGGGGTGGTAGCCATCCAGTCGGGCAAATGCCCTACCACCTGGCTGTGGGTTGTTTTGTCGCCTCTTACGACAGGCCGCCGGGCCGCAGGAAATTGTATTCTTTCTCCGTTCCTGCACGGATAAAATAGTATAAATAAAATAGGGTAGTTCGTGCCTTGTGACCAGACGAAGAGTCCTGCTGGAAAGTCCATGGTATATTTTTTAAAAGTGTATTGCTGAGAGGTTTCTCAACATGATCCAAGACTGTATCTATATTTTTCACAAAAATGTAGTTTTGTGACTCTTTGATAAGACACCTCCCACCAAACCATCACTGACGCAGGATGATGACCACGTTGTACATTTCCGATCACTTGAGCTGCTTCTTTAGAACTGTGAGCGTACACTTTATCATTTTGCTTGTTATAGTGTTCTCCAATCGTGAAAATTTTTTCATCGGTAAAGAGGATATTTCTGTGCCTTTCACCTGCGTATCGCGATAGAAGATCGATCCATTCTCTTTAATTGTAAAGATTGATTTAGAGCATATTCTGTATATCGACGATAAACACCGAGCTACAGGTCTTGTTTTATAATACGCGAGAGTCCTAGAGGAAATCTTAATTTCTCGCGATAAGACTTATTGCTTCCTAATGGGGTTTCGACGAATTCTGGCTTTAACAGCATTAACAGCCTAACAGCACGCGGCCGCCCCAATTTTTTCTGGTCTTCGACAGACGAAGTGTTGTTGTATCTGTTGATATTACGATATACGACCATACGGCTGATACCAAGTTTTTGAAGTGTCTAGAATATATGACTGACGGCTCCATACCCATTCTGTGCAAGGCGATCACTGCCCTCCTGTTTTCTTCAACACCCCATTTCATATTGTAATTTGATAATGAACACGAAAGAAATATGTGAAATAGTGCAAAATCGATGAAAGTTTTTAAAATAATAATACGTGTTCCAAATTAAAAATAATTAAAAAGTTGAAAAAAGAAAAGTTTTTATATAACAGTGTTTATAGCCAGACTAGTTATACACTGGATTAAAGGCCTAGTTGCCAAGCTATAAATATTATATAAGTTATAAAAATTAAATTATTATGTAATAATAATATATATTATTATTATATATATTCACATATATATTTAATATCCAAATCTTTTACATTTTTTAAAAAAATATCTTATAATATATATATATATATATATATATATATATACATTTATTTATAAACAAAATATAAAAAACTGATTATCGCCGGCAGTGGGGCCTAGGGTCCAGACTACCGGTGGTTAAGGCTCCAGACACAGGAATATCGTCACAATACGGGCCGTGTCCAAAAAAGCTGCCTTCTGCATCCGACCCTTCAACCAGATACCAAGCGAGAGCCTTTCAAGGTGGCGGTCAAGGCTCTTCGCTATTAATCCATTCACTGACACCACTATCGGTACTATGATTGTAGAATTTAGGTTCCACATGGCGGTAACCTCGTGACCAAGATCAATATACTTTATTTGTTTATCTTTCTCGGCATTCACGAGGTTACCATCATGGGGGATCGCGACATCTACAATTATATACAATTGTTATAATTATTATATAAGTGATAGGTAAATATTTAAAATAAACTAGTTATACATATATAATTAGTTATACAGCGTGTTTCAGACCTTACGACAATAAATTAGACCACGTTTTCTTCATGACGTACTCTGCCCAAATACAAAAACGAATCAAGGTAGCTTCTTTGGTTTAGCCACTGGACTTCATTTTTCATTTCAGAATATTACAACAACATGTATCAGTTATTATGTCTAAATCGGTAGGTTAGTGACCAATGTATCATGTTGCCAGCTCGTCTCTTCATCATTAAACGCGGAAGTTGTTCATTCTTACGCTCTCGCTCGCGAACCAATATTTACAAGATGTTCTGTGTTTTATTCCCTTTTTATCGTAATTAATTTGTTCGCAAATTGTTTTTTTTAATTTTGACATTACGGTTGATTTAATAGTACCAAAAACTTTGTATGGTGTCAGACTGCTAAGATTATGATTTATTGTCATTTGAAATGAAACACGTTGTATACAAATACAAGTAGTTTTGCCAGGTGGTACCTAGGGCATTTGCCCAACTGGATGGCTACCAAGATCTAGAATATACCGCCATAAAAACCTTGAGTTTTATTCCGGCATTAGTGACGAGGTTCTAGTCTCCCTTAAGAGAGCAGCAGCGCATTTGTAGCACCTTGGTGTTGCAAATGTCCATAGGCGATGGTAACCGCTTTATATCAAGTGGGTGACGCGTAACCGAAAAATGTGACGTATAACCTAAAAATGTGACGGTAAAAAAATTTCCAAGAAGATTCAGTTGAAAAAAATTGTCACCTCTACGGAACGCTTCGTCATGCGCAGACTGACAAGTACGTACCTACCTACAATTATTTTCAGTAATTCTAATGGCTTGTTTACGTTAGGGCCATTCTTGATCGCCGCCGTAGAGGTGTGACATTCCGCATTATGTCGCGGCCGGCTGACCGCATCTCATACGGAAATCTGTGGAGTGGTTGTTATCCTGAAATAAATATTTTTACTATCATTGTAAGAGTTATATATTGATAGCCCATGAATGAATATTGTTACATACCGACAAGACCGCACATATGACATGTTGGAAAAACGAATTATTCAATTTAATTCTTGTTTAAACTTTAAAAAGATCTATTGTTATCGTACTTATTTTATGGCTGTAATTAGTGTCGAACGACTTAATCCTTGTTTTATATTGCATTGCGCCGAAGCATACCAGGTGTGCAAATTACTATTTCTTTCGAAATTCACTGGTGTTTCCGAGTGCCGGCGATACACTTGCACGCGTTGTGTTTTATACGTGTTTGTACAGTTTTAATAAACTTTATAGAAATTCCAACGGCATTTATTTCGATTCGAGTCCTGTAGCTCGTAACAATATTTTTTAGTCGAGTCTTTGTCAGTCTCATATTCATTTACTGTATGATAATTTTTTGGTAAGCTATTGAGAAATGTAATTAAAATACGGTGATCACAGAAATAAGATATCCCAAAATTGGCACATTGCCTAACCTATTACATAACTAATCGACAAGAAACGTAGATACGCTTATAAACTTATTGTAAAGGCCTGAGCCTGCTGAGGCTCCGGTTGTGTCGTGGACTGTATTTGGATGCTTGTAAGAATGATGAACGTGTTGATAATAACGATTTTATTGCTTGGATGGTACAATTACAATAAATTAAAATGTGGTGCGCGCGCGCGTTGATGTGAGAGGATCGTAAGCGTGAGTGGTGTGACACCGGCCGAGGCGCCGCGTTGCCCCCGCCGCAGCTACCGCCCCGCGCCAACCGGTGTGGTGGCTGGCTGCAGCCGTAACACTTATTTTATGTGACAGCTGTGATCTTAAGCGGTTTGCTAATCTCTTCAGACGTGAGGCTACTTAACTTCAGGAGCTATTGAGTAATATTTTTTTATGTATCTGGTAGGTCTAATCTCATAATAATCTTTTACATACTATACATCGAATCACTTAAATACCAATAGGTATACCGTTGTATTCCCATTGAAAAAGGATTCTTATAAGCAAAAACACCAGTTTCGAATGATCCACCCCATTGCAAAGCATAGGCTCCGAGTTCAATTCCTGATATAGTAAATTTCGGAAACATATTTTCTCCGTTATTTACTATTCTGGTCTGGGTGTCTGGGATCGGCCCTAGAGTAGTCCATTGTACATTACTCATAACACAAGCGTAACTTACTTAATTTGGGCATATATAAAATATGGGTTTGTCTGCCGATTATAACCTATAATTATACATATCCTATGGCTGAATGTCTATTGGCTTACCTTATTATCATACATTTCATAGCTTAATTACGTGATTTTTTACTAGTTTGAGCATTGTTGGTACTAAACTAGAACACGGGTTCCATTTTCAGTGGGAAAAAGCATGGAAATTACTTTTTAGTATTTATTTTCTCCTGATATTACTTATCCAATACTATTTACTAATAATACAAGCGTAATATTTTTACTTTGGGGATGCATTCTGCCAATTGTTATTTATTTAATATCATTGGCTTTACATACATACATACATACATAACTTCACGCCAGGTCCCTTGCGGGGTAGGCACGAACAACAGAGCGCCATTCAGGCTTATTCTTACACACCTCACTTGCTTCTTTGACATTCATAGCCCTCGTCATGCACGCTCGTCTGTTCTTAAGGCTCCTGACATCACCTTCTGCTAGTACACGATCAATTTGACTATTACATTAAATTTAGTATAAAACATGTTACTCTTATTAGACTATTTTAATATTTTTCTATTTAATATTTACATTTTATTCTTGAAACGGTCCAAAATTCTATTTAGATTTTAACCAATTTAGTATGTTTAAATTAGAAATGTGTTCTAGCGGATTGCAGTGGGATTTAACTTAATTAGCAGTCCTGTTTAGTAATTTGAAAATTTTCAGTAATTATCATCATCATATTGAAAGCGTTAAATTTTGACTGCTTTCGTAATCTCCACATCTAAGCCCGGAGTACATTCAAATCAAATCAAATCTAAGCATTTTTATGGCGAACTAAGTGTTACATAGGTCTTATTCAATATAACTGAGAACTTATTACTTAGCTGACCTTTAATAGCATCGCAATATAAACTTACTTAACCTATCTCGGTGTGTAATGTTTAATCTTCTTAATTTTTACTTCTCACTTAAATATTGATCATGTACTAGAAGAATGTCAGGAGCCTTAAGAACAGACGAGCGTGCATGAGGAGGGCTATGAATGTCAAAGAAGCAAGTGAGGTGTGTAAGAATAAGCCTGAATGGCGCTCTGTTGCTCGTGCCTACTCCGCAAGGGACCTGGCGTGAAGTTATGTATGTATGTACTTAAATATTCTTGGACGCTATAATAGGATTTTTTACGGTGCCCTGTATGTGTTTGTATTTTATCTGTATTTCTCTTGGTTTCAATTCGGCTCCATACATTTCGTGTACGAGGTCAGTGTCCGGTCAGTTGACCGCGATTCGCGACAGATTGACTTTCAAATGGTTTTGCATGTAGCTACTTGACGCTAGGTGGGACTGCACTTCGTAGACATTTGGAGAAAGTTACTTGATTTTTAAATGTTTTATATATTTTCTATAAGTAGTGTATAGTTTGATTCTGTAGTCAGATTTTTTTGATATGTTTATATCAGTGACAGGTTGAAAATTTTTGGCGAACCCCTTGGGTCATAGATAGACAAAATGTTAGTGATTTAAAAGACTACATTTATGGTTTACTCTATTTTGTTACTCATATTTATTATTAGGGCCTTATACCTATAGGGCCTTATAGCTTAGAAAGTACCTAAGTACGAGATAGAAGTTTCAATTGCCTTTTGCCGGCGACCACCCGAGCAGGGTTTTGCGACTCCCTAGGGCTTGAAAAACACTGGTTTATAATATATTTACATATATTACATATAAAAAATATACATTACTTGGTGTTCGCAATAGAGGCTAGTCCTAGTGCGGAATCTATGAAAGCAATATTTCTGTGTAATTTTTTGAAAATAAATTGATTTGATTTAATAAAGGGGAAAGATTAGTATTTTTATATTTATAACAAATAACCTCAATAACTTTTAGACCGATTTCAAAAGTTCTTTCACTATTAAAATGCTACATTATCCCTAAGTAACACAAATAAAATAAAAATAAAAAGCCCTTTAAATTCCTACTTTTACAGTACGCATGATTCTTAGGCTGGTGTGCACCGAAATTTAACCGACGGTTAACCAAAAATAATCACTGTTTTTCCATACATTTTTGGCGATTATCTTATTTTAACCATCGGTTAAAAGTCGGTGCACACCAGCCTTAGTATTTAATACTAACAATTTAAATTAATTGTTAGTATTGTTGTTGTTAGTTGATTTATTTTAAGTAAAAATCCCAGATTGGCTAAATGCCTCCTCCAAAGACACCTATCTGTCTCTGTCATGGAATATTTGATAACAATTGGGGCTGGCTATTTTTTTAAAGTAACATAAGCTCTGTTTCATTTAAATAATCAGTTTTTAATTATTTTTTAAGGCAACGTCTGTTGGGGGTTATTTTATATAATGTAAATACTTAATAGCAAAATCGTAAATAAATAAAAAATCGCATCTAAAAACATTATATTGACTTGCCTTTACAAAATTTTCTTATAAGTGACATAAACAAAAAATAATGAAATTATATAACATACAAATTTAAATAATGAAAAATAATACATTCTAAGAAGTTCCAACAACGTCTGCCGGACCGCTTTCATATAAGTATATAACAAGCATTAAATTGTTTAAGTGATCATAACTATGCTTTTGGTTCTCCCCTTCTAGCTGGACTGGTGGGTTTGCTGGAAGAAAACTCTTCTAGAGTTTAGCTCGCTTTTGTACATCACTATTATTTTGTAGGTTTGTATGTAATTTTTTATGTACAATAAAGTATCCTAAAGGGAATGAAAAAGAAAAGTTCTATAATGTTATATTTGATTTATTTTAGAAGATTTGACCAGTCTTATTTAATAATAGTATATGTCAGCGAAATCATCCACGCTTGACCTAAAATGCCTACGGATTATTTTATTTTTATTATTCCGACGTTTCGGCCACTTTCCAATAGCGGTGATCACAGAAGACAAAGATGTCAAATGTTAATGTGTTTAGTGATTACGGAAATTTAAAAGTGACCAAAGCATCGGAATAATAAAAATCAGACTTTCACTGTTGGTATTTCCAACTAGTATTATAATCTTGTAAAACTTTGGATATTAGTTTAGTTAACGAGATTACTTGCTCGCATATTATTAGAATTATAAAAATGTACTGGTTTATTTTTTTTTAATTAGCAGGTACTTTTGTAATTTGTATTAATACCACCTTTCATATAATTTTCTGGACACTAATGACGAAAGAAGTATAGAAATATTAACTAGGACATAAACACAACACATATTTTTTTATTATATGACACTTAGTAGTGTAGACAATACTCAAGTAATAATTAACTAAAAAATAATTTGGTATTTTCTAAAAGGAATCTCATATTTATTTTTAAGACACTATTACATAATAGATGGTGCTAGTAATAGTTTAGTAAATTCATTAATAGATGTCACTGGTTCTCTAGTAACTTTCTCTACTATACGATAGATGGCGTAGCTAGTATCTTATAAGACTGCTCGTAATTGATTTTACCTGTTAGATTAAAATAATTCTGGCCTTCTGGTTAAGGGGCTTAGCCTTTCCCGGCCAATTGCACTACAACACAGAGGCTCCGGGTTCGATTTCAGGCATGGTAAATTTCGTAAACAAATTTTCCGTTATTTATCCACTATAGTCTAACGGAATACGGACCCAGACACTTGTCTGGGTGTCTGGGCCCGTATTATATTACAAACGTAACTTGCTTAACATGGGGATATACAATGAGTTTGTCTGCTGAATTATTATTATTTAATTATTCATTTTTTGAAATTATATAAGAATATTGATAATTCAAAGTAAGATTATTGTGTGTTGTAACCTTACAATAATATTCATATAACAATTAAAACGCTTTGGTATAGCGAGTTCGATACATAGATATTTACATAAGAGCATATTGACACTCCTGTGTCCCATTGAGGTAGTCAAAACAGTGGGTCTGCTACGATTCTGACAAAAACTTTTAGTTTCATCAACTTCTATTAATCTCTTCATACTTAAAAAAAAATAAAAATAAAAAGCCTTCATTTCTACCATTACAGTTATCATAAATATAATAAATACCATTTTTATATCAAATAATGAAAGTCAAGTACGTACGTCAAGAACGCCACTGTGGCGTAGGCCTATCCGAATATTTTCGAATTTTCCCTGTCACCAGCTGTTCTTCTCCAATTTTTCCACTTCTATTTGCGAAAGTATCTTCCCATCTCTTTCTAGGACTTCCTCTTTCTTCATACCTGCTACAATCTTATTTAAAATACTTTTTACTAGATCTTTTTTCAAAATATAACGGTCTTGATCAATGATTACGGTGAGTATATATAATATAAGCATATTACGATAGAAATCTTTGTTATCCATTGAAAAAAAATAATCGAAATATTACAGTCATTTATGTTGTTCGCAGCTATGACCCTGGAAAAATATTAGATACACATTTCACATGTAAAATAGGTTGCTCACAAAAACTCGTGAATGGTTTATAACTAGATGGCTCTATAAAAAAAATATCTCTACAGGAAAGGAAAATAATAGATACTTATTCCTACTGCCGGACGGACTGTATTAAGAGGCGACAACACAACCCACACTCAGGTGGTAAGGCAATTGCCCGACTGGATGGCCACCACCCCTGGTCTAGAGTATGCATGCCGCTATAACAACGTTCTCTTTTGAGGTCGGCAGTACATTACCTTACCTCTGGTGTTGCTAGTCCATAGGTGATGGTCACCACTTTCCATCACGGTTGGGTCGCCAGTCTGTCTGCTGTGCTTCAGCAATAAAAATAAATAATATAAACAAGAGACAACTAATAAATGACTATCGAGAAAAATGATGTCGGTAACATGCATCGTACCTAATGTGACCATTTATATTTTTTGAGAAAGCGGGACATCTGCAGAATTGTATAATTAAAAAATTTTTTTAGTGTTGTATAAGCATTTTATTATATAAGACAGAATAGCGCAATATAATATAACGCAATAACACAAAATAACGCAATAAACACAAAATAGTACACGGAGAAAAATGCAGGCTTAAATTTCATCAATTTTTATTATGCTGTTCACTAAACTTGAAACGCCTCACGCAGCGTAGAAAAATTAATCACTTCGAAAACTATTGTCTCAAGTTTGTAAAGCAGCTAAAAATTAGTGGAATTTGAATCCGTTGAAAAAAATTATAATCTGGTCTGTTTGCAAAACCAAGAAAGACTATGTCGGTCTCGCTGGGGACAGCGGGACTCTGTCGGCCTCGCTGGGGACAGCGGGACAGACTGCCTGAGAGCGGGACTGTCCTGCCCAAATCGGGACGTATGGTCACGTTAAATAGTAATATTAAATAACTGACACTGTTTTAAAACGACTTTATTGAATCTCTTAAAGCTTATATTGTTACACATCTTTTGTTATAATTAACTTAATATAAATCTTGTATATTAAGGAATACAGTTATAACATGCGGGAATTAAAAATGACAGTTTAATGAATTAAACAGAACTGTTTAATTCATTAAACTGACTTTTTTAATAACTAAATTCAAACAATTGGACAATTGTTTGAATTTTGTCAGATTATAATTTATTCAACTGATATATTATTATAATAGAACTATACATACATACATAACTTCACGCCAGGTCCCTTGCGGGGTAGGCACGAACAACAGAGCGCCATTTAGGCTTATTCTTACACTTCTTATAATCAGAACTCATGTCGCAAATATGTATCCATTGTAGTGGGTACGTATTTGTGGTTTTCGAGGTCAAGACCCTCGGGCAGTGGGGACCTGGAGCTCATCACCTCAATCGAGACCTCTCAACTCGTCTAATTGAGGTCTCGCGTGACCAAACGCTGACTTGCACCAACGCGGAAATGCGGCCAGCATTTTAGGCACGCTCCCAGCCAACAGCGACTTTCAATTAATTTTTTACCTATAATTTTTTTATTTTGTAAGAACAGCTTTATTTATAGTATAGTTAAATGTATGTATTTTTAAAATTAACCGGATTAAATTCAAAAGTGAATGGTGAATAAGTAGAAAAGGAAGACTAACTTGAAGAATATATATCTATTTATTTATGCTTTTTCGTTACGGAATTCTGAAAGTACCCGTCCGGTAAAAAAAGTAATTTCTATTGTTTACAATCGAACTACAACCAACCCTATCTTTCCCACACTGACCGGTGTCCACCGAAGACCCCTCATTGACTTCAAGACGGTCAAAACCAGTTTCCTTGGACCTGTATTTAAATGATAATAAACTCAAAGATTTTGAAAAACTAGTTTTATTTCCCACACTTTCAAGGATTGACCAGTCATTTATTAGACGTTGACCAGTGCTAGTGATACCTTACTGCTTCATCTGCTATAATGTTATAGTTATTGACCATTTCACGTAGATCTAGTGATAGGTTTAATGCGTAATGTGTGATGTGATATTGTTATTAATAATTAACGACGACAAATATTGACAGATATTTTTTTATTGCTGAACCACAGCAGACGTACTGACAGTCCAACTGTGATGAAAAGTAAATATCGTTGGCTATGGAAATTACCTGCATCGAAGGGGAAACTGGAACCTGGCCACTACTGCCGGAACACAACTCAAATGTGTAATGGTGGCATACTCCAGACTATGGGTAGCAGCCATCCAGTTGGTCCAGATAATGTATGTATTTCGTCTTATTGCACGATTTTACCAGACTTGCAGACGGCCAGATAGAAAGCGGTAACCGTGTCGCCTATGGACATTTGCAACACCAAAGGTGTTAGAAATGCGATGCTGCTCTCTTCAGGGAGACTGGAACCTGGTCACTAATGCCGGAACACAATTTTTTTATTTTTGTATTTAGGTACTTTAATTTTATCTTTTTTGTGTATTTTTTGTCTTTTATTTTTTATTTATCTTTTTTTATATATTTTTTTTTCATTTACAATTGGTCCTTAATTCTTTTACATTCTTGCTACTTGGTTCCAGTTTTAATTTACATCTTTTATTTCTATGACAATTTTTAATATATATATATATATACTTGCTTGTTTATTAATTGTTTTCTTATTTGCTATCTACATCTGTTACATACGTAGGTATTATATCAGGGAGTAAATTAATATCACCCTAATACGTTAGGGAAACCGCTGTGCCCTTTTTTAATTGTCTTGTGTATGGAATAGTGATATTTAATTTAGTTAAAGTTAGAATGGAAAAAGGTGTAGAAAATTATTGAATAATGCGTATAACTAATATGATTATATAAAATACTAGCTGTGGCCGCGACGTCGTCCGCGTGGAATTTGATTTCAAAACCCCCCCATTTTGAAACATTCTTCATTGATGCTCCGCTCCTATCGGTTTTAGCGTGACGAAGCAGTGTAGATATCTATGTGAAAACAATTAAATGGTTATAGATTTTTTTGTAGTATGTACCTACTTAGTTATAAATTGTCTGGTTTCAGAATAAAATAAAATAATAAATGTGTAAACTGTAAATAATCCAGGTAGGCTAGTAGCTCAGCGACGCGGCGGCTGGTAGCCAGGCCATAAATCCTTAAAGCGCGGGGAGACGTAATGAAACGGCTTGCATTTTCGCCGCGCCGCGCGCGATTTAGCCAGCACCGTACATATAAGGACGTTACTTACAACTTTTCATAATTTGTTTTGTATTTTCGAGGCCTTTTGATATTTTAGGCGTTTATCCAGTGGGAGTCTGTTGTTTATTGGTAGAATTGAAAAATACATTTACTTTTCTATAAACTATAATATACTTTAGAGACTCAGGTTCACAACAATACAAGGAGTTTGTTGTTGTTATTATTGTACACCAACAAAAAAACACACATTTTCATATCTTAAAATTAGTAGATAGTACTATGGGCATCTACGGAGAAATAAAATATCATTTATTAAGTAGATCCACACTTGATCACTGACAATTATGTGTCCATTAAATAAAATTTGTTGCAGTAAATGGAATTCTATTATTATTCGCATATAAGTATATATATAATTTATATTATTATAATCTATTTAATTATGTATGTCTATATTGTTTATTATTGTTGTTATTTAATTTTTCTTGTAATATCTCCTTGGACACCGGGTTGCCTAAATCGCTATAAGCGATAATGCCGCCCATTGTTCAAATGGAAATGTGTTTATATTAAATATCTAGATTTAAGTTATGGTGAACAATAAAGAATTTTCATTTATTCATTCATTCATTCATCCATTACGCCAATTTTATTTACATATAGAATGTGTATACTTTCGTTGCTCCACCTGAAACTGATTCCGTTACTATAAAGCTTTCTTTTAAGCTAGTCTTATTTTCTAAAAACTTGAAAGTATGGATGAAGTAAGCGTATTCTATGAAGTTAACCACATAAACTACAGGGAAACATAGAAAGCAATCAATCACTATTGCAGTCGTAAACACGTCATAAAGAATTTATATTTTCTTAATAATACGTTAAGATTAATATATAATCAGAGAGTTATATATGTTAAGATTAATATATTGTCAGAGAATTTGAAACTGAAAACGTCTGTCAACAAAACAAGATTTTACAACAAGTCTTTTACCATCCAGGTCATTCAACTATGGAATGCATTACCACTAAACATCAAGCAGACACGATCATTACCTTCTTTTAACAGATTAGTTAAAGATTACTACCTCAAGCTATGGTTATTTACTTTTGTATGTATATAATATAATATGTGTATTTATTTATGTATAGGTATATGTTATTAAATATATTACCATTTATTAATTACTAAACTAAATTGTTGTACGAGTGCTGGTTTAGAAACTACCGACTTTCGTCGTCCTTCCTATACTCCATCCAAAAGTTGTTTGGGAGAAATCGCCATGGGCGCGACCGCCGATTGTACTTGTATATTAATGTTCTTGATTTTATGTAGCATTTTTGTAGAATAAAGTATATATTATTTTATAATAGAAAGAATGAATTAAATAGCGACTTACACTAATTACAAATCATAGTAAAAAGAGAGAAACAAATTTTGAGAACGTGTACGCCGCATTTTCAGCAAATTATTTTTGCACTATATTGACTTGCTTCACGTTTAAAATGTAATTTTTTTATAATATCGTAAATCTAATACTTACGACAAGAACATAGATAATATTGTCCTCTTTGTCCGCGAGGATCTGATCACAAATATTGAAACACACACTATGGATTCATATTAGTTTAATGTTAGTTTTATTTAAGATAGAATAAATTAATAAAAGGTACGATGGGGCTGACATAACCGTTTAGGGTCAAAGCCCCTTAAAAAAAAAGATAATATTTCAAAGTGATAAAAGTAACAACAGCAACAGAAGCTTGGGTGTTGAATTTATGAATAAAAACTCTATCTTGTACAATATAAACTAAAACATAGACAATAAATAAAACAGAAAGATGTTCTCATTTCAAATTTAAATTTCGAACCTTTACAATTTGAATTGCGTAAAGAAAATAACTACAAATTACGAGGCTGTATGATCTAGGCTCTTTACCTGTTCTTCAAATAATGAAGAACAAAAATTCTACTACCTGTAACTGTGTTTTAAAAATATTAATTACACCCTTGTACACCTTCAGCGTAAATCCAAGAGCTACAAGAAAACAAATTACGAATCATCTGCCTCTCCACCTCTCACCCCCTTTTCCGCCCCTAAGACGTGCCACCAAATGACTCAGTTAGAGCTAAATTGCTTCACCATATTGCTGCCTGGAAAATTTCCGTTAGAATTTAAATTTCGAACCGACTGGTATTGTGCCCGATTTCCTCCGTAATGAAATAGTATCGATTCGATTCGATTTATTTATATCGATACTGACTGGATTAATTTATATCGATTCTTATTCGATTATTGGTATTATGTGTGGTGTGTGGTTTTTGGGTGAGTTAGTTAGTTAGTTTATTTATTCGCCATAAAGACATGCAAAGGAATCTTAGTCCATACAGTCAATTCATATGTTTAATAGGTCTTCGTATAGTAGCGCAGTTGTATTGCAGGCTTCAATCGACGCCATTCAATGGAGTTCTGGTGAAAACTCGAAACACCACTGCTGACTATACAGTTCACATTTCTCACAAAAGCACATAATTGCTACTCAAAAACTATCAATATCCTACAACTATTGTTCATTTTAGAGTAACTTTACACATTTTTAGAAAATAACTGCACAGCACAACATCTCCTTACAGTTCCCGCCAATAACTCCGTTTTTGGGTGATAATAATTGACAGTCAGATACAAAACTCTGAAGCCAACTAGATTTTGTACGAGCGTTGCAAATTATGACGTAATTTCTGTATCGATTCAAATAGTGTTTTAATTACAGCTTAAACAGTAATTAAAGCTATTTTTACATAAGTGCAGTACTTACATAACTTTATGGATGTGTGTGTCATACATCCATAAAGTTATATGAGTACGTAAGTTTTAGAATACAATTTCCTGTGGCCGGGCAACCTGTCGTAAGAGGCGACAAAACAACCCACAGCCAGGTGGTAGGGTATTTGCCCAACTGGATGGCTACCTCCCCTGGTCTAGAGTATGCCGCGATAGCAACCTCGAATTGTGTTCTGACATTATTGACCAGTCTCCCTTAAGAGGGCAGCAGCGTATTTGTAGCACCTTTGATGTTGCAAATGTCCATAGGCGATGGTAACCTCTTTCCATCAAGTGGGTCATCTGCCTGTCTGCTGAACTCCTGCAATAAAAAAATTACATATAGGAAGCGAATATAGGTGCGCTATTTGTCTGGTTGGTAGCTTAGTATTTTTTATGAGATATACATACATACATAACTTCACGCCAGGTCCCTTGCGGGGTAGGCACGAACAACAGAGCGCCATACAGGCTTATTCTTACACACCTCACTTGCTTCTTTGACATTCATAGCCCTTGTCATGCACGCTCGTCTATTCTTAAGGCTCCTGACATCACCTTCTGCTAATACACGATCAATTTGATCATGGAAGGTGTGTCGTGGCCTTCCGCGACTTCTGCATCCATCCACTTTTGCATTGTATATCTGTTTAGTCATTCTTTCATCATACATTCTTTCCACATGCCCGAACCACCGGAGCATTCCTTTCCTTACCTTTACCCCGACACTCTCTTTCGGACCAACTCTCTTTCTTACTTCGGTATTACGAACGCGGTCCGCGAGCGTCACTCCTATTTATGAGATATGATTTTGGTTAATAGTCTATGTAACTAGGCCACAAAGTATAATCAAATAATATATTAATTAAAAAAATAAAAATAAAGCTGTGCCCACGAGGGTTTTTGAAAGGCGCACCGAGAGAAATAAGGCCGCTCGCAAACAAGCATTAAGGCGGTACTAACTCACTGTCAAGGCACCGTGTCTTACTATTTCTTCGGGGTCATTAGTAGAAACGACACCCATTCCGAGGCCCATTTAGATAAAACGTCACAGATTTGAACGAAGATTCCCTTGCCCCCTTTCGGGCACTCCCCATTCTCGCCTCTTTCCCCCCTATGCCCCGCGAGTAATGAGTCGCGAAGATTTTCAGCAGGGTGCGAATGTTTATATAGGGTGTGAATTTATGTACGCCGCACTTTCTAAGACGAATGGGGGGTAATTGTTTAAAATTATTTAATTTTGATTTATGAGGCATTGGAGATTTTCTTCTGCTTTTTTTCGTGCTGTTTGAGAATTCGATCAATGTTAAGTATTTAAGAAATTAAACATGCCACGCGCATTATAACGTTGCCATACAGCGCGGCTAGCGTTTTGGGAATGATCTATTTTCTATGTGTAGTTTTTATCTTTTATATATTAAGTTGTACATATATATACTATTAAAATAGGTAAATTATGTAACGTATATTCATGTAGTACGGTTAAAAAGAATTAAACATTATAGTGGTATAGTTTATTTTTAAGTTTATATTAAATAATTTATTTTATTACTATATATTACATGTCTTTTTTTTTAATTTAACCTCTTTCATGTTTTAAAGAAGAGGGAACTATAGATCTAGAATATTTTTGCTAATACTATATAATAATTTAGAATAATCTGATTTTCTACAAAGTTGCTACTTCATCTAGTTAGTTTATAATTATTTATCGAAACGTTAAGAAAAAAACTTTCTTAGTGTGTGTAGTGTTATTACTAATTTGTTTATTATTTTTAACATTATTGCTGACGCTATGAAAATATGTACGACTATATACTTATATGTATCTATAGTGTCAATTGGTTTGTTTTATATTACTTTGACTTATATTACATGTAAGATATAGTTTGGTACTTCTTAATTATTATAAATGAGTTGTATGGAGAAAAATAACATTGTGTAATAATACTACCTCCAATTTTGGTTGTAATTAAACGGTTTTATTTTTATTTCTAACATGGAATTAATTTGTTTAATAAGTTTAGGTTTATGTCACTGGAAGCCACTAACACCTAGGATATAGGCTTGGCCTAGTCTAGGTGTTAGTATCCATCTAGTCTTAATTTTAAGACAAATTTTGTTATATTTTGTTCTTTTTTTTCTATAAATAAGGTATTTAATAAGAAATAACTTATTAATATTACTATCTAACATTAGAAGATTAATAAGTAATTTAAATATAACCTAAATTAACTAAAAGTATTATTACTAAGAAAGTGTCCATTAACACTTTTCTTGTCTCTATTAAGGCGAAGACACTTTGTTCATGTGTTCTTTATTAATAGCAAGCACATTACACTACACTTTTGTTTTGTTTATAGCACTAGTTCAAATGGTTTTGTCCTTTTAAGCCTTCTCGTTATGCCCGTGTTGTCGAGGATATATTTTGGTGACAATAAAAATTCTTTTATTTTATTAATAGGTTGTCTGGAAGAAATCGCCGTGGGCGATACGACCGCCGATTATACTTGTATATTGATGTGCTTGATATCACGTAGCATTGTTGTATAATAAAGTATATTCTATACTAATAATATTCTCGTTTATCCATAGAAGAACGTTTTCGATCATTACCACTAATAATTGTTTGTAACGAATTACACTAATAAATAATGTTTAAGTGATTTCGTCTTAGCAAATTTTGTAAGGAAACATTCGACTTATAGAGATTAAGATTTGTTCTAACTGATTTTGAGTTAGAGAGGTGAAATAAATAAAAACCCTACTAATTACATACATACATACATAACTTCACGCCAGGTCCCTTGCGGGGTAGGCACGAACAACAGAGCGCCATACACACATCACTTGCTTCTTTGACATTAATGGCTCTTGTCATGCACACTCGTCTGTTCTTAAGGCTCCTGACATCACCTTCTGCTAGTACACGATCAATTTGATCATGGAAGGTGTGTCGTGTCCTCCCGCCACTTCTGCATCCATCCACCTTTGCATTGTATATCTGCTTAGTCATTCTTTCATCATACATTCTTTCCACATGCCCGAACCATCGGAGCATTCCTTTCCTTACCTTCACCCCGACACTCTCTTTCTTACTTCGGTATTACGAACGCGGTCCGCGAGCGTCACTCCGCAGATTTTGCGCCTACTAATTACAGAGGTAAAAAACATTTTTCAAATATTACTGTGTTCGAGATACACAGGTCCAATTTATTTTTTTCGAATTATAGAATGAAAATAAGTACTGTACTTGCATATAAGGATTCACCAATTATTTCCACTTATAGAGGGTTCAGATTTCGAGCTACCGAGGTTTTGAGGCTTGAAGGGAAAGGAAACACAAATTTTTCTCGAGTTTGGGAGGTTTTCGACTTAAAGAGGTTCTACTGTATTAAACATTTAAAGACACGATTTAGATAATATTTTCACCAGAAATTTGTGTAATATACAAACACGGTATAGTTACTTGTATCAAAAAAATATATAAAAATGATAAAACCTAAGTAGGTCGAATTTACTTAGATAGATATTTAATTAGGTGACTATGGTAAGCGTTTGGACTGGGCTCGGGCTTACACCCGTTTGCTCGTTTGTAAAAACAAACTGCACTAATAAATATATATAATAAATAAATAACTATTATTTAGCTCCTTTAATTTTATTTTTCGGGCTAAAAATATACATCCCGTACATCAATTAAAATGCAAAACGCAGTAAGGATTCGTTACGTTATCTTAGCCCTTGACGCCCCAGCTCCTCAAATTCAACCCTCTTTTACTTTTATAATGCTTTCTTGAACTTATAGTGAAACTGCGAGTATTTTACAAAAGGTATTTATTAAGGTAGGTAAAATTATTACATAGGTATTCAAACTAGCTGTGCCTCAATTGGCTTGGTCGGGAAATATATATTTTTTATAAATACCTTTTAATAGCCTAGCAGACATTGTCCTGCCCTGTAAAAATCTAAATTTCGATTGCACCGCCGCTAATAATTAAATTGTGCATCTAACCATCCTGGGAGATAAGTAAAAATGTAACTAGATATAATAAAAGAAAAATGAAATAGAGATAAGGAACTACTGTATTTAAAAGAATTAGTAAAATAATAAAAAGACAATAAAATCAAGAAGGAAAAAGAATAAAAAATAATATTAAAAGGGTAAAAAAAATATATCAACATGGGCGGACAAATCATTCAATCATCTCAATTCATGCGGAGGAGAGAGAAAAAAACACAAAAAATTTCCTCTAAATTGGGCCAGCAGTTTAGGAAGCATACAATGACACACACGCACAGAAATTATTTTATACTAATAAAAAGCTGAAGAGTTTGTTTGTTTGTTTGCTTGAACGCGCTAACCTTAGGAACTACTGGTCTGTTTTGAAAAATTATTTCAGTGTTAGATAGCCCATTTTTCGAGGAAGGCTAGAGTTTCCGCTGCGTGCGCTGCGTAAACGGTTAAAGTTTCGCAAAAATCATATGTGACCGAAGTTAGCGTTAGCCCAAATTAAACTATTCCACACAGACGAAGTCGCGAGCAGAAGCTCGTATCTATACATATCAACTTAAAGATAAATATGTTTTCACCAGACACTCATAAACCACACAAACAAATAAACAAACGAAAATTTAAGATTCCTGTTTTAATATCTAGAATTATCATTAAAATCAGTGAAGATATTTCGGAGCTGACTTTAGACAAATTTTAAAAACAGACAGACAGACTAAAAATATTTGTTTATTACTAAGTATCGTATAGGTGGTAGATTTCACTTAAATTAAGGCATTTATTTTGAAATCATACATAAACATTGTAATTTTATTTATTGCTATAGATTTATAAAGAATCGATTTTGTTGTCTAAGTGCGTGACAGTCTACGAACTATGATGGGTTTTTATTTAGTTTAGTTTGTAATTTAACTATCGTAAAATACTAGGGTTCGAAGTTGAAGAAAGGACAAAAAAACGTGTAACTACCTACAACACTATAAACCGGCTTCTCATTATCTACTCTATAATAGATATACGTAAAAACCCCCTTTTGAAATTCGTTTAATAACACGCACACTAGTTCGCAAAAACCTCCCCTCGCCTTAGGGTAATTCTTCAAAGGGTGAAAAAACCCTCGCGCTCCCCTCTTTTGCCCTGTTTGCCCCCACTTTTTCCCGGCGGGGCCCGCCTTAAAGCGATTCTTGGGTTAAAAAAGAGGGTGGATACTTAGCAACCGTGTGTAGCGGGGATTGGTATTTCTAACGTCTGCTTATTCAAATTAAGAACGCTTTATTTAGAGGTTGGTAGTACGTTGTGTTGTTTGAATTTGGAACATGTTACAATAAATTGTAAAATTATATGCATATAAAAGAGCGGGTAGAACGGTATCGTACTATCGACTTAATTTTCAAATACGCTATTTGACTAGTTAGAAGCGTCACAATTTTTGTATGGCAGTACAAAATCTAGGATGCTGTGATGTTTTAAACTATGATAAAAATTGATTTAACTGTCAACTACCCTATTATCTTTTGTGTTACATTGTGTAGTGTTTCGTGTATTATTTCATATCAAATTATTGTTGGTATTTTGTTTTTTGTGATAGATTGAGTATTATTATTAGTAGTCAAACGAGCATAGGTGCGATCCACCTGATGGTAAATGTTTAGAGTCGCCTATAAAGACCTACAGAACCAAGGGGAGTCAATTTGTTGTTTATCTTGTTACTTTAAATATCTGTTTGCACTGTTTTAATAGAGTTTCATAGTGTATTGGTATTTTTTATTTTTTAGTGCATTTCTTTGTAATTTGTAGTAATTTTTTTATTATATGAAACGTGACGTCACGAAATGTAGAATATCTCCTACCCCTTGTAACCCTTTGTTTCACTTCTACTGCGTCTGAACTGCAACCATATATATTTTTTAAATGTATTTTATTGCAAGAGTTCAGCAGACAGACGGCCTAACTGACGGAAAGCGTCTACCATCGCCTATGGACATTTGCAACACCAAAAGTGCTATTAATGTGCTGCCGCTCTCTAAAGGGAGACTGGGACCTGGCCACTAATGCCGGAACACAATTCAAGGTTGATATGTCGGCATACGCTAGACCAGGGGTGGTAGCCATCCAGATAGATAAATAGCCTACCACCTGGATGTGGATTGTTTTATCGCTTCTTACGACAGGCCACCCCAAAGCAGAAAATTGTATTTTTTCTCCGATCTAGTTATACTAGCGCTTAAAACTTCTTCTTTATCTAATATATAAAATTCTCGTGTCACTGTTTTCGTTGCCATACTCCTCCGAAACGGCTTGACCGATTTTGATGAAATTTTTTGTGCTTATCCGGTATCTATGAGAATCGGCCAACATCTATTTTTCATCCCCCTAAATGTTAGGGGTAGTCCACCCCTAAATTTTTTTAATTTATTTTTTAGACAAAATTTTTAATTTCTATTTTTTTATGATACAGCATTAAAAGATACATACAATCCTAAATTTTCAACCCTCTACGATCAACCCCTATTTTTTACCGGGCAGGACGACGTCTGCCGGGACAGCTAGTATCATACAAATGTGTAAATTGAAACAATCCTATATAAATCTTACCAACATCGAAATACCAACACAACACCATTAACAGTGAATTTAAAACATAAACAAACCAACAAACACGAAACCAATCAACGTTCCCATTTGTATCGAGCTTCCTTTGCCGGCTCCTTGCCGGCGTGAGAGAAGTAAACAAAATTCCAACAAGGATATGAATCCCCCCGGGGGGTGAAAGGGGGTGAGTTCACCACCCGCATAGTTTTTTGTATGTACGTACGGGATGAATTTTTGTATGTGTTGGTGTTAAGGAGGCGTCAGATTCATTCGTGTGTCTAATTTAAATTAAATTTGATAAAACTAAATGTTACATACCAAATTAATTAAACAGTCAATTAAACAATTATTTAAGTTTAGTTTTAAATATAAAGTTTAATTTAAGTTTTATTTTCTTTTATTGTAACATATAATAAATAATTAAATTAACAGATCACTTATGAAACATGTACTTAAACTTCGAAATTAATATAAAATTGTTTTAAATTAACCTATCCAATCTAACACCAATCTAAAACATACCCTGAAAAACTATAGTGATTTATCAATGCCAAAAATATTGTAAATTAGCATAAGACAACCCTAGAAAAGTTTACTCAACATTTTTTTGTAATAATCGGCACACAAGCACACACCTTGTTATATTAAGCCAGTTATGCTTGTAATAGATAATATATAACCACTCTGGGGAGAATGAAAAGTGAAACAAACCTGCAAATGATGAAGTCTGACAACTTTTGAGGTTTTAATAAGATTCTTTTTGATTTCATATTTAAAGAAATTCAAGAGTATTTCTCTACACTACCTGCTACTGGAGAATATTTTTGAAGGGCATATATGTAATATAAAAATTAACTCTATTGCCTATGCTACATACGTAGTTTAAAGATAACGAACTGTAATAAACTTCTCAGCGACAAGTACAAATAAAATTTGTTTTACTTCATATTAAATGGTATTTGCCCGACTGGGTGGTTAACACCCCTGGTGTAAAGTATGTCGCCATAACAACCTTGATTTGTGTTTCGGCATTAGTGACCAAGTTCCAGTCTCATTAAGAGAGCAGCAGCGCATTTTTAGCCCCTTTGGAGTTGTAAATTTCCATAGGCGATGGTAACCGGTTTCCATCAAGTGGGTCGCCTGCCTGTCCGCTGAACCCATGCCATAATAAAAATGTCTACTTTGAGTTTTTTTAAAGTATGTAGGTATGTATATACATATGTAAACAATTACTTTTAGAAAAAATAATGGTGACTTAACAAACAGAGCATCAGAATTAAGTCCAACAAGTTCCCACAGGAAGACGTTGGAGTAAAGTACTAGTAATGTCAAAGCGTAAATAAAGTTCACTTATAAATGTGTATTGCCCTTAATAGTTTCTAGAGCGGGGTGGTCGCGTACGTTTTTCGGATAAGCTTTTTAGCCCCGGAAAAGGCGTGGGGGGATTTAATAGGGTTTTTTGGGTAAAAACTATAATATGGCGGAATGGGTCGTGTTTCCGTGTGAAAAGGTTTCCACCCCGGGGTGTTCGGGTGGGGTAATTAAATTCGAAAGTCACTTTGTTGTTATAAAAGTTATTGTTCTATATTAATATGGAAATGGAATTATTAAACAATATTTCTTTTAGCCAACCTTCTGGGCATCTCATCTTTAGATGACGTTGACCTAGGCTCAGTAGATATTCTATTACAATTACCTTTGCATAATCTTTGAATAATCTTTCATTTAAAATATTTTAATAAAAATATTTAAAATTATTATTGAAAGACGAACTTCTATGCGATTTGACTCTTAAAAATTATGACGTCAGAACTTGCTAAGCCAGTAGACAATTTAGGAGGCTTCATTCACGGATGGATAGAAGACGGTTTATTTCTGTCTTGCAACTTGTATTAATGACCTAAAGTGTTCATTTTGTTGTATGTGTTCATATTGATTCAATTTAGGCGATTAGTCTAATTTCAGGACAAGATGATAAAAAGGGTCTCAATTGAACTCACTGTCAACTACCCTCAAAAACTATAATATAATTTTAAAAATGGAACTCAATTTAACGGGTCCTCGGCACTCGCTGGAGGCGTGATATTAAAACTCGTGCCTCGAATACGGAACGGGCTCAATTCAAACTTGAATTTAAACATAGAACGGCGCGTTCCAAGTTTCCAAATTTGAAAATTAAAGCGACTTGGCGGGAATTAAATACAATATGGCGGCTTTGGGAGGACGTTTCGAGTAGACAATTGAAAAACATTGCGTGTTCATTTGAATTTTGTTTATAAGATTGAATAACTATGCTAATCTTTGAGGTTATATAATCAAAGATGCTAATGATTTATAAACCAAATTGTATCATTTGATTGAAAGGAACGTAATTGAAAGGGCAAGATGCTATTCAATGTCATTGTATGATCCAAGTTTATATTTAAATCTATCACTTTTGTTGATTACTTTAAATAGAAAGACAGAAATGAACTATATAATAGTGACTTAACGTTACCATGTAACGGTCATTTTGAAGAGTTTTTATTAACTTGGGTAAATAAACACTTATCGTTAGAATAAATAATAAAAAAAAACATCTATTTTTGGAAAATTATAAAACTAAACACTTCAAAATTATGATTTCTTTTTTGTCATGAAACATTATGGACATAATCCTCCTTTGTGGGAATGTTTTATACCAAAATGATTAAATGTTTAATACGGTTACACTTGCTATGAAAATAGCCCCCCCCCCATTTCCTTGAGCTCCCACGCTCAACTACGCAACGGTTCTCCAGAACATTTATTCCGCGTACAACAATGATCTGGAGGGAACTTCCCGCCGCGGTTTTCCCTTTGCGCTATGACATGGGTTTCTTTAAGAAGGGCGTTATAAAATTTCTTCGAGGTCGGCAACGCGTTAGCACCACCCCTGGTGTTGCAAACGTCAATAGGCGACGGTAACCATTTTCCATCAGCTGGGCCGTCTGCTTGTTTGCCTACTACAGGTTATAAAACAAAATTTAAGAAATAAATACATTAATTTAAACATACCAAAATTCCTTTTATATATTTTATTCCTTGGTCTATGATATTGGTCAATATTTTAAAACTAAAATGTTCGTAGACACAATATGTGATGTGTGGATCTTCATCAATTCTACGGAACCTTTTATTGTGCAAGTACCGACACGCACTTGTCCACCATCCTTTTTCTTTATGTGAAGAACGCTGAAGATTGTCTGTGTTCTCCATTCAACATTGAAGCACAAATGTAGGTATATCCAAAAAAGAAAATACAACTACCCACATATTGTATTTCCAGCCAACAAATTCTTAATTAAACACTATACAGGCGCCATAAACGAAACAAATACTTCAATTATGCGGCGTTATTTCTCAAAGTTCTCATTACCGTCCCCATTTCCACCTAGGAGTAATGTATAAATAACAATAATTTCTTGAAAGAGTCAAATTAGTGCGCACCTGTGCCTTAACTTGGAAATTTTACGTGTACCCTCCAACTTAAAGCTGTAATTAACAAAATTCATTCGCAACTTGTAACTAGATTTAAATAGTAAAGCAGTTCGACGATTAAGAATGTTCGAGTCATTTATCGATATTTAATATTTTCAGTTATTTTTGTTCATAATTAATATTTTGGAATTCACTCCTTAATAATCGGTTCGATTCGAGTGAAATAATACAAATGTTGCTCAATGCGTTATGTTTTTTCCTTTTAAACCACCACTGTATATTTGTATTTCTATATTTGTATGTTCGTTCTCTTTTTACAGCCTTGATTCTCATTTTTTATTGGTGTTCTTTTATCTCATATCATATATATAAAAATGAATGTTTGTCTGTGTCCTTTATAGAATCGTAAACTAGACATTTGATGATGTGATGATCTTTAGCAAAGTTGTTGTGCATGAGCCAAAGAAGGTTTCTGAGTTGGTTCACAATTGGACCCAGTAGGTGGCGCTGCTGCCAGCTTACAGAAAGAAAGCATGAACATTATTAAAGTTATTTCATTAGAAGTAGAAAAGAAAAGTTAGAAAGAATGTAATTTTAAAAAAATCTTCATCCTAGCATTAAATCTTGGAAGCTCTGAACAGCTCCTGATTTCCTTCTAGTCCATCTTGGATTGCAGTGTCCGTTTTCCTACTTTTTCTCTCCCACTTCTCTTCTCATCTATTATAATAATTATAATGTCAGCCCATAAATGTCCCACTGCTGGGCTCGGGCCTCCCATTATAGGGGAACGGACAGTATACCCGCCACGCTTGTCCAAGGCGGCTTGGCAGGTTTGACACATCGGTTATCTCGATGTGCAGGTTGCATCACGATGTTTCCTTCACCGTTATTAGCACGTGGTAATTGTACAACTTGACTCCGTCATCTATGCATTATCATCATACGCATGTTATCAATAAAATCTTTTTTGAGCCTCCCTTGTTCTACCGAGATAAACCTGGATGCGTTCGACGCATCTGATTTGCATCTGCTCCATTCTAGATCACGAAGTCCAGCTTCCAATTTTTTCTTCTTTACTTCGTGCAACCATTACCATACATATAATGCATCAGAACATCAAGCCAACATTCCTTAGGCTTGTCCATTCTATTGGCCTAGTGCAGGCAGTATGTCTAGTACTTAACTCCACCAAATTAGTCGATTTCGATAATATGAAAAATGTTTATCGACATAAATGTTACACATCACTATTTACCTTACAAAGACGCTAAGAAATTATGTATTCCCCTTAGCGCAGAGTCGGCTGTTCTTTATTGAATTTGTTCGGTTGTGTCGGCGAACGGCGTCGGCGAACATTAGAGTCGGCGAAATACAGGTTTCGCGAATGTCGGCGACTGAACCACTATTTTAGGGTTCCACAGCTATTTTGACAAAAACGGAAGCCTGTTATAATCACGTCTGTAATTTTTAACCGACTTCCAAAAGGATGAGAATCTTTATTCGACTGTAATTTTTTTGTAAGTTTCTTTCTTGATTTCTCTGTTAATTTTGACCTATATTCCTGAGGTGGTTCTATTGTCACCCAGTCAGGATCTGACGTGGATCCTAGGGAAACCGGAAACAACCCTTGTTGACGAGTTCAGAGTGCCTACACTCTTCGTAAAGAAAAATTTGTAAACGCCAATGCCAATTTCTACAGGCGCTTAAATTATTATTTCCAAGGCTATTCAAGCAGCTAAAAAGTAGGAAATATTTGAAAATATTAACATGACATTTAAAAACATCCTCAATATTTTCAAAATTGACTAATAAACATGACTTTTTAGCGAAAGAAATCTACCCTCAATATATGTATGGTAGCTATTTTGAATTTTTATTTATTTTTCAATTTTACTATAAATATTGCGTATATCTTTCACCCACATAGCGTAAGCTAAGTTACGAAGACAAAATAAATGATAAAAAATTGACTTAACTGAAAAGAATAAAAAAATTATATACAACATCTTGAAGTCGGTGCATTTTGCAATTTTATTGTTCTTTATGTTTTACTTAACAGCAACTTCAAGATGCTGTAGAAAACATTGACTTTTTGCTTTTTTGGTTTTAATTCGGTTTTGTTTTATAAATATTTTTTTGGTAGAAACTGCTTAGGCTATATTAATGAGAAGTGTCCAGTAGAGCTGGCGCTGTTTTGAATTATATCATGGTGCCCGGTAATGTAAATGGCAGGCCCAATGCACGCGTCAAAAAATCTATGTAAAAACTAATAATAGTATGTAAAATAGGACAGTTTAACGTTATCTATACATATAATAAAATTGTAGAGGTCAAATTTCTGTACAATTAAAAAATATACTAAAAACCGAGTCAGGGGGATGTAAGAAGTGCAATAGAACTAATTTAGATTATTTCAAATTTTTTGTTTCTCTGTTTGTCTGTCTGTTTGTACCGGCTAATCTCCGAGACAACTGGACCGATTTACATGAAATTTTGTATGGTGATAGCTTATATCCCTGATCAACATATAGGATACTTTTGATCCCGAAATATGAAAGAGCTCCCGTGGGATAGTTAAAAAACCGCACCACGCGGACGAAGTCGCGGGCAGAAGCTAGTATTAAATAAAGTAAGAAGTAAAATTGAGCTTGCTGTAGTGAATGTGTAAGTAGAATTAGAAAGTAGTGCCTATCACTTAGAACAATAGTACCCATGAAAATATTTAATGAAACAATCTAATATATAAAATTCTCGTGTCACAGTTTTCGTTGCCATACTCCTCCGAAACGGCTTGACCGATTTTGATGAAATTTTTTGTGCTTATCCGGTATCTATGAGAATCGGCCAACATCTATTTTTCATCCCCCTAAATGTTAGGGGTAGTCCACCCCTAATTTTTTATTTATTTTGTAGACAAAATTTTTAATTTCTATTTTTTTATGATACAACATACCAAAATACATGCAACCCTAAATTATTAACCCTCTGCGACAAACCCCTATTTTTACCGGGCAGGACGACGTCTGCCGGGACAGCTAGTAGTATTGATAAAATATGTTTAGACCCATAATTTTTGAATATATATGTACACAAATTAGATATAACAAACAATGTAATAGCATTAAGTAATATTGTAAACTCACTTTTTGGCAATAAAGAAAATAAAAAGACGAACAAAAGAAAAGGAACAAAAATGAAATAGATGAAAAGATAAAATAGAAATAAAAGAAAAACAAACCCCAAAAAAGCATACAACCCGAGCAACCTCGTCAGCTTGGAGAGAGGAGAGCATTAAGAAAAAAAAAACTGGAGAGGTGTCAAGGGACACCCGGATGGAACGAAGTTCCTTTCGATTAATTAGTGAAGGAATTGTAATAAAATTTTATTTTTTAAGTTATAAAAATATAATATAATATAAACTTAATCAGTAGGCTCAATTTTAGTAATAATTGGCTTGTGGTAACTGAAGTAGGAAACATATGTTTGGGATTCTATTTATTTAAATGATAACCTTTACATAAGTCTATCCCTAAATCTATCCCATTATCCGGAATAAAAAGTATACCGTGGCCACCCTCGGTATAAAATTTACATATATGCTGAATTTCAACCAGATCGGTCTATTACTTTTTCGGCAAAAGCATAACAAACAAAAAGACAAATATACATTTATCCCGGAAACTATCCCACTTTTCGGGATAAAAAGTATCCTATGTTCATTCTCGGCATCCAAAATATATATATATATATGTATATATATATATATATATATATACATCGCCCACTTCGACCACACCGACCAAATGCACCATAATGACAAAAATGGCAAATCACAAGAGTGTCGTTACAACTTTTTTGGTCTTAAAATTTTCCGCCTAGCCCCCCATTCATACCGTGCGATAAGGAACTACGTTCCAAAATAACACGCGTCATCGCCGTGTGTACAACTCGAAGGCGAACAAACGTCGTTGACTGTTGTGTACTTATTGCAAAACAGGACAAACATAGACGAATCCGCAGGTAACCGATAGCAAGAAATAAATTAAACAACATTTCTTAACAAAGCAATTAAAACGTCTCCTATTATTTACAGTCCTCTTATCTTCAAAGGGGTGAACTATAGAAATTACTTGCCTTATTAATGCTATTGACAATAGCTTCCGTTGGTATATCAATTGTACGGTTTTGCGATGGATTTTGAATCTAAACAGATGATGTTTAGGTAGGTTTTAGCTTGGTAGTGTAATGAAGAAGGTTTTATGTGAAGACTAGCTATGTCCCTGACTTCGTTCACACGGGGCTTAGACAAAAAGCACTCATATATACCCGCTATATCTGCCCTGCTTACAGCAAACGCAGTACTTGCAAATGACAAAGAAAAAATGTGTTAGACATGCTTTTAGATAACTAAACGACATGACGATGTGCTATTGTTACACGCCGACAAAGTGAATGCACTCCCGCAGTTTATTACCTTTCCCGCATTTGGATTTCTTTTGTTTACGTTGTGATTAAAATTTGTAAAAAATGATCATATTGTTATTGCAGTCGTTAATGGCCGCAGGTGTGCAGATAACGTTTTCTTAGAAAATTCAGTCCACGCAGTCAAGTGTTGTACTGTATAGTTTAGTATGAAACAATACCCGGACGCAGGGGTGAGGCAGTCAAGCGACGATTACGATACGAGCAAGATGTGTAAATTCGATAATCTATGTAGTGACGGACTTTGCGCGTGTTATTGAATCGTGCAGTTTGTACTGGTTGTGCTCAGTTATGTTTGTACCTGTGTTATACGTGTTTATATAGTTCTAATAAATTCTATAGTGATTCCAAGGGCATTTAAATTCGAGTCCCGTAACTCGTAACAATACCCTTATACCTTTTAACTTTCAAAAAATTATTATGTAGACATTAGACTTAGAGTGTCTATAAAACTGAAGAAAGATAATAGAATTGTATAATTTATTTAAATAACTGAAATTCATCCTAATGTTTTTAAGAGCACCGTATTCATTGGACGGATTTAGAGTCAAAGTTTTTTTTTTTAATTATCAAGGATTTTGAGACTAGGAAAGAAGGTAATTAAAATTTTATATATGCCATATCTACGTACTTTCTTTTAATGAAAAATAATGCACAGTATTACTTTCATATCAATACGTCCATTGAAATTTTTTGAAAATCAATTTTTAAAGTGCTGAATTAATATAACAAGGATTTTAATATAATACTAGCTGTCCCGGCAGACCCTGTCCTGCCCTGAAGAAATAAAATTTAGAACCCGATTGCAGCGCCATCTACAGGGTCCAATAAGATGTAGGCTATCCTATCTTTCAAATTGGATCAAACTGCACACGGTGAGCAAATTTGATTAAAATCGGTTAAGTAGTTTAGGAGTCCATCGCGGACAAACAACGTGACACGTAATTTCTATATATTAAGATAAGATATTGTCAACAAGTTATTTTTTTTGGTTTTTCAAAGTATACCACCAGCTGTTCCTAAAACATCGTTTTAAAAAACAGTAGGTGCTGTAAAGCGTAATATTTAACTATAAAGAAAATGCGAATCCCACACGAGATGTCCTAAACACACACACAACAACGAAGACTTTCTTTCTTCTTATCGCTTATTAACCTAATATATAATATATTCTTAGCTAATCTGGCGATATCGGTAATGCATAAATTCACATAGTTTGATTAAATATTAAAAAATGTGAATTAAACTTTTATTAAAACACCAGCGGGCCCAGAAGATGTTGTCCTGCCCTAAAAATAAAATTTAGAATCCGACTGCAGCGCCATCTGCCGGGTCCAATTGTAAGTAAATAAATCTTTATTATTTCAGAGAAACACGACATTTTAATTTCTCGAATTCGAATTAAATTGTGTTCTTATATATTGCGGGCGTGATGAGATGGCCGGGAGAAGGCAAAGGGACGTGAAAGAAGAAGCAGGGGAATAGCGACTTACCTCGCTACCAGTACATCGCCACTGCAATCGTCCCCCGGGGGTTCACACACTCGCTAAATTTGCAAGGAAAATTTAAAATTCTTTAAATTAAGTTATAATGGTTTACTTTGTTTTACCAACAAACCTTTCTCTATATATCGCGGTCACAGTACTGACACTGAGTTGAATGTTTGTCTTGTATTGCGCATTCGTCATTTGAAAGTTCATTCTTTTCATGATGGCGAGGATGATGATGAAGAATTTATAAGATGTTCCCGGCGCAATCATATATATACTTTTACGACCGACAAAGAGCAATTCGCACCTGCAGTTTTTTACCTTTCCGCATATGGACTTCGTTTATTTACTTTGTGTTTAAAATTTGTAATGAGAAAAAACAGTTCATTGTGTGTTGTGATCTTTATTGTCATTGGCCAGGTATTTTTGGAAATTCAGTCCACGCGGTCGAGTATTGCGTCGAGATATATTTTATTTGTACGGTATAAAGCAATACCCAACGGAGGGGTGAGGCAGTCAAGCGATAACCACAAGCATAGCAAGACGTGTGTACATTCGATAATCTGTGTGTTATTGAATCGTGTATTACGGTTGTACTGGTTGTGTTCAGTTATATTTGCATTAAATAATAGTGATGTTGCATGTTTACGCATGTAGAATGACTATTATTTTATGCTTATGTAATTATTATATTATGTATGTCTTTCAAGACCACGGGCCATAAAAATGGCCCGGACTTTTGGAGGGCTTGCGTGGGGCCATGGGGAGGCCAACACGTAGAGGCCCCTTGCCAAATTTAATGTAAATATGTGGCGTGAGACTGACCGGCGATTATCCCTGCCTACACCATATAATAATGCACCCAAGGACAAGCCCCGGCCAGTGTAGGACTATTGTGGGAAATGAGAAGAGAAAGTACCAGGCTATTGGGGTGAACTGTTAGTGGTACTAGCGGTCTGGGAATATGGGGACTATGGCGTCTGCCCGTCGCAATGTACAGGGAACATGGAAAAATGGGTAGACGGTGACTCGCCACTCTCTGCATGGGCCTCAAAAAATGCCATAGAAGGCAGGGGCAACATGGGTGTGAGTGGCTAAGGGGTGTAGAGACGTGGGCTGCAGGTTCACTGAAGCTACTTCTGACGTGATGCCATTTATCACTTCCACCCCTGGAACTTGAGCCTTAGCTCTAGCGATCTCCACTCCGTGCCGGCTGGCTAAGGCAAGCACGGAGGCGAGGGCCTTGTCTTGGCCCCCGGAGTCAGGTACGAGGTGTCGCTACTCTACTAAGGTTGCGCCACAAAGCCCCCCTGCGGGTTCATATTATTGTTAATATTAACAATCACATTAATAATAATTATTATTGTTATTAATGTGATTGTTAGTTTTTTTTTGTTTCCATGGACTGATATGGACGCTAGTCCAAAAGTCCTTAAAATAAATAAAAAGATAAAAGTTATATTTGTACCCGTGTTTGTATAGTTCTAATAAATTCTATAGTAGTTCCAACGGCATTTTAATTCGAGTCCCGCACTCGTAACAATACTTACAAAGAAACCCAAAACCCCAAGATTAGGAGCTAGTCACCGACGCAATTAGATATCTTTTTAATGCCAACCAAATCCGGCTCTGTGTGAACCCGCACGGAAAATATAAATTGGGATTCATATATTTCAGTAGTGGTGGCGTCGGGCGTGAAATGGGGGGCGCGGGCGGCCCCACCGACCCCCCATTTCACGAAAGTGTTTTGAAAAGTAGTTCGCCGCCCTTAATTCCTTTAGTTTTACTGGCTTTTTGGATGGTTTTTAGCTCAGACCCCCCTTCCAAGGGGTATTTATAAGGGTCGATGTTTGGTTAGGCCGACCTTTTTTAGCCATTCGGGACCGGATAGTTTTAGTTTTGCAGTTGTAAAATTGTGTGATATAGTATTTTCTGTTGAAGTTTTTCGCTGGCTGTTCTCGCCGGTATTCTGTTTTGTTTTCGTGTTTGTTGTTTTGTATATTTGTTAACAGTTAGTTTTATTAGGTTTCACATAAAACAGTAAACGTTTTCTGTAGATGTAAATTTGAATACGTTCTTTTTTACACGAGACTTGAAATACCCGGAGTGTACTTTTCGGGAAACACGGACTCTGGTAGTGCATTCCACAATTCTGCCGGATGTAGAAGGCTAGGCTGGCTCTGTTCCTGCATGAATAAAATACTTAATTCTTGACAAAGTAGAATAGAAGAATAGAATAGAATATACTTTATTGTACAATAATGCTACATAAAATCGATAACATTAAATAAAATTACAATCGGCGGTCTTATCGCCCATGGCGATTTCTTCCAGACAACCTTTGAATCGAGTATAGGAAGGACAACAAAAGTCGGTAGTTGCTAAACCAGCACTCATACAATAATTTCGTTTATTAATTAAAAAATAAATAGTAACATATATGATAATATATATAGTAAAACAAATACACATATTATGTTATATACATACAAAAGTAAACAATAACATTATAGCTTGAGGTAGTAATATTTAACTAATCTGTTAAAAGAAGGTAATGATCGTGTCTGCTTGATGTTTAGTGTTAATGCATTCCATAGTTGAATGGCCTGGATGGTAAAAGACTTGTTGTAAAAACAACGTAATTTGTCTGTTGTTACGAGTGCTGTCAAGTATTGTTTCGTTTTTTTCTTAATGGCCGATTTCTATATCTTACTCAATTTCTATTTATCTAACGACTAGACGTTCGATCATGAAGCTGTACATCCACTAACAGTCACATAGTTCAGTACTTACATTAAGTATTAATGAATTAAACTTCATACAAGCGAGACCGCGTGAAAACCCCAGTCATTTTTATAAAGAAAATATTTTAGAAAAGGGGAAAATTAATTAACAAACCTCAAAATGATGTTGAAAAATTGATTAAAGCCCCCGCCGACCGCATCGCGTTCCGTTCCTACCGGGGAGTTAGTTCTACCTACACGGAAACGTCAAAGTTTCGCGCGAGGGGGCGTCGCGGGCGCTAAGAGGGGCAGGGGGCGTAAGGAAGGCTGGGAGGGCGTCTAGGAAAGGGGGCAAAAATGAACCACGGCCGAGCTGAAGACGGATCGCAGCAAGTTTAAATTTAGAACAAGGAAACATTGTTTCGCTTTTGTGGTCTTTTGAGATATTGCTGGCTGGTTTTTTGATGCGAAATTATGGATTCTAGAATAATATATAATCTATAATAGATATATCTATACTAATATTATTAAGCTGAACAGTTTGTTTGTTTAAACGCGCTAATCTCAGGAACCGCTGGCCTGATTTTAAAAATTCTTTTAGTGTTGGATAGTACATGTATCGAGGCTTTTATTTAGGAAGGCTATAGGCTATATTATATTTTCAAAAAATTAGGGACCCTTACTAAAAGTCCAATAATGTAACCCAAGGTGTAAAAAAATTACCCGAAAAAACCTTACACGGCGTGCGCTGCAAAACTATTGATTATAGAACAAAACTATATACTACCCATTGAGTTAGACGTTTATATGATCTAAGATACTACTACTTTGCAGAACATATAATCTATTATAATATATAATATTAATATTATAAAGCTGATGAGTTTGTTTGTATGTTTGTTTGATTGAACGCGCTAATCTCAGGAACTCCTGATCTGATATTTGACTGACTATATAGACGACGGTGAACAGGATGCATTTGTTTTTAGATTTCTTGTCTGTTTGTTCGGGATTCACATAAAAACTATGGGGCCGATTTCGATGCGGTTTTCGCTAAGCGACAGATAATTTTTAGACTTAAATTCTGCGCTACTATTTATCTCGCAAATTCCGCGGGATTTTTCTGGGAATGATTTAAAATGGCCATATTGATAACTAAATCGAATTTTAATGCGATTTTTGCCCTTATCGATAGTAACTTTTATGTAATAAAATATCTGATACTGTTTATGCAGGGAATCTCGGGGGAATTTTCCCGGAAGCGTTTCGAAGTTCGGTTGGTGTTCGGGTGCATGAAAATTAGCTTATACTACCACAGTTTTCACTAAGACTATATATGTATATCTTATATTCTTTTTTAAATGTCAAGATACATTTTATCTACTTTAATTTTTCCGTCTCTTTGCCTGTTAAACCATGATCATTCTCAGATTAGATATTTATTATTTTCAGCATATTTGACACAAACCAATAGACTGCCAGACAAAATATAAAATTGATATTGTTATAGTTTTTAAGCTTTATGTTCCTTATTCCATTCTTTATAAATTCGTTTCTTAGCATTAATTTTTATATCAGTTTTTTTGTATATTAATGATATAGTTTATTTTAATATTTGTTTAGAATAGTACTCGTGATTTATTTTTTGTTTTGTTTCGTTTTGTCAATCCGTAAGTCACTTGAACGGCTCTAGCGGAAGACCAGCGCTGGTTTTTTTTTTTACATGAGGAAATGCGTTGTCGCATCGTCAGCCGCGCGGGGGATCATGCGCGGCCGGTATGTGGGGCTCCCCGACGCCGATTAATTAGTACGACTGGCGCCGGTATACCCACTAAAACCTCATGGGAGCCTTCTTCCGCCTACCGCCGGGGTCACGGTACATGCGCGAGCTTACCCCGCAACCCCGGCAGCGGCTGGCCGCCTCGTAAACAGAGGCGGCCTCTCCTGTGTGCGGGCCGGGGAATGACGTTTCCCCGGCCCTGAGAGGGACACGCGGCTGCCTCTCGCGCCCTCTCGCGGCATTAGTGCGGGCGGAGGTCTTTCTGATCCCCCAGACCTCGACGCCCGCTGCCGCCCGCCCGTGGCTGCTAGGAGTCACGGGCGCTATCCTCCTTCGGTGGGGGAGGGGGAGGCTGCGAGTATTGCTCCTGCGCCTTCACCCCTCCCTCTCCTTCCTCCCCTCCTCGCCGCCACGCGCTCTCAGCAGCGTCAGCGGCGGGGGCGGGCTTTGCGATAGGGGGAGGGGAGGCTGCGAGGATTGCTCCTGCGCCATCACCCCTCCCTCTCCTTCCTCCCCTTTTCCCCGCCGCCTCGCGCTTACAGAAGCGTCAGCGGTCGGAGTCAGGGGAGGCCACCTAACTTCGGAAGGGAAGAGTGTTTTGGGAGGAGGTTTGGAAGGAAGGGAAGGCTTTTAGGATGAGGAGGCGGAAAGGTGGGACACCACTGTCACGGAGTGAAGGGGGGAATGTGACAGTGGCCGCTCGGGGCCCCGGGGACGCATCCCCTTGTACCGCTTCCTGGACGGAGGGGAGTCCAGGGCGCCACCCCCTGGTGGGGAGGGGGGGTTGAGCCAACCAGCATTATGCTGAGGTAGGACCGATTCAGTATTTTCCTATTTATAAGTACGTGTGTATGTAGTTCTGAATAAATATTTTCTTTCTTTCTTTATAGTAAATAGGTTTCTGTATCACCACGATCATGTCCAATGCCGGACGATGATGCGGTCGAAAATGGAGCACACTTACCTGGATGGTACCTATTCACTTGACTTGAGGATACCCGGATTGAACTTTTCGGGAAACACTGACTCTGGCAGTGATTGCCGAAGTTTTTTTTATCACGTATGGATTCGCGTTTGACCACTATCTCGCTATATTTGAACCGAGATATGGTCTAAAGTTGAGCACGCTAACCTAGGAGGTACCGTACACACAAGATCAATTTCAAATCATACACCATCCCACCTTTTTTTTTGGCCAGGGGAAATCCGCTTGAGGGCTAAGCTGCGACAGGCACAGAAGCCTGGGGGATGCTCGCGACCCGGTGAGACAGTGTGGGATTCGCCAGATCGGGGGTGGCACTAGCGCGTCCGGTCAAAACCGGTGCCACGCTATTGCCACTCCCCAGTTAGGGATACCCACTAAAACCCCTGGGTGCTCCGTCCTGCGCCTTATGCCAGGACTACGGGAATAGGCTGCCCGGCTCCACATTCCCTGGCAGGCGTGGGCCCCGCTCACTAGGCCTCTTCCAATGCCGGGGGAGCTACTCCCCCGGCGACGTCTCGGTCTTTTCCGGGCGTGGGGCGGTCTGTAACGCGCCTCACGGGAAGAGAGATGAGCGCGCGCGGAACACTCCCGCTCTCATCTCGACGGCATGTGCGGGTGAGTGAGAACCTCTATACCCCTAGAGGCCCCACCCGCAACCCTACAATAACCACTATGGCAAAAGCACTACACACTATATCATACCCAAATTAATAAATCAATTGCCCACTTCCCTAAGGGAATCTTTAAATGAGATTTTTTTTTTAAAACTATTATTTAGATAAACAAAATTGCAGTGAAGCGTATTAATTATATGAACGTTTTATTTGTTTTTTATTGTTGTATAAGTTAAAATAAGTTTTTTTTTCTTCTCTTTTTTTGTAATTTTATATATTTAATTTCTTTTTTACTTGAATTGCGAGGGTGTGTTGCATCACACGCAAACCTCATAAGTTTAAGTGGTGCTTTATATGTATTTATCACGTAAATTTTTGATATAGATAAATAAATAAAAAACCGAGACTTGAAAACACCCATGTTGTAGGTTTTCGGAAAAACAGACTCTGGCAGTGTGTTCCACTCCTTTGCGGTGCGCATAATGAAGGTGGTCTCAAAGAACTTTCTTCGTATAGGTAGAATGTCCACCATATAGCGGTGCCGCATGCCAGTACGTTTGGTTGTCAAATGATGGAAGAACGGTAAAGAAGGTAGAAGGAACGTTTAGTTCGCACTGGTAGCGTTTCCACTATGTGTCCCCGGTATCACGCGGGAATTTCAAGTCAAGTGTGGACAAAGTCGCGGGCATATCCCTGTCCATAATAATATAGAACGTTTTAACTTGGAATATCACAGGAGGATATACTATATTATACAACGTAGGACCTTACTCTGCCGATATTTAGTGGAAATACCAAGCAAGCGTACTAAGTGCTTTGCTTCCACTTTCAATACGTGCCAAAGGGAGGTGTGAGTCAGTCAAGGGGCAATTACGATACATGCAAGACGTGTACATTCGATTAGCTATATAGTGACGGACTTTGCGCGCGTTATTGAATCGTACAATTTGTACTGGTTGCGTCCAGTTATATCTGTATTATACGTGTTTGTATAGTTCTAATAAATTCTATAGAAATCCAACGGCATTTTAAATCGAGCCCTGTAGCTCGTAAAAACATGATGATTTGTGGTGTGACAAAAGATGTATGTCAGAAGAGGAGCGTGGAAGGAAAAGACATATTGTGCCGACGTCAATTAATTGGGATATAGTGAAAGGAAAGAGACAGATTAAGTGATGCTAATTTTTCGATTTTGGTAAACATGCGCGTCAAGTTATCGTAAAGCCGCGTTTTCACAATAAGAGTTGGCTCGGACCGAGTGCACTCGGATGTCTACTCGGACGATACTCGTATTGTGTAAACACCGTACTCGGACGTCGGTACGCTCGGATTAGGTGTTTACATAATACGAGTATCGTCCGAGTACACTTCCGAGTGCATTCGGTCCGAGCCAACTCTTATTGTGAAAACGTGGCTTTAAAGGGGATACCGTAAATCACTAAAGGATATTCCTACATTGGGACTCTTGTAATAACATTCACAGTCCTGCATTGTGCAGCGGACTGCAATACAGGACCGTGAATGAATGACACTTTACATACATAAATCACCATAAAGCATCTGGCTTGAAGGCCTAGTTGCTAAGCCATAAATAAAAAAAATACCATAGAGCATAGTTGAGTTCTGCACTGTATTAACGGAAAACAATTGATTCGATATTTAAATTTCAAAATATTATTAGAAGGACCGTAAATCACTAACATAAATTACCATAGAGAATTGCCGAGTTCTAAATTTGACTTTGGTATAAGACGGCGCCGGCAAAATAGTGGAGCTATCAACTTATGATTGTCAAACAACAGGCAAAGCGGGCTTAACTTCGAGCCGTTTCGTTCGGCCGTGGTGAAGTGATGGGCCGCGCATTGATTCGATTATAATCAATACAAAGTATTTTTGTTTGATTAATTTAATTATTTAAATTTTGTTATTTAAAGATAAACTTGCAAAACAAGTTAACTGAAAAACATACGATATCATGTTATCATATCAAAAACAATATTCATGTGTCATGATTTTTTGAATTAGGAGAATAAAATTGTATTTTTTAAAGTATTCTTGAATTTTTATAGTCCAAGATCCCAGTCATCGCAGACTTACGTGATTTTAGGCAAGATGAAATTTTATAACCCATGTAAAAACTAGCCTAACTACATTGACGTAAGTTAGCATGGTTGAATATCTGTTTAGCTTAGCCAGTCCATTTCTTTCTAAGTTTATGTTAAACTATCGATACTAAAAATTTCATCTTTCCTAAAATCACATATGTCTGGGGTGACTGGGATCCCATTCTATTACATAATTAGAAAATACATACATACATACATACATAACTTCACGCCAGGTCCCTTGCGGGGTAGGCACGAACAACAGAGCGCCATTTAGGCTTATTCTGACACACCTCACTTGCTTCTTTGACATTCATAGTTCTTGTCATGCACGCTCGTCTGTTCTTAAGGCTCCTGACATCACCTAGAAATTAGAAAATATTTCTTAATTTTCAACACAATCGATACTTACAAATTATATTTAAGTACCTATTATATTATGCATGTCAGTGATAAATAAAAAAATGAGTGCCTGTACTAATGTACACGCGTAAGAAGTGAAACTTCTTTAAATTGGTTAAATAAATAAAAAAGAAAAAGATGACGAAGAAAATGTGACGGTATTTTTTTTTTCCAACGACGATAAAGAAGTTTCACTTCAATAAAATTCGATAATTATGATAACATGTATCAACACCGTTGAAACACTATCACTTCGAGAATTGCTATTACAAGAGTCAAAAAATATTTTTCTATATAATAGTGTTTTTATATTTTAAACCATGACACTACTTTGTCAGAGTTTGGTTATAATTTTTATCTTGTTTGTATTTCCTGTTGTTTGTCTGTTTTATTTTAATTTTATCCTCTTTTTATTTACAAAGTCGTAGATATTTTTATCTTTAATTTATAAAGCTACTATAGTGTTATTTAATCGATACTGGCAACATAAACAGAATTTAAAAATATAATATTCCCTTTCTAATTTTAAACTTATTCCATTTTCAAATATTCCATTCTCGAATCTAACAACTATAGTCAGCATCCCTAAGTCTAGCGTTGGCTTCGTTCTCGTTCGTAGCAAGTTTTGATAGAATTTTCAATTACCTTCCTTTGTTTCAAGAGTCCCCCCCCGCCTCCTTCCTCCGCATACACTTGAGATACTTTGTCGTTGCCGAAATACGTTTTAGAGTTTCATTTTAGATGAGTACTATAATTTATCCTCGTCTACTCACGAGTTGAATGAATAATAAGAGTATGATTTCATAATCAGAAACGTGGTGTGATTCCAAGGTTTCTTAAGGGGCCCATTCACGGTCCTGCATTGCAGTCCGCCTCATAATTCAGGACTGTTAATATTGTTGCAGCCTGCATTGTGTCCTGCAGCACCGAATAGAATGCCTCTTAAGTCCTGCAAGCCCCACCCACTGTAGAACTGCGCTGCAAGATCATGTATTTGGTCCCTTTATTGTAGTATATGCGCGGGTATATCTCATCGCCCTACTCCATTCTTTTTGTTCCAAACGTCTATAGGTGTCGGTAAATACTTTCCATGAGCTAGGTTGACTGTGTGTTTGCCAGATCAATAATGTTACAAGCTAAGAGCCGACAAGAACAAATTCCACCTGCATATCTGTAAAAACACATTTTATTACCTGTCGGCATTTGAACGAATTGTAATTCTTTTATGGTTCTTCTTTTGTTTACTTATTTATTTGCATACGTTTCTAGAGAATAGCCTATTGTTCTATTGTAATCGTTTACGGCCGTTTGCAGCTATAATCATTAACCAGGTGTTACGGATTATAAAGTACAAGCTGAATCTAGGGAATTCGGTCCAGATTGCCAGGCGGGCACAATGAATTTGTGCAGTGTAAAACGAGGACCTGTTTGAGGAAGGGGGCAGTTCAGCGACGAAGTCCGTCACTATATCGCTCGTCGAATCTACAGGTCTTGCTGGTATCGTAATCCTCGCTTGACTGCCTTACCCCTCCGTTCGGGCATTTATTTATTTATTTATTTGGTTTAGCAACAATTACTTACACTAATGCAAAGGATGTACATTGCTTTACAAAAAAAGACACGACAAATGCAGTAATCACTTATAGGCAAACACTACATGCAATTTGATATATTGTAGTTTGAATAAACTAAATATAATTAATTTAAAGAAGAAGAAGAAGAAAAAATATAACTGAACACAACCAGTCCAAATGTAGCTTGAATAGCTATTAAGTTCCAAACATAAAGAAATTTAAAAAAAAGAGAAGTTAATTAGCAATGTTTGATGCAATTATTCGACGAAATTTGTAATATGAATTTGCATGTAGATCAGTAATATCACTGCAAAAGTTTATTAAGTTACATAGCCTAGATATGGGAGAGTTGGCACCAAGAACTGTGCGACGTAAAGGCGGACACAGGGGCGTAATAGGTGTTCGAGGGCATCTAGTCGGTATTTTCAAACTGAAGCCATTAAGCAAATCGGGTCAGTCAATCAATCCATCAAATAATTTAAAAAAAAAACTGCATATCTAAAGTATCCCTGCGTTTGTTTAAAGAAAATATTTTAAAATTGTTTGCATTGTTTTATAGTAAACTGCATAATACAACAATCGACTGCGTGGGCTGAATTTTTCCAAGAAAACGTTATCTGTACACCTGGTTAATTATTCCTGCAACGGCCAACAAAGTCGAAAGCAATAGCTTATTGATTAGTTGCAAATTTTAAACACAAAGTAAACAAGAGAACTGCGGGAAGGGTTATAAACCACGTGCGCATTTCTTTGTTAGTACGTAACAATATACATATAAGATTGGATAACAATAAATTTGTAAAGTTACACAATTTCCGTACGCTATATAACCTTTGAAGGTGGTAATTATTTTCGCGCTTCAATGTAATACGTCATACTTGTTACGGCGTCTTGTGCGCGCCTCGTCACGACATTATGCAGATGTCACGTTCATTTGAATTCGGAATGGCAAGATGGCGCGCGGATTACATATGGCGGCTGTCAGTGTGATTTAAGATTAGGATACAATTGATCAAAGTGAAGACTGGGTGCCTGTTCACGTTTACGCGCGGGGGCGACCGACCGAAGTTTTAAAGATCAACAAATGCCATCGAAGAAATTGTATACATTACAAGACCTTCTAATTTCAAAACACCGTATATTATTACCCTTATGGATATTTTTATTTGTTTTAGATATTATTCCATTGCATTATAGTGCGAAATTGTACAATAATATATAGCGGTCAGCATTTTTCGTTTCGGTTACATGTTTTCGCCCAGCTCCAATCCGCCGACTAACGTGCGATAAGAAATTTCGTTCCGTTCCAAAATAAGCATAAGAAACGTGTGTAATAGTGCGGCAGAAATGGGTAACAGTGTGCTAAGACGCACAATTGAGCAGTTGACACATTTCACACTGGATTCTAATGTAAAAAAATGTTCCTGTAAAAGAGAGTGCATTAAAATACCATATTATGTCCATACTTTTAAAATATCATAATAGAAATATTTTAATTAATATTTAAACAATAATACGCTATTTGACTCGATAGAGACATGATGTGTCAACTTCGTATACTACGTATACTTCGCTCGTACAAAATCTAGGTGGCTTCCACTTTTTGTAAGATGATAAGAAATAACTTAGTTGCTTTGTGTATCTATGTTTAAAATATATAAGTGTCAGGCACGTTTGGTTTGCCCCCGAGAAGCCCTCATGGTACAAAAATATTACAAATATAAGGATCATATCGCTCTAGATAAAATATATTAACCATGAATGCCTGATGACCAATGTGAGCACGAAGTCGCTATATTAATGCCCTGTATGTGAACGAGCACTAATTAAAAAAGGTAGAAAAGCTTTTGACGATTTTATAGAAAACTAGCTGTCCCGGCAGACGTCGTCCTGCCCGGTAAAAAATAGGGGTTGATCGTAGAGGGTTGAAAATCTAGAGTTGTATGTATTTTTGTATGTTGTATCATAAAAAAATAGAAATTAAAAATTTTGTCTAAAAAATAAATAAAAAAATGTAGGGGTGGACTACCCCTAACATTTAGGGGGATGAAAAATAGATGTTGGCCGATTCTCATAGATACCGGATAAGCACAAAACATTTCATCAAAATCGGTCAAGCCGTTTCGGAGGAGTATGGCAACGAAAACTGTGACACGAGAATTTTATATATTAGATAATAATAACTTTTCAGTTGTATTACCATCGCCTATGGACATTTGCAACACCAAAGGTGCTACAAATGCGCTGCTGCTGTTTTAAGAGAGACTGGAACCTGGCCACTAATGCCAGAACACAACTCAAGGTTGTTATGGCGACATACTTTAGACCAGGGGTGGTAGCCATCCAGTCGGGCAAATGCCCTACCACCTGGCTTTGGGTTGTTTTGTTGCCTCTTACAATAAACAATAAGGGACTGGAGCCAGCAACCAAATAGAAAAAAATCAATGATTTATCTTTCATATTATAAAATTCTGAACATGCTGTGTCTGTACATTGAAGCTATTACAAAAAACTGTAATTCACTAAATAAACGACGGAGAACACAATGCAATTTTTTTTTGTCCGTTTATCTGTTTGTTAGGGATTCACTTTAAAACAACTGGGCCAATCTCGATGTTGGTTGGATGATGGTTATGGTTGCTCGAAAGCTGATTCTTAGACTTGACTTCTGCACTACTTTTTATCCCGAGAATTCTGCGGAAGATTTTCTGTGAATTATTTAAAATGACCAGAATAAAAAAAAGTCGAATTACAATGCAATTTTTTTCCCGATAGCAAATTTTTTGTATTAAAATGTGTGATATTTTTTATGCTGGGAATCCCGCGAGATTTCTTCCGGGAGCGGTTTTAGTTGTTCGGGTGCATAAAAATAAGCTAATTCCGACACACTTTCCACTAAAATGATTTTATTAACAGTGGTATTCAATCTGTACAATCAAACGTCACTGTCATTAACGTCAAAGAATAATGACAAGTGACTGATCATCGAGCTCCAATTACTGAACGCGGTCACAAGCATTTCTTGTATAATAATTTTGTTAAAATAACATAACTAACAGTTCCTGTAAAATGCTTAAAAATAATCATGTTTTTGTTTGTAAATTAGTTGATTTTCAAATTAATTACTATTTGCATGCCTGAAAAGGCCAAAACATGTAAAACAAAATAATATATTGTCATCTAATATTTTTACTGACCATGTTTTTAAGCAAATAAATCATTTGATTTGATACCGACAAAGACCGCACATCTGCATGTTGTAAATACGAAATATTTTATTTACTTCATGTTTAAACTTTAAAAACATCTATTGTTATCGTACTCGTTTTATGGCTGTCATTAAGTGTCGAGCTAATCCTTGTTTTTGTTGCATTGCGCCGAAGCTTGCCAGATATGCAACAAATTACTATATCTCGGAAATTGACTGGTGTTTCCGAGTGCCGAGCGATGCACTGGCACGCGGTCGATTTTTTTGTGTGTATAGTTAGTATAAAACAATGCCCGAACAGAGGCGTGGGGCAGTCAATCGACGACTACGATACGATTAAGACGGAAGGATAGTGACGGACATTGCGTGTGTTGAATTGAAGTGAATCGTGCAGTGTGAACTGGTTGCATCCAGTTTTATTTGATACTTCTTTTATACGTGTTTGTACAGTTCTAATAAACTCTATAGTAATTCCAACGGCATTTATTTTAATTCCTGTAGCTCGTAACAATACAAAGACTATAAATGCTGTTTACAATAATAATAAGAGAACAATAAAATGATAGCTTACATTCTTTGGAATTTCACGTGTGGACAAAGTCGCTGGAATATCCTAGTGTTTAAACATAAATATTCAAACAAATAGCAACCGTATTCGCACAGACTAATATCAAACAGTGGTAGAGGTTTCCAATTTAAAGTTCTATTAAAATTTGCAACGGCGGCTGTCAGAGGCAAACCGTGTGCTAGCAATATTAAGATTGGTTTAGAAAATGCAAACCAAGATATACTACAGTGTTATCTGAAAATTCTTTATTCGGATACGGCCACGTTTTACGGCGACAGTATTGTTGCTTATTCGTTGCATAGATACATAGCTTCACGCCAGGTCCCTTGCGGGGTAGACACGAACAACAGAGCGCCATTTAGGCTTATTCTCACATACCTCACTTGCTTCTTTGACATTCTTTCGAGCGTGCATACGCTCGTCTGTTCTTAAGGCTCCTGATATCACCTTCTGCTAGTACACGATCAATTTGATCATGGAAGGTGTGTCGTGACCTTCCGCGACTTCTGCATCCATTCACTTTTGTATTGTATATCTGTTTAATCATTCTTTCATCATACATTCTTTCCACATGCCCGAACCACCGGAGCATTCCTTTCCTTACCTTCACCCCGACACTCTCTTTCAGAACAACTCTCTTTCTTACTTCGGTATTACGAACGCGGTACGCGAGCGTCACTCCGCAGATTTTGCGCAGTGCTCGCATCTCGACCGCGTTTACTATACTTTCATGCTCTCTGTTCCATATCCAACTCTCGCTTCCATACATGAGCGTTGGTTGCATTCGTTGCATACATAAATTTAAATTGACACATCTGTTTCCCATACAAGTAGGCAGAGTATGAAGGAATGAATGAAAACTCTTTATTGTTCACCATAATCTTAAATCTAGACAATTGATATGGATACATTTGAATGGAATAATGGGCGGCCTTTTCGATTATAGCGATCTCTTCCAGGCAACCCAGTGTCTAAGGAGATTTAAAAAAAAATTACAAGAACCGATTTTTGGTGGCATATGAAACTAAAATAAAATATAAATAAACTCTTATATATACATATATAATGTCAATTTTAAAGTAGGAATAGTAATTTTGAGTGGAGTTATACAAAGACATTGAAACTAAAATATATTATGTAGCAGATCACTGCCAACGGGGAGCGTGCCCAGAAGGCTGGCTGCATTACCACGCTGTATGGCAATATTTATTTGTTGTGCGAAATATGAGCCAGCCTTCTGATCACGGGTAGTGTCAAAGAGTTTCTTACATATGTCTTTAAACAAACTCTTTGCCGACGGACCCCACGGGCCTAATGTTTCAACCCCAAACGGCACAAATATACGGTGATATCATAAATTAAATATATATTTGTATACATTCAAACAATACATACATTTATGTAATGCAACAATTTTATTTAATAGAGCAATAATGGTCATGGTAAAGTGAGGTGGAAGGTAGTAGAACCAGACATAAAGAAAAACTGTGTTTCCCATCGATTAGATTATCATTGTTTAAGAAATTGAAGTGTTTTTTATCCGTGCAGGAACGGAGAAAGAATACAAATTCCTGCGGCCGGGCGGCCTGTCGTAAGAGGCGACAAAACAACCCACAGCCAGGTGGTAGGGCATTTGCCCGACTGGATGGCTACCACCCCTGGTCTAGAGTATGTCGCCATAACAACCCTTAGTTGTGTTCCGGCATTAGTGACCAGGCTCCAGTCTCCTTCAAGAGAGCAGCAGCGCATTAGTACTACCTTTGGTGTTACAAATGTCCATAGGCGATGGTAACCGCTATCCATCAAGTGGGCCGTCTGCCTGTCTGCTGAACTCCTGCAATAAAAAAAAAGAAAAAAAGAAAAACGCATATTGTATGGCAATAACAATATTTAATAAATTACCCACCAATATTAGCGGGCTACCATTGAATCGGTTCAAACCCTATATGACAACTTTTTATTAATGGATTATACTACAGCGTAGACGAATATATTAATGACAATACAATAAAATAAGATAATAATATTGTCATTTTTATGTTTAATATTTTCACTAATTTAAATTTTGTTTTTAAAATGTTTAACAATTCATTTTTATTTTTTTGACATGCATATTTAATTAAATTAATTTGTAAACATTAGTTTAGGGTTATACGAGTATATTTGCACGTCATGTAAATGACAAAACATAGTGGAAACTTTATATTATGTAACACCTATTCATGTACCTATGCTTTTGCAAATAAAGACTGATTGATTGATTGGTCCGTGACCATACGTTTAAATGTAGTAGTTGGTTTAGCTTGTCTGATTGGTAAGGGGAGGGCGTTCCACAGTCGAACAGCCTGTACAGTAAAAGAATTTGCTACGAAGGAAGAAGTGTGTGCAGGTATTGTTAGCAAAAGATCTACAACTTTTTTTTGGGAAACAGATCGACAAGCATTAGTAGTTTTTATATTCATACGAGTTGCAGAAAAAAATAAAACAAATAACTGAACAATAAAAAAAAATAAAAAATAAAACTGAACACAACCAGTCCAAATGTAATGCACGATTCAATAACACCCGTAAAGGCCGTCACTAAATAAATAGATTACCGAATGTGCACAAGTCTTGCTTATCGCTCGACTGCCTCATCCCTCAATTGGGGCATTGCTTTACTGCACAGATGCAATATGTCTGCCAGGTCGCGTGGACCGAATTCCCTAGAATCAGTTTGTACTTTAAATCCGAGAGACCTGGCTATGATGATTACAATACAACAATAGGCCGTAGAAGATTACAATACACAATGGGCTGTTTTTTTATAATAACTAATTGTAAACACAAAGTAAACAAAAGAAGTCCAAATGCCTAAAAGTAATAAAATCTGTTTCTGCAGGTATGCAGGTGTGAATTTGTCCTTGTCGGCGTCTAGGTCGTAACAATATATTTTATTATATAGGGCTGAGGCTTTAGCTTCAAGAAGATTCTATAAGTTGAATATTCATGATTACAGAGATTTTTGTAAAAATCATGGAATATTACAGCAGCAGTTTGAAACTGACCGCAAGGTCTCATCCGTGCAGGAACGGAGAAAGAATACAATTCCCTGCGGCCCGGCGGCCTGTCGTAAGAGGCGACAAAACAACCCACAGCCAGGTGGTAGGGCATTTGCCCGACTGGATGGCTACCACCCCTGGTCTAGAGTATGTCGCCATAACAACCTTGAGTTGTGTTCCGGCATTAGTGACCAGGTTCCAGGCTCCCTAAAGAGAGCAGCAGCGCATTCGTAGCACCTTTGGTGTTGCAAATGTCCATAGGCGATGGTAACCGCTGTCCATCAAGTGGGCCGTCTGCCTGTCTGCTGAACTCCTGCAATAAAAAAAAATAAAAAAAAGGTAGCCACCATCGCGTTCATTATTTCCCGGCCAAAATTTCCCCAAATGAAATTCAATTTGATAAGTTTTTGTGCGTTCATTTGGTTTTGAAATTGGAAATTTAAGTCTTAATTGAATTTTAGCGAGAACGTCTTTCACGATACAACTTCAATGAGTTTAGTCTCAATTGAACAAGAAATTAAGTTTAAATGAGTTTTCTTAAACTAAATAGAAATTCGTATTGCTTGCTATAAAGTATATTAAATCAGGGGCGGATTTAGAAGTTGGCCGCCTTTAGGCTCTTCAAATTTTGCCGCCCTTATCGACCTCTACAAATCGATATCCTAGCTCAGAATCATATTGTTACGAGCTACAGGACTCAAAATATGCTGTTGGAATTACTATGGAGTTTATTAGAACTGTACAAACACGTATAAAACGAGAACAAAATAAAACTGGATGCAACCAGTTCACACTGCACGATTCAATGCAATCAAACACTCGCAAAGTCCATCACTATGTCGCTAATCGAAAGTACTACACCTCTTAATCGTATCGTAGTCATCGTTTGACTACCACACCCCTCTGTCCACGCATTGTTTTATACTAAACTGTATAATACCGACAAAAGATTGACGCACATGTGGCAAGCTTCGACGCAATGTAATAAAAACAAGGATTAATTCGTTCGACACTAATTACAGCCATAAAATAAGTACGATAACAATAGATGTTTTTATTAAACACGAAGTCAATAAAAGAATTCGTTTTTACAAAAGGCTAGATGTGAGGTCTTTGTCGGTATGTAATATTATCATATTTTTTTCCAATGAAATTGTAACTTTATGATTTGTGCACTATCGTCTTAATTACACAACCTGTTCTTCCCCTTATTAGTGGATTGTAAAGCAGGAGAACGATGGGTTTGTTTCTGCCATATCCAAAAGCACTTACTCAAATTGTAAAGACATTTATCTAATTGTTGAACTATATAAATCTTGAATTGTTGAATTGGCTTAATAAAAAATATCTATGTTTGAGAATTTAACTAAGAGATAATTTCTGTAAGGTATAAAAACATATTGACCTTAAATTTGCCGCAATACTCAGCCTATTAGTAAATCTGGCCACTGTATTAAATGTATGTATATTGAAATATTAATTTCAAATATTACAAATTTGATTTATATTCTGTGTGTATGGTTTAAATCACCATGACACTTGACTCATACGACAACAATTATCTGGAAGGAACTTCTAGCCGCGGTTTTCCCTTTGCGCTATGACATTTCTTAGAGGTCGGCAACGCGTTGGCGATAACCATATTGTTGCAAATGTTCACAGGCAAAGGTAACTACTTTTCCACTAGGTGGCCGGGCCGTCTATCTGTTTGCCTGTTTCAGGAAATTAATAAAACTTTATTTAAATTTAAGAAATCTATCTGTAACACTCAAAAGTAATGAAAAAAATATAAGTATGGATGTATGTTTGTTACTCTTTCACGCAAAAACTACTGAATGGATTTTGATGAAACTTTATCAATAATAATAGGCTTTTTTTCTCTAATTTATTAACCTACAAATTGAATACAATGTAAGAAAACTTAACTTATTTGTATTGTATTCTACCCATAGTCCCTCAAGACTATAAGTAGAATCACCGTCTTCTATGGGTAAGGTGCCCAGAAGGCTGGCTACGTTTCCTCGCTTGATCGCCATACTGATCCGTTGGTCGAGGTAGGCACCAGCACTCTGATCACCTGAAGAGTCGATGAGTCGTTTTGATAAATTTTGGTAGAGACTCATGGCCTCAGGACCCCACCCACGGTCCAAGCGTCTCGACAGCAAACGGCACAAACATATAACTCTCACTGAGGGTTGCATATTTCCGCCGCTTGAGTGATTCCGCTGTTTCCGCCGCCGAACCGGCCGATCTAGACGTGTTTGGTAAATGGGATGCGGCCAACGTGTCTACGCAAGTCGCATCCCACACCAAAGGCTTGCCATGCTGCCAGGGAACTAGAGTCATTCCGTCAGGGCGCCTGCCATCATCACGTGCAATACCCTTCGGCTCCAACAGAGCCGGCACGTTAGCGGTGGCAAGCGCCCTCCGTAAGACATCATTCAGGGCGGCGTGGCGTGACCATCTGCCGGCACTGCGGCGGCAAGAAAGACCGTGGTATCCCGGGTCGATTACCTCTATTCCACAGACACATGTGTGTGGTGCATATATGCGAGAACCTAAGCGCAGGTTTATAGCCAAAGAAAAGGAAGTATTATCCATTAATAGGCTTACACATCAGAATAACACATAGGCTATTTTATACTAGTATATAAAGCTAAAGACTTTGTTTGTTTGCTTGAACGCGCTAATCTCAGGAACTACTGGTTTGATTTGAAAAATTCTTTCAGTGTTAGATAGCCCATTTAGGCTTTATACCATCACGATAAGACTAATAGGAGCGGAGCACCAATGAAGAATGTTTAAAAGTCGGGTTTTTTTTTACTATTCCATGCGGACGAAGACATAGTATAGCCATAATGAGCCGTTATTTGAAGTAGAAATCAGCCCTTTGTTCACTTGAAGAATCGAATAGGCATCTTGAGAGTTCTTTCTAGAAGTTAAATATAAATTACGGAAGCATAGCTGCGTGAGGAGCCCTAGCAAAAGATAAAATAAAATATTCTAGAAATGAAATAACGCTCTGGCTTTAAAAACCCTTAATAAAACTAAAACTGTTGTTTAACTTATGATGTGGGGTTAAACAGAGGTACGAGAGTATATCCTTGCCTTCACCCGGGGGTAGGTTTTCACCCCACCAAGACGCGGAATATTTACATAAATTTACAAATTCCGCGTTGCGAAATAAAATAGTGTTTGCAGGGTTGACATTTCATTTGCTTCTTTAATTTAGAGTCATACGACTTCTATGTAGTAATTATCCGTGCAGGAACGGAAAAATAATACAATTTCCTGCGGCCGGGCGGCCTGTTGTAAGAGGTGACAAAACAACCCACAGCCAGGTGGAAGGGTGTTCACCCAACTGGATGGCTACCACCCCTGGTCTAAAGTATGTCACCAAAACAAATTTGAGTTGTCTTCCGGCATTAGTGATCAGGTTCCAGTCTCCCTTGCAGCAGTGCATTTGTAACACCTTTGGTGTTGCAAATGTCTATAGGCGATGGTAACCGCTTTCCATCAAGTGGGCCATCTGCGTGTCTGCTGCAATAAAAAAAATGTCTTAAGAAGAGCAAAGACATAGCTTTGGCTCGTTCTTTCAAAGTGAATATATTATTGAGATCAAGTATTGCTTGCTTGCTCTTAATTAAGATACTAGCTTCTGCCTGCGACTCGTCGTCCGCGTGGAATAATTAAAAAAAAAACGATTTTGAAACATTCTTCATTGGTGCTCCGCTGCTATTGGTCTTAGCATGATGATATATAGCTTATAACCTTCCTCTATAAATGGTTTAACACTGAAAGAATTTTTCAAATCAGTAATTCCTGAGCTAAGCGCGTTCAAGCAAACGAAAAAACTCTGCAGCTTTATATATTAGTATATATAGATTGATACTGAAATTTATTGGTAAGTTATTGATTAACGCTCAGACGGACAAAATTGATGGACCAAGCCTTGAGCTCTCAGAATGAATCTGAATCTGATTTAGAAATAGGAAGCCGATCGCGCCGTAATACGTTGTGACAGCTTAGTATTAAATATTGGAATCAGTACGAATAACGAAGAAACAGTTTCTAGTGGATACGTTGCTATTAACCTATAAAAACCACGTGTATACTACATTAGTTTACATACACAAGTTTTCAAAAAAGGCTTCATTTCATATTACACTTTTGTCACGTAGGCACCGTCTATACTTTTGTTCGTTTATTTATTTATTTATATATTAACCGAATAAAATTAACAACTATTCTGCCAACCCTAAGAAATCATAGTTGGTACGAGCGTACCCCCCACCTGCGGGTAGTTACCCATTCCGGTGGCCAAAGAGGGTAGGTGGTACGTTTTTCATGTTCAATTTTAACTTCACAAAACTGGCGTTTTAATAAGCGACCGCCCCCCCTCCTCGTTTCTCGTTTTTGAATTTTGTGAACGTTGTGCAAAGGTTTTGCGTTCAAAAATGTCTCTAAGGCTTGTTACATACTACATGATAAGGTCGTATATCTAGTAGGTATGGTAGGAAATTCTCTTCTTCGTAATTATGGCTCTATGTGATTTGTGGACATAGCCCCTGACAAATATTCATGAATATTCAAATTTTTAAATAATGTTAAAGCAAAAACATCTGAAAAATTGTACGTCTTCAATTGGAAAAAGCTGCAAAAATAACATTTTGCTAAGCAGTTTAAACTTTCAACACCAATAAATATACACATAAATTCTTCCTGAAATACAACCAGTATCCTACTACTATTATAGTTCATTTTAAATAATATTACGTATATATTTATTATAAAATAACGATCTTATTCATATTAACTTAGAATAAGTTTGTCGGCTTTTTTAACGTTTTTAAAGAAGCCTACAAACTTACTAACTCAATACGAAATTTATTTGTATAATTATGACATGTTTTTGGACATTGCACGCCTAATAAGGCAAAATGTGTTGAAACAATGCATATACATAACATCTTGTGGACATACATTTTCGAAATAAATGATTCATTCATTCATTAATTCACGAATAAGACCGGAAGACTGCATGTCAAAACATTACGCATCCATATCGCGCCAAAAATTCACATATGTTATATGAAAGTTATAAAAGCTTAGTCCGTCTTTAGCTGCTAGCCCACAGAGGCTGTAAAATAAATATGTTCGTGATATGCGACAAGCCTAAAGTTTTAATGTCACATGAGAGTAACGTTATTCAAAGTTTTATTGTATTTATATTAGTTTCCACTTGTATAACTTTGTAGAGTCGGCTTGTAAAAAGATAATATTATTTTTGTATAAATATATGCGTTTGAGAACAAAGAAAATATCCAAAGATATTGCACACCAAAACATACAGTTACAAAATTAGACCATATTTTCTAGGCGATACAATAGGCGTTATCGCTCAAAGCGAACTCTTCCAGGCAACCTAAATCAAAAACAAATTCCAAATTTGTGTAGGTATATAGTGTCAGCTATTCATGATTTTTGAAATATTCAAGCCGATAGGCAGCAGACAAAGGTGAAAGTTGCACTCATATCACAGAGGTATTAACTGTTATTAAATTAAGAGGTTAAAAAAACTCAGAGAATTTCTGTTATAGATGGAATCAGAAGTGAGGACATTTGTAACGGAACCAACTGATATAGTTCGTAAAATTAATAAGTTGAAGTGGCAATGGGCTGGTCATGTTTATCGCAGGACCGATGGCCAATGGACCAGAAGAGTCCTTGAGTGAAGAGCATGTAAAAGAAAGCCTTACTAATAGATAGATAATATTTTATTGTATATGTAGCATTCAATTGGCCAGCGAAGGCGATCGAGCACCACTTTGGGTAAATTTTGTTTCTTTTCGACACCCATATCGCATATCGTAGCGGGGTGGGCGGTAAGCTTGCATCTAAATGCAAGAGAAAACGCTTTTGGAAACCGTTTCGTTTAGAAGCGCAGCGGCTCAAGACTGGGAGTGAATATCCAGTCGATGGAGAGCAATATGATGATCGAAGAAAGACGATGGCAATATTCTGAATAGTTCCTCAGAACACTCCCCATTATACAGACTCAAAGACACGCAGTCTGTATTGAAACCATTTATTTGATCGCTTTTTTGCTACTAATAACAATTAAGTTTACAAATAAATTAATCGCTAAATCACACCTATCAGTATTAATACAAAAATACAAACACAAAATATTTTTATTAAGCCTTAAAAAAAAAACAAAGTACAAAAATGAATTAATAATGAATAAAAATATTTTGGAGGCTAAAAACACTATACAATATTAGTTGACTCCGACTCTCAAACTATGTACAATTTACCTGTAATATGAGTCCATCTGAGGTTCCTCACGCCAATTGCCAGTGCTAAAATTACAGATCACCATGTAATGTGTATTTTGGTCATGTTTATGTACATATATATATAATAGGGTGGTCGTTAAAAATTAAATTTCTTGCGACGCCCCCTAAAAAGCTTCCTTTTAATGAAAAAACACTGGGATTTTTTTTATAATTTTTTCAAGTCAAGACATCACGTGCCTCAAGACGATTCAAGTTAAAACTAAAAAATAGAAATTCATCACTGAGAATGATAATACGGAAGGTATTTCATTGTTAAAACTTTCCCAATCTTAAAATAATTATTACTTCCAAGTATGAAGAAGTTTCCTGAAAAAACATGATATTACCCAAAAATTAACTTGAATCGTCTTGAGGCATGTGTTGTCTTGACTTGAAAAAATTATAAAAAAAACCCAGTGTTTTTTCATTAAAAGGAACCTTTTTAGAGGGCGTTGCAAGAAATTTAATTTTTAACGACCACCCTAATATATAATAATGTGTGTGTGCGTGTGTGTGTAGAGAAGGAGATAAGAAGGAAGAAAGTAGGATACAAGATTTAAGTTTATTATGTTACTGTTGCGGCACGATTTATGAGAGGAACGTACACACCGGTCCAGCCGAGTATGAAATCAGTACGCTCGCGCCGGTGTGTACACGCACTGTCAACATTTACTATGGAAAACGCTCTTTGTCTACGGTCAACCAATATTCGAAAATATTCACTACGATCGACGTCGATTTATTGTACGCGCAACTAAAATGTATTGTTAATCGCAAACTATTAAAATATACGCATTTTTAGAGCAAAAGGTGCTTCATTGAAGACTTCCTACGCTACAGTTACTTAACGAGCACTTCAGTAGCATCATAATTAAGCGAGAGTAAATATTTATAGACCTTGTTCTTTACTTTACATTTTGTGAGTGGATACATTTCTAAATCTTTATTTATTTTGTTATACAAGCGACTGAACAATACAAATATCTAAATTTACGCCCCAAATATAAGATAACTCGTACCTAAATCGCACTATAAACTTTCTAGATAAGATCCCAACAAAGATTCAACTATTAAAATCAGTAAATACATTAATACGGGCACCCAGAAACTAAGCCTTAAGCCGTAAAACGGAACGGAATATTAAAACCGTGAGCACAGCCAACGAACGCCATTAAAATGCGTAATTGCTGGATTAGAACACCCAAGATTCCTCTATTTACCTCCACGTAACCGTTCAAACTAGCAGACAAAGCTGAAGTCACAGTATAAAATATTTTAGTACAAAATTTTAATCAACTGTGTAGAATGGAGTTTAATTGTTAGAATGTTAGCTAATCTGTGGCATGTCCAAGATGGCGCGTCTGTGTAGTTTGAACTTTGATTTGTTCCCGACGTGCCTCACATACGTCATGAGGTGGAGGTCTCAAGATTAGGCGATTTACATTGGCTTTTTCGAATTTGGAACGCACGCGGCGTGTCTCGCCGTTTTATGCTTTCGTACAGTCTGATGCGGTTCTGAATTTAAATGGGATTTGAATGTTTGAATTTCGTACGTTTCGTTCCATTCTATTTTTTAATTAGTATATTCGTGGCACGTTCCGTTTTACGTTATTGCATTAGTATTGTTATAATGAGCATTTGATTTTAACGCTAACGGTTACAAAATGATCTTGATAGTTGTTTACGTTTCTTTACTATTTTTTGTTTTAAAATTATTTGTGTCATTTTAATAAAACTGGGACATGATAATGTAGAAATAATATTCAATTTTTGTTGTAATAATACAAAACTAAAAATACGTTTAATATGTTAAATTTCTACATATAAACATTTAAAGTTAATTTAGCTTCATTTTAGTGTCTTAATATTGGCTAATTGCATAAATAAGACGAATCCATATTTATACAAAAATCGCAAAACATCATTGCATGAAAATTAAAACTTTTAATAAAAATTAAAAGACTCAGCACAAAAATAATCTCTAAAACATTAATTATAAAAGGGGTTGTAAAAAGTTTTACTCCCCTACAGGGTGTTCCCACCCTCGCGGCACATCTATAAATCTATATGACGTCACTAAGAAAACTGCGAGCGACTGTCTTACTTATATCTATCTCTTTCCTTACTATGCACTAGAATAGGTGTAGAAAAGGATAGGCGACGTCTTGAGAAAGAAAAGAGTGCACCCTTCTCTTTCGGTTACAATGGAGAAAAGACGATGGAAATTAAATAATACTTTGTCGTTAAAATTGTAAAGGAGGAGGGTGAAAAAGGGGGGTTAGTTTGGAAAATTTCGCGGGGGTGAGAGGTAAAAACGGTATTGATTTTGTTAGGAGATTAGGGGCTAGCTTTTGTAGTGTTTTGCTATATTTTAGAGGGATAAGATAAGCGGTTTGGGACGTCTTTCAGGAAATTGCGGTTTTGAATAACTATATATATTAAGTTATTCAAGACTAAGTTTAATAATAGATTCAGTCAATTTCTTTTAAGTAGTTACCATAATGCTGACAAGGATTGTGAACTTAATGACAGTGAAGAAGTGCTCTCCTCCACCGAGAAAGGTTTTAATCATGGTGGAGGCTCGAACTTATTGGTGTGTCCAGCTGTTCAGCATCCTGGTTAATCCACCTATTTGGAGAACTACCACCAGTTCTCCTGCCTTCAACTTTCTCCGTGACCACTAGTCTCTCCATGCTATGGGTTCTTGCGGGCTATGTGGCCAAGGTACTTCAGTATCCATTGAGAAACACCGCCATCCGCGAGTGGATACCGCGTTGTCAACCAGTAAACCACGCGTGGTCATCAACTGAAAATCACATGATCTAACAATTGTTTTGTAGTCTGTCAATGATTGGTAGTCTACACGTAGATTATCTCCAGGAGCGGGTTGTCACCAAGTGGTTCACTCGTCGTCCGCGCGTTGATAGGTTGCAAGTGAGGTGATCTCATACTGGTAGTCATTAAAGCCTGACGGCTTATACATCGGTCGAGATGCGAGCACTGCGCAAAATCTGCGGAGTGACGTTCGCGGACCGCGTTTGTAATACCGAAGTAAGAAAGAGAGTTGGTCTGAAAGAGAGTGTCGGGGTAAAGGTAAGGAAAGGAATGCTCCGGTGGTTCGAGCATGTCGAAAGAATGTATGATGAAAGAATGACTAAACAGATATACAATGCAAAAGTGGATGAATGCAGAAGTCGCGGAAGGCCACGACACACCTTCCATGATCAAATTGATCGTGTACTTGCAGAAGGTGATGTCAGGAGCCTCATGAGCGTGACGACGAAGACGAGCGTGCATGACAAGAGCTATGAATATCAAAGAAGCAAGTGAGGTGTGTAAGAATAAGCCTAAATGTGGCGCTCTGTTGTTCGTGCCTACCCCGCAAGGGACCTGGCGTGAAGTTATGTATGTATTTATCTCTTATACATATATTAACAAAAATATATTACAAAATAAATATTATTTTTGGTTTTTTAAAAGAGGCAAGAGTATTGTATTGTATTGTTGTATTTTGAAAAGAAAAAATATCGAGTAAAATTATTAATGTGTCTGTAAGATTAAATTGCCTTCTTATCTTAAATATTTTGGAATATTTAGAAGTTTTTTTTTAAAATTTTCAGTAATTTATTTTCGAGTGATAATAAACATATACCATTAAATGAATATGGCCAAGTTATATAGACTGATAAAAAGACATACATAATAATTATTGGATTTATTTTTGCAAATTGACTACGTCTTAACGCTGAAATGATAATACTATTTAATAGCGCGGCTGCATCTGCGTTAGTGTTATAAATTTAGATTCTGGACGAATGATTCTTATTTAAATCGTTTAAACGCCGTTACAAATAGCTACATTAGTGTATTGTTACGAGCTGCGAGCCTCGAATTAAAATGCCGTTGGAATTACTATAGAGTTTATTAGAACTATAACAAACACGTATAACACAGGTAAAAATATAACCGAACACAACTAGTCCAAACGTAATGCAGATGGTCGTAATTCAATAACACGCGCAAAGTCCGTCACTCCGTCGTTCGTGGTTATCGCTCGACTGATCCGTCCCTCAATTGGAGCATTGCTTAATACTGCACAGATGAAATATGTCTGCCCGACCGCTTGGACTGAATTTCCTAGAATCAGTTTGTACTTTAGATCTGATACACCTGGCTAATGACTGCCATAAAAGATTACATACAACACAACTTTTTTTTTCGTGTGGGTAGGAGTAAAAAGTAACAGCTTTAGAAATTATCTCTTTAATTATTTTAAGTTTATAATTTATTAAACAACTAAAACTAAAGCACAAGTACATGATTACTTACACCTTATAGCCAGGTTATCTGCCAAGTGTTATATCCTATCACTTCACAACACAAGATACTTAATTTCTACAAGTTCATTTTCTGCCAATATGGATGCCATTCAAGAAGCCATGAATCAGCTCTCTACCACTTTTGCTGAGCGTATGGATACCCTAGAAAGTGAACTACACAAGGGTTCAGCTACCAGCACCACTACTTCTGCCTTGGCTACAGACTTTTATAATTTTAAGACATTTATAGTGAAGTCTCTTCGTGCCCTTCAGGAGCAGATAGATCTCATCCAACAGTCTGTTGATCAGGTCGAGATGAGGTCCAGGAGGAAGATTCTCCTGCTTCATGGGGTGCCGGAGAAAGCTCAGGAGAACGCTGCAGCTGTGGTCACTAGCATCATTAGCGAGAGGCTCAAGTTGGTTAATTTCAGGGAAACTCAAATACGCCGATCCCACAGGATGGGTAAACCAGCAGTTTCAGGTGAGCGACCCAGACCCATCTTGTTTAAGTTGTGTGATGCTGATGATCGCAGCAAGGTCTGGTTTGCAAAGACTCAGCTCAAGGGAACCGGGATCACGATGTCGGAGTTTCTTACAAAGATACGACACCGCCTTTTCACCCAGACCAGGCAGCGTTTTGGGGTGCGGAACTGCTGGACGCGGGACGGTACGATTTATGTGCTGGGCAGTGATGGCACTAAACGTCGTATTGAGAACCTGAGGGATCTAGACAGTCTGCCTTCTTCGTCTCCTGTAGACCAGCAAGTACCACCGCCAGGGCCTAAAGAACCGGTTGTTGCAAGTAAACCCCATCGGCCGGCTTCACGTTCACGAAGATAAATAATAACCCTTAGACCTCTGTAGCAGGAACATTAGCTGTATTAAATTCTATTTCTTGTTACCTTCTTTACACAGTGTATATTTTCGTCTATTATTAGTCCTATTGTTGTAGTTGGGTTGTTGTAAGTACTCATTTAATATTGTCTTTTTTCTTTGTTTCTTAACCTCATTACTGTTTTATTATTGCATATTTATTTTATTTCTATTGTTAGTGGCTCCATCACCGTACTTTGATTTATTTTAATTGTCTATTATTTACATATAGACTTTTTTAAATGTTTATACAAATTATTTAATCTACAAGAAGGTACACTGAAATATGTAGGTAAACATAAATACTACACAATCGTCAACTACTGTCAATGTTAATTGTCATTACTTGTATTGTGTATTTATGTTCCGGTAACAAGATCTTTTGGGAATAATGCGTATTGTTTATGAATATTGTTTAATGTACTGTGTTGTTAATATTTATAACCGCTCGCTATCTCATCCACACACCTGGCAGATGAATTGCGATTTAATCGTAAATTGAACTATATTTATTTGTTTATTTATTTTTCAAGTACATATTTTTATTATTTTATATATACTTTTTTCTTATTGTAATATTGATACTATATTGATACCTTATGGCTCTTCATTACGATAGCGTTAGTGATTCTGAATCAGATTTTTGTTCTTGTTCTTCTACCTCTGATAGTATATACGACAGCGTTTCCAGTTTAGTACCACTCCAAAATGTTATAGAAACTAATTTTTCGGGGTTTTCTCATAATTTCAATATAGTACACATTAATGCGCAGAGTATTCCAGCTCATTTCCCAGATATGTTGGCGTCATTTAATCAAAGTACCTTGCACGCTATATTAGTGTCAGAATCCTGGTTAAAACCCTGCCTTTCCTCTAACTCATATACCTTACCAGGATTCCATCTTATCCGTCATGACCGTGTCGGAAGTGGAGGTGGAGGCGTTGCTATTTACCTTCGATCTCATATTCCCTACAAAATTATAAGCACGTCTCCACAACTCCCAACTTCTGATGCTGGGGAGTATTTACTCGTAGAAGTAGAACTTGCTCATGCCAAAATTCTACTTGGAGTCTTTTATATCTCTTCTCTTCGTATCAATTACTTTTCTTCTTTTGAAACACTTTTAGAAAATATCTCAACTTCATTCGCGCATACCATCATCATGGGCGACTTTAATACCTGCCTTCTGAAACGAGACCATCGGTCATCTTCCTTAGAAACTTTAGTCCAATCTTTAAATCTCAATATTCTTCCGCTGAGTGCAACGCATCGCTTTCCTAACTCGACTCCTTCTCTTCTTGACTTAATGATGGTCTCGTCACCTTCCCACGTCTCCAAACACGGTCAGTGCTCGGCGGACGCTTTTTCGTATCATGATTTGATCTACCTTTCTTACAATGTACGTCCGCCGAAAATGAAACCCAAAATTATCCTGCAGCGAAACTTTGGTGATATGAATCTAGACGCACTTCTTAAGGATGCTCGGGAATTCGACTGGTCTGAGGTAGCTAAGGCCGCTACCGTTGATGAAAAGTTGCATGTGTTTAATACTGCTTTATTGAAGCTTTATGACACACATGCACCTTTACGACGTATAAAAATCAAACATCTGCCAGCGCCGTGGCTCACCGATGACATAAAATCATTGATGCACAAAAAGTCCAAGGCTAAAACCAAATTCAAAATTAAACCTACCGAAGTCAACCGAATGGCGTTCGTAAGTATTCGTAATCGCTGCAATAGAGTGTGTAGGGACGCTCAACGCCGCTACATTCACGAGTCAGTCGAAAGTGAAAGCCCAGCTAAAGTCTGGAAATTTCTACGATCCCTGGGAGTTGGCAAGCAAACAAATAGTGCAATTCCTAAAGAACTCAACATTGACGATTTAAATCGACATTTCTCTGCTACTTCTGACTTTGACATTGTACCTAAGTCTAATACTTTAAATACTCTTTCCGCCCTGCCAACACCCAATTATCCTACTTTCTTATTAAGTCGATTTACTGATAGTGATGTTAAGAGCGCTGTAAAATCCATTACATCGAACGCTGTCGGCAGCGATGGTATTAGTCGCAACATGATTCTGCCCATACTGGATGTCATTAATCCTCTCCTCACCCATATATTCAATACCTCTATAGTAACTGGTACCTTTCCAGTCTCCTGGAAGGAAGCCCAGATTATTCCTCTTCCTAAAAAACCCAATCCTGTTTCTTTCTCTCAATTCCGTCCCATATCTATTCTGCCATTCCTTTCTAAAGTCCTGGAACGCCTAGTCCACCAACAATTAAGTGTTTTCCTTAATCGGCATTCTCTCCTTAATCCATATCAATCTGGTTTCCGTCCTGGCCACAGCACAACTACTGCCCTCGTGAAAATCACCGATGACATCCGTTATGGTATGGATAATGGTTTATTGACTGTGCTATCGCTGCTGGACTTCAGCAGTGCCTTTAACAATGTTAACTTTGAAATATTACTTGGTATTCTAAGCTCTCTTAACATATCTCCTACAGTAATCGACTGGTTTCACAGTTACCTGTATGGCCGCCGGCAGCGGGTTCGCATCGAGGATGATTATTCATCATGGTGTGAACTCACTGCTGGTGTTCCTCAGGGCGGCGTGCTTTCTCCCTTATTGTTCGCTGTTTTTATTAACTCCATCTCTAATCAACTCACTTCAACCTATCACCTCTATGCAGACGATTTACAAATATATACGCAATCACCTGTCACCACCTTAGACAAAGCGGTTTCAATCATAAACTTTGATTTTGAACGGATTCTGCAGTGGGGCAAGTCTTTTGGGCTTCATGTGAACCCTGAAAAAACTCAAGTCATCGTCATAGGTAGCTCACGGATGCTTAATAAGGTCGACTGGAGTACCATACCTAGTGTGATGTTTGACGGGGCAATCATTCCTTTTAGTGATAAGGTAAAAAACCTTGGCGTTATATTTGACAGTGAGCTGTCTTGGCGACCTCATATCACCGAATTAAGTCGGCGGCTTTATCTCTCATCCAAATCCCTCAGAAGGTTGAGGAATTTCTTACCCACTACCACCAAAATTAAGCTAGCAGAGTCCTTATTACTTCCTATACTTGATTATGCTGACGCCAGCTATCTAAATTTAACCCAAGAACAACTCGATAAACTTGAGCGCCTCCAAAATTTTTGCATAAGGTTCATATTTGGACTACGCAAATATGACCATGTCTCTGAATTCCGAAAAAAACTCAAGTGGTTGCCAATTCGATTTCGCCGGAATACTCACATCCTTGCTCTTCTCTATAGTATTTTATTTGTCCCTAGTACTCCTGATTACCTTAAACAAAGTTTTGAATTTCTTTCTTGCTCTCATAATCTACGCCCTTCTACCAAACTCAAATTGAACACTCCTGCGCATAACTCAAGTTTTTATAACAATTCTTTTACAGTTAAGGCTATACAGCTCTGGAACGCGCTTCCTGTTACAATTAGACAAGCAAAATCGCTAGCGATATTTAAAACTATGATTAAAAAATACTATCTGTCTTTGGAATATGATTTTTAATTTCACTTATAAATATTTATATATTTTGTAGATATGTATTTGTATGGTATGTATATATCTATGTAATATATAAAATTTATCCATATATTTATATATATATAATTTATGTATTTATTATTAAAATGTAAGTAGTTTGTACTATATGTTACGTATACCACCATCGCCATTATCATATAATTTCATTTCTGGGGTTGTCTGGAAGAGATCGCTTTTTAGCGATAAGACCGCCCTTTGTACATAACTAGATATAATTTTAGTCTTAAGTTCATGTTTGTATTGGTGTACAATAAAGAGTTATCTATCTATCTATCTAACAATGGGTTACAATACACAATGGGTTCTTCTCTAATCACAATTTTTAAACACAAAGTAAACAAAAGAAGTCCAAATGCTGAAAGGTAATAAAATGTGTTTTACAGGTATGCAGGTATGAATTTGTTTTTTTTGTCGGCGTTTAGATCGTAACAGAGTAGATAAATATTGTCTTAATATTTATCATCATTAATAATGTTGCATCTTAAATAAGGCATTAACTCTTTAAGACGGAACCACGAAAAATTTATTCTCGAGTGTCACACGTCGCTAATTGGGAAGCACCACAAATTTGTGGTCATATACAGATCACTGAAACGAACGTTGAACTGATGTTTACTCCCTCTAACCACATATAATTAGTATAAGAGTAAAAGAGACAATATAACTATCTTGGTTTTGGCGCGGCAATCTTGATGGCAGCGGGCAGCTTTGGACAGAAATAATATTAACTTTATACCCTCAAAAAGTGTAAAATCCATCACCATATCTAGAATATTATCCCAGATCCCGCAACATAAAAGAATCTAATAAACTACGTAGTATCTACGACGTCTACGAAAATATTCATATGCTACGAATATGTTTTGAAATTGCTACGAATTTCGTAGCACGGCTACGAGGTTTGTTAAATTAAGTTTTTTATTTCATTTTCATGCTACGTTGTCGAATAGTTTTGGGAGTTTTCAAAATGAAATTTATTATTAGTTTCTGTTTCATTTTGCATGTTTATTATATAGAAATGAGAGTTTATAATAAATAGTCTGTTCATGATTTACTGTTAGTCTCGGGCTCATATTAGGATTAAACTGGCAAATTTGAGTTCGGTTTTTTTAATCTGCCATTTTAATCATTCCCAGAAAAATATCCGCGGGATGCCAAGGACGCACGGTTGCTCAGATTTCTAGTCTAAGAATTTACTATCAATCAGAGAAAACCTTATTGAAATCAGCCTAGTAGTTTTGACGTGAATCCCGAACAAACAGATAAGCAGACCAGAAATTTAACATTTCATCTTGTTCTCCGTCGTTTACACTTCTAGTCTAATACAGTTGTTTATTTTAAATATTTGTTAGATTTAGAATTTTATGATATTGTTACTAACCGACAAAGACCGCACACCTGCATGCTGTAAAAACGAATTCTTTTGTTACTTCGTTTTTTTACTTTTTTATTGCAGTAGTTCAGCAGAGAGGCATATGACCCACTTGATGGAAAGCGGTTACCATCGCCTATGAACATTTGCAACACCAAAGGTGCTACAAATGCGCTGCTGCACTCTCAAAGGATACTGGAACCTGGTCACTAATGCCGGAACACCAATCAAGGTTGTTGTGGCGATATACTCTAGACTAAGGGTAGTAACCATCACCTGGCTGTGGGTTGTTTTGTCGCCTCTTACGACAGGCCGCCCGGCCGCAGGAAATTGTATTCTTTCTCTGTTCCTGCACGGATAAAACTTCATATTTAAACTTTAAAAACATCTTTTATTATAGTATTGTTTATGGCCGTTCTGCATAATTATGCAGGTGGGCAGGATTATGTTTTTTGGGAATTGTGCCGACAGAGGCGCAGGTGTGAGTCGTAGAAATAATTGTTTACACGGTCGTAAGCTGAGTATAAAGGGGTGCCCAAACGGAGAGTTCGGGCAGTCAAGCGACGACTACAATACGAGTAAGACGTTTAAAGTACTTTCGATCAGCGACATAGTGACGGGTTTGCGCGTGTTGAATTGCAATGAATCGTGCAGTGTGAACTGGTTGCATCCAGTTTTATTTATTTTTGTTTTATACGTGTTTTTACAGTTCTAATAAACTATATTGTAACTTCAACGGCATTTATTTTATTTCGAGTCTACAGGACTCGATTATTGGAACGAAGTTCCTTATCGCGCGGTACGAATGGCGAAAAGGGGCTAGACGGAAAATTTTAAGACTAAAAAAGTTGTAACGACACACCAAACTCAGTATATATATATTTTCGATGCCGAGAATGAACGTAGGATACCACTCATTTTGGCCAGTGATTTTAACATCAATTTCAGTAATGAAAAATCAAAACCATTGCTACAGTTTCTAGAGGAAGAATTTGATTTAATAATAAACAATAAACTAGAACCAACAATAAAATATAATACTACCATCGATGCAGTTTTTTCAAGATATTTAAATAAAATAGAATCCCAAACATATGTTTCCTACTTCAGTTACCACAAGCCAATTATTACTGGTTGGTTAAGTCGTGGTAGCGTAATGGTTAGCGCACGCGCCCCTAAGTCGAAGGGCGCGGGTTCGATCCTGACCGAAACGCATGCACCTCTTAGTCAGTTTTCTGATCTTATGTGCATATTGTTACAAATACCACGCGCTAATAACGGTGAAGGAAAACATCGTGATGCAACCTGCACATCGAGATAACCGATGTGTCAAACCTGCCAAGCCGCCTTGGACAAGCGTGGCGGGTATACTGTCCGTTCCCCCTATAATGGGAGGCCCGAGCCCAGCAGTGGGACATTTATGGGCTGATATTATTATTATTATAATTATTACTAAAATTGAGCCTACTGATTAAGTTTATATTGCATTATATTTTTATAACATAAAAAAATAAAGTTTTATTACAATTCATTCACTAATTAATCGATAGGAACGTCGTTCCATCCGGGCATCCCTTGACACCTGTCCAGATTTTATTATAATAATTACATTACTTAGGATTTAAAATATGTAGTATATGATGACATTTCACTCATGAAACTGTGTTGACAGTTGTCAATTGATACGTAGATGAAATCTGGCCTGCCGGCCAGCAAGCGAAGGAGTATGTCTCTCCACACGGGCACACTATACCAGGGTGGTAGCCATCCAGACGGGCAAATGATACCCTACCACCTGGTATGAGAACCGAGCTGCTGCTAACAGATAGACGAAATAATGAAATTAACTATCACTAAAAATAATCCAAGGAACTACCCTTCGATGCCGTTATCATAATTACGTAGAATAAAATTGGCAATACAAAAGTGGGTGTTTCGAGCGAACCCCACTACGGCCGGGCAAATAAGCCATTAAAAGCGTTGTGACTGAGCTATAAAATCTCTGCTTCTTGCCTTACCCCCTTTGGCCCCGGGGGGGTGGGGTCAACCCCCCTCCGCGATAAACTGGCTTTATGGCGTTCCATACTATAATTAAAATGGCTTGGTATTTGCTAGAGATAAAAGATGTAAGATGTTGGGTGATGTTGTTAAGGCGACGTCTTTGTGGTTGTAAACGAGATTTTAGTATTATACCTGTCAAACCTTAGATTATAATAAATGAATCCTTATTTGTAAAAATTCAGGTAATAGTTGTAAGTATGATGGTATTGTTACGAGCTGCGAGACTCTAATTAAAATGCCGTTGGAATTATTATAGAGTTTATTAGAACTATACAAACACATTTCCCAAAGGTACAAATATAACCGAACACAACAAGTTCAAACGTAATGTGGAAAGTTGTAATTCAATAAAACGCGCAAAGTCCTTCACTTATTATATTCTAGAACACACATCTTGCTTCGATCGTGGTTCTCGCTCGACTACCGCCTCCCTCAATCGGGCCATTATTTTATACTACACAAATGCAATATGTCTGCCCGGCAATGTGGACCGAATTTCCTAGAATCAGCTTGTACTCTAAAATCCGTAACATCTGGCTAACGATTACAGCCGCAGGTGGCTGTAAACGATTACAATACAACAGTAGGCCGTATGCCAATAAATAAGTAAACAAAAGAAGACGATCATAAAAGAATTACAATAGTTTAAATGTTGTTAGTTCAAATGCCGAGGGTAATATATGTGCTTTTACAGATGTGCAGGTATGTATTTGTTTTTGTCGGCGCCTAGGTTGTAACACTATCAAAGTCGTATGTTCTTACTATGTATTTTTTTATTATATCTATTCCTCCCTCCGGACCGACGAGATTGTCCGGGTTTTGTGCTTTTATAGAGCTTGTGTGCTTTTTTGTATTTTTTTCTCATTTTTTTATTCTTTCAAATATTGTCACAATAGTCTTATGATCTTATACATTTTTCTTCTTTACTTGACTTACACATGGTCATACAAATGTTTTTTATACTAGAGTATTCCCCTCGTGAAAATATCCTAGGTAGCAGCTTTACGTTACTTGCTTAACTAAACTAAATGAGTTTTTTTTAAATAATTTTAATAGACCTAAAACTTAACTGCTTCTTGTTAAATTCACTACAACAATACAGAATCCATGCAGGAACGGAGAAAGAATACAATTTCCTTCGGCCGGGCGGCCTGTCGTAAGAGGCGACAAAACAAGCCATAGGCAGGTGGTAGGGCATTTGCCCGATGGCTACCACCCCTGGTCTAGAGTATGCCACCATGTTCCGGCATTAGTGACCAGGCTCTAGTTTCCCTTAAGAGAGCAGCAGCGTATTTGTAGCACCTTTGGTGTTGCAAATGTCCATCGGCGTTGGTAACAGCTTTCTATCGAGTGGGCCGTCTGCCTGTCTGCTGAACTCCTGCAATAAAAAATACAGGCTCCGTTTCAGGCAATCTGCGCCACTGCGCCTTTATTTCGACTCAGGTTATTACTTTCGTTATTAACTGGACGAGTGTAATTTTTTAGTATTCTTCTTCCAAGCTAAAAGTAACTGTTAAAAATCCAAACAAACCAGCTAGCCAGTTTTTAATCAGTTAGTCAAGTAACAGGTTTTCGATAAATATCGCGTATTGAGGGGTAAATCCGGTTCTTTTGTAACATACACAAAATTATAGCAGTCTATTTTATGAAAACCAGAAATTTAGAATGTAGTAATCCAGTATTGTTTGATATTTTTTACGTGTGTAACTAGTTTGACTACCACGTGTCAACTTATTTTTACTTTGATCAGCCTTGCCATACAACGTGGAAATGTGGCCAGCATTTTGAGAACGCTTTGCCGACAGCGATATGGACTGCATTTTTCATCTGTAATTTTGTGGGTAGTAGGTTTTATTTCTTACTTTTCTATTCTTATTTTGTAGTGCAATTTTTGAGGTAGTTTAGTTTATAATTTAGTTTTAAATATATTTTTTTATAGCAAGTTTTCAGCAGACAGGCCGTTCCATCGCCTTTGGTCATTTATAACACCACAGGCTACCAATGTACTGCCACTCTCTAAAGGGAAACTGAAACCTGGCCTATGCCGGAACATAACTCAAGATTGTTATGGCAACATAATTTAGACCAAGGTCATCCAGACGAGCAAATATCCTACCACCTGGCTATGGGTTGTATTGTCGCCTCTTACGACAGCCCGCCCGGCCGCAGGAAATTGTATTCTTTCTCCGTTCCTGCACGGATAATATATTGATAGCGTTTTTTTTAACAATAAATATTGTGGTGGTTGCCAATTAGTTTTCGCCGGATTGCTCACATTCTTTAATTGCTTTACAGTATTTTACTCACTTCTACTACTCCACAGTACCTTGAAGAACGCTTCGAATTTGTTTTTTTCTCTCACAATTTACGCCCTTCCAGTCAACATAGACTAGTTACTCCTATTCATAATAAAACGTTCTTCAATAATTCTTTAACAGTTAAGGCTGTCCAACTTTGGAATTTATTGCCTGTTGCTGTCAGACAAGTAGAATCCCTAAGAACATTTAAGAACTATATAATTTTATATAATTAAAATATATTATATTGCCTATAGTTATGTTTATTATGTTTAAATAGTTGCATATTATCACCATATCTTTTATATGTATATAACTTATGTGTATATTTGTATATATAGTATAGTTATATATTCATTATCAAAATGTAAGTAATCATATAATAATTATGTATACCACCATCGCTACTCCTAATCAGAATATTCTTGCCACCGGTTGTCTTGAAGAGATCACTTTTTAGCTTTATAAGACCGCCCTTTGTGCCTATTTAGATTATACTAGTTCGTAAGTTTTCCGTAACGGTGTACAATAAAGTGTTACCTATCTATTTTTTTACCTTAGGGTTATAGCCGGTTATAATATTGCTATTAACATCGTCAGCAGCCGGATTGAAAAAATCTACCCTGTTATAACATCTGATGCATCTATGTAAGTAATAGTAGATACTTTCTGACTTTGGTAAAGGTCCAACTGGCTAATTTTGGGAGCGTTCTCGGTTACCTTGGTTCCTAACTTACTGATATCTTAAATCCTGATTCTATCCATAATATAAACATCTGACATAGCTCGTTCTACAGGCCCATAAACAGCTTTATACACCTCCATTATGTTATGTATACTTATATAATAAATAAAATATATGCCTATAAATTTTAATGGGTTGAGTCGAAAGTATATAAGCCTTTCTCACAAGAAGCCTTAATTAAAGCAATGATCAAAGAAGAGACACGGGCTTTATTGTGCCGACTTCCTTGTGCGATCCAAAAGTGTAAGGTCGTAAATGTCTATAACATAAAATATTTTCTCTCATTACATTTTGTTGGCGCACGATTTGCCTGGAGAGGTACACACTGGTCCAGCCGGATTGAAAGTTACGCTCGCGCCGGTGCGTACGCGCATTATTAACATATGTCTCCGTTACTCCGTGCAGGAACGGAGAAAGAATACAATTTCCTGCGGCCGGGCGGCCTGTCGTAAGAGGCGACAAAACAACCCACAGCCAGGTGGTAGGGCATTTGCCCGACTGGATGGCTACCACCCCTGGTCTAAAGTATGTCGCCATAACAACCTTGAGTTGTGTTCCGGCATTAGTGGACCAGGTTCCAGTCTCCTTTAAGAGGGCAGCAGCGCATTTGTAGCATCTTTGGTGTTGCAAATGTCCATAGGCGATGGTAACCGCTCTCCATCAAGTGGGCCGTCTGCCTGTCTGCTGACCTCTTGCAATAAAAAAAAAAAAAAAGAGGAACACTCTTAGTCTACGGCCAACCACCAATATTCAAAATCTGTTACTGCACAAAACGAACCAAGATTTTGTTATAAACTTGTAAATTATCAAAATATACGTAATGCTTCGAAGAATTTGCTTTATTGAAGACTTCCTAAGCATCAGATTTTTTTCCTTAAGAAATTTTGATAATTGGTTAAAAATGTTCACTACAACAATCGTCTTGTCTATGCTCACGTACGTTTTTCTCAGAACCTACTTATACATAGAATTTTTTGAACAAAAAAAAATCGGCTAAAAACTAAAAAGCAAGTTGGTGCGAAGTGAACCAAAAATAATATATTTTTCACATTTGTTGTTTTTTATGTTTTACTTAGCACCGATTTCAAGATATTGTAGAAAGAAGTCGATTAAATTTATGAAGTGATAACTACTTATGGGAGGGTAAACCGCTCCTTTACGTAACGAGTTACGGCGCCAGACTGTCTGGCTTACCTTTCAATTCACACTTTCGGTTAATACTTATGTCTGGCACACGTTTTTATTATTTTTACTTTTTAGATTGAAGTCGGTTTTATTTTTAGTAAAAAAATGTTTTGTACTTTTTAGTTGCGCAAGCATTTGAATAGTTTTAGAAATAATAAGTATAGTAAGCGCTTGTAGAACTTGTATTACTGGCAAACGTATACAACATTACTATCTCTCTCACTCTTTGGTGTTGACGCTCTTCAACAAGGGCTGCCTTAATAGTGCAATTAACGCGAAAATCGGACAATATACCTAAAGGATCTTCTAAAGAATAACAATACATTATTACTCTCAGTGAATTTTTGATGTGGGATGTGGTTAATCATGTTTAATTTTAATAATGTTATTTTAAACCTTTTTGGTTTAAGTGAGCTATTTAGCTGACAGAGTCATAACTGTGTGCGTCCTATATTTATTTATTTAATAAAATAAATTGTTGATAAACTTGAACTGACAAAATGTATTAATAAAAAATATTATTATAAAAATAGTTTAAATCAAGCCCGTTGAGTAGTTTTTAAACTAAACTGTCAAAATAGCATATAAGCAAATAATCTCATTCTGTTTATTTAATACATGCTGTTTAGAATATCGTGGTGATATTAAAACCCGTTTTTTTTTCAAAGGGAAATCCGGTTAGCCACCACCCGCCGCACGGAGACTAGAGCGAGACAGTGTGGGACTCGCCGGCCAGATGGGCTGCCGGTATATCCACTAAAACCCCTCGCTGCCTTCCTGTCACCGTATGTAAGCAGTTGCCTTCATTACATGAATTAAAACACTCTTAATTAAATTTATTATAACGTAGATAATTTAGATTATATATTTTAGATAGATAGATAACACTTTATTTCTCACCAAATAAACAAATATAAAAACAAAATGCGTAATTACAACACTTCTTGGCAAAACAACATTACGGCCTTATCGCTAAAAGCGATCTCTTCCAGGCAGCCTAGCTTAAAAGAAATTCTTAACTAATCTGGCGATGTAGGTGGAGCAGAAAAAGATAGGACTGTACAATTTAAATATACATACTTACACTAATTTATAAATTTATTACATACTTAAAGTCAGACACACATATAGAATACCAATATATACGTATAGACAAAATAATATAATTAAATATATTTATTAACATTATATATGACAATAAGTAAATGTTTAATATATTAGATATATTTATTTAAAGACGTGTGTAAGAATAAGCCTAAATGGCGCTCTGTTGTTCGTGCCTACCCCGCAAGGGACCTGGCGTGAAGTTATGTATGTATGTATTTAAAGACAGATACTATTTTCCAAGTGAATTTTATTAAATGAATTTTAACTATTAGTATTAAGACAAAAGTAAAACCAGAAACCAAAAACTTATTCAAAGTTGCAAATTTCCTTTTACGTCATTCTCCAACCACGACCCAACTACCGCCATCTTGAACGAAAATACAAAGATGCTGAATGGTAGAAATTTTCTCGTATAATTTTCACGCTTTTCACCCCCATCCCCTACGGATTCAACCCCCCGAATAATTTCAACCACCAACTTAACTTGACCTTTGCCTGTTCTGCGACATTGATTGTTTTAGTTCCATTTTAGGTACGGAAATGGGTATAGTTATGCTGGTCTTTGATTTTGTTTGCGCTCTAATACTGAATTCATGTAAGTGTACATTTTTAATTACAATGAATTAATTATGTGTAGTTTTTATTTTATTTTAAGCGAATTGGTTCATTATGTATTATTTAAAACTATATAGCACTGAAGCAACTGTTAAAGAAATTTTTTACCACCTTAAAATATAATCGAAAAAACTTTATTTTTCACTAAAATAAACAAATACCAAATAATTACAATAACTAGTGGTCGCCCGTACTCAAACTTCGACCATAATAATTAATGTCAAAGACTATATAATACTCTATAGTCACAGATTTCTTCAAGCCTACACTGTTATTTTAACTTTAACAATGAACAAAGAGTATAAATGCGTGTGTGTCAAATATATGGTAGTGGTATTTTTTATGCATTATTAAAAAAAAAGGATTTGTCGCTTCTTCTCTTCTAATCTACATTGCTACGAAATTCTAAATAGAATGTCCAGTATATTGTACGGTTCAACGTGCAGCGTTTTACTGACGCTGCGGCTTACTTTAGGCTACTTTAATATTATAATATAGTATAAATAATGGTCACAAATCTTTGTGATTGAATTGCAATCAAGTTGTCTATCTGTGCAGGAATGGAGAAAGAATACAATTTCCTGCGGCCGGACGGCCTGTCATAAGAGGCGACAACACAACCCACAGCCAGGTGGTAGGGCATTTACCCAACTGGATGGCTACCATCCCTGGTCTAAATTATGTCGCCATAACAACCTTGTGTTGCGTTCCAGCATTAATAACAAGGTTTCAGTCTACTTTAAGAGAGCAGCGGCGCATTTGTAGCACCTTTAGTGTTGCAAATGTCCATAGGCGATGGTAACTGCTTTCCATTAAGCGGGCTGTCTGCCTGTCTGCTGAACTCCTGCAAAAAAAAGTTCTATCAAGTCGCTACGAGCTGCTAGAAGTATTTATTTATTTATTTATTTTAATAAGATCACCAACAGTTTTTTACATTAATCAGTTACTAGACTTATGACTAAGGTTTACAATGCAATGTAAAAACTATTATAAGTATACAAAACTTGAGTATAATTTATTCACTTTATTTACTTAGATTCTAATAACAAATGTAACAAAAATGTGTAGGGTAATTTAAGTTGGTCTGTCCGTCAGTCTGTCTATTGAGTGTCCTGTTGGGCTAAGCGATCTTTTTGTAAAATGATTTTTTGAGTAAAAGTGAATGTCAGTAACATCACTGCTGCTGTTGAAAATTCTACACATTCTAGAGATAGGGGAGTTAGCACCTAGTACTGTAGTTCTTAATGGGGGAAAGAGGGGGGTTATAGGTTGTCGAGGGGGTTTCGAAGGGACTCTAAATCGAAATTGGCTTAACAATTGAGGGCAATCAATGTTATTATGAAATAACTTATAAACAAACAGAACATGCGACTTCAACTACCACTAAGTTACCCAGGGATCAGCATCCATTGATCCGTGGACTTCCCCTCCTGTTGGTGAAGAGGGTACCCTTCCCCGGGGGTGGCCTAAGTGACAGTTAAGCGTAGGGGTGCCACAGATGTAATACCTATGGCTCAGTTCCTGTGGCACCCCATAAAAGCACATAGGAGAGGGGCGCAGGTTAGGTTTAGTGGGTAGTCTGACGGCCGACCATCCCCCGTTCCTCCAATTGGAGGCCACGGTAGGCATCCGGCCGATCAGGAGTCCCACACGTCCCTCGGTGTAAAGCCTTCCCCCCAGGCCCGAGGATGGTGTCCCAAGAAAATACATCCCCTCTGCGTCATCAAAAAAAAGAAAAATACGACAATACATCCCTAAAAGCAGCAAGGCGTATTGTCTTCACTGCTTTAAGAAAGCACCAGCACTCCACCAACTACAACCACCATCCACCATGACAAACAAGAACAAGTGTACAAACTGTACACATTGTTAAGAGCCGGGAGACTTGAATTAAAATGCCGTTAGCATTACTATAGAGTTAAGAGTTATCGCTCGATTCCTCGTCCCTCAATTACGGCATTGTACTGCACAGATGCAATATGATTGCCATGAAAGATTACGATACAACAATGGACTGTTTTTAGAATAATTAGTAAACGCATGCCAATAAATAAGTAAACAAAAGAAGTCCAAATGCCGAAAGGTAATAAATGTGGTTTTACAGGTATGCAGGTGTGAATGTGTTTTTGTCGCCGTTTAGGTCGTTATAATATTATTTTTTATTAAAATTAATAATTAAGTTCTAATTCAGAACCTCAGCCAGAAGGCCCAGCTTACCATACACAACGCGGTTCTGGTACCTACGCTCACGTATGGAAGCGAGAGTTGGGTATGGAATAGAGAGCTTGAAAGTAGAGTAAACGCGGTCGAGATGCGAGCACTGCGCAAAATCTGCGGAGTGACACTCGCGGACCGCGTTCGTAATACCGAAGTAAGAGAGGGTCGAAGAGAGTGTCGGGGTGAAGGTAAGGAAAGGAATGCTCCGGTGGTTCGGGCATGTGGAAAGAATGTATGATGAAAGAATGACTAAACAGATATACAATGCAAAAGTGGATGGATGCAGAAGTCGCGGAAGTCCACGACACACCTTCCATGATCAAATTGATCATGTGTTAGCAGAAGGTGATGTTAGGAGCCTTAAGAACAGACGAGCGTGCATGACAAGAGCTATGAATGTCAAAGAAGCAAGTGAGGTGTGTAAGACTGGGCCTGTTTGGCACTCTGCTGTTCGTGCCTACCCCGCAAGGGACCTGGCGTGAAGTTATGTGTGTATGTATGTATGTATGTAAGTTCTAATTCTTTTCTAATCTGAATATACTTCTATAGTAAGGTTGCTCCGTTCGTAACTATACTGTGAACTTACTAAGATAACAAAGGATCGTAATAAATATTAGCGTTGTCAATACACCACGTATATACGTACAGAGGGAAGTTATCTGTTAGATATTATATAAACGCCTCGGGGTACTGAGGCGGGGAATTTTAAGTGCGACACGCGGTGCGTCTGAGAAACGCCGCGTTTTAAACGAGCGTTTAAAGCCGGGACGTCGAACATGTCTCTTACGAGTATAAGATCGGCTTGTACTGTGTGCGGATATGGAATAAGCACCAAGCCGAGGTTTTCCCATACTGCTGCGATATAGAGTTTTTCAAAAAGGGTGTCATAAAATTTCTTCGAGGTCGGTAGCGCGTTGGTGACAATCTGATGTTGCAAACGTTCTTAGGCGACGGTAACCGCTTTCCACCAGGTGGGCCGGTCTGCTGTAATGCGGCAATAATAAAAATATCCATGGCGAAAAACCGCGGCGTTTTTTCCGTATAGTGCGTACTACCCTCGCTTCTCCCGTAATGAGCCCCGGCACAACTTTCTGCAGAGCCGCGAAAGTAGCACGGAAAACTTTAACAGCATCTTCGCTCTATACTTTGATTGAGTGCACTTGATACTTGTGTGTGATATTTTAAAAGTAATAAGCATACAATAAGTTATAAATAATATGAATGATTAAAGATCATCTAAAAAACGCTATACGCCTGCTCTACCATTGCAGGAACGGAGAAAGAATACAATTTCCTGCGGCCGGGCGGCTTGTCGTAAGAGGCGACGAAACAACCCAAAGCCAGGTGCTAGGGCATTTGCCCGCCTGGACGGCTACCACCCCTGGTCTAAAGTATGTCGCCACAACAACCTTGAGTTGTGTTCCGGCATTAGTGTCCAGGTTCCAGTCTCCATTAAGAGAACAGCAGCGCATTTATAGCACTTTTAGTGTTGCAAATGTGCATAGGCGATGGTAACCGCTTTCCGTCTGCCTGCCTGGCATGTCCGGGTCATCTTCATGTCTGCTGAACTCAAGCAACAAAAAAATATCAGAAAGAAAGCGTGCCCAGAAGTCGGGCTGCTTTGTCACGGTGTATAGCATAGCTTATTCGCTGAGAAAATAATAGCCTTGTGATCATGAGGGGCATGAAAGAGCTTCTTAAAAATAATTTAGAAAGAAAAAAGAATTATTTTATTAGGGAGAAATAAACATTTTAACAATACCGTGTAAATTAAAAGATAACTGCATTAATATAAGTCCTGAAATTGGAGCCAGACTCAGCGCTGACCTTAGCTAGCTGCTAAGGTCAGCGCATGAAAATGTTATGAAGCCCTCGATATACATATAATGATACAAACATACATATAAGCCAGGGTTTCTCAAGAAATTTCACCCGAAAAAAAGTCATGATCTTAACGACATTCGATTTTGTAATTATTTACCACGCTTTTTGGGAGCAATACCAGATTTTGATACAATTTTTATATATTTTGCCAAACACAATACATAAGTAAAGTTGTTTATAATTGTTTATGGCAGAGTCTGAAGGGCTCTGCCCAAATGGTGCAATAGCATTTTGACAGAGCTTTTATCAGAATCTGCTAAAAACATTATGAACGTTTTGCACACGCCACCTTATTCACATATATTGGTTGATTGTTACGGCCTTACTTATAATAATCTCGTTAAGAAACGATTATGCATCTCTTAAATAAGAGAATCAGAATCAGACCGTAATCCAAAATATTTTTTTTTCATAAACGTGCGTTACCTGTTTTTTACCTAAGAAGAGCACAGACAAACGAAATTTAAATGATTAAGGTAGGTTGTACCCAAAATATTCGGCTAAAGCGGAGTTTATGAGTAGGATTTTCACGAATCAGTTGCTGAGCAGTTTCTTAAAATTTCTAATGTACGACAGTGAGAGTTGGGTGTGGCAGAAGAAGCATGAAAGTAGGATAAATGCAGTTGAAATGAGAGCTTTGAGAAGTATATGTAAGGTTAATGTAAGTGATATGATAAGAAACAGTGTGATAAGGGAGCGTTGTGAATTGAAAGAAGATGTAGTGACAAGAGTTGAAAAGGGAATGTTAAGGTGGTTTGGCCATGTAGAGAGAATGAATGATAGCAGAATCACAAAACAAGTATATGATAGCAATGTGACTGGAAGAGTCGGTGCCGGTAGACCAGGACGTACTCACCATACACAAATTGAAGATATTTTGAAGAAAGGTCAGATAAAAAGTAGTTTAAATAAGCGTGTATGTATGACAAGATTAATGAAAGTTGATGAAGCGAAAAGTGTTTGTCAAGATCGTAACAAGTGGAGATCCATCGTCTCTGCCTATCCCAATGGGAAACAGGCGTGACAATATGTATGTATGTATGTAAGAAACGATTATAAGTAATGCCCATAATTATTAATGTGACATAGCTGTGGCTAAGCCTTTAGGAAGAATAATAACAACATGATCTAGTCTATTTGAACAAATTACTGCATGGTAAATTGGATTCGTCTATTTATTAAGTATCTTGTCCCTTAATATGAAATGTAATAAACCTGTACATAACTCATAACAAAACATTCATCTTGGAAGTTTGTAAAAACAACACGTCATACTACAATCCGTTGACAAGTATGTGTGGTGTCTACAACGATTTCGCCAGGTGGTAGGGCATTTGCCCGCCTGGATGGCTACCACCCCTGGCCTAAAGTACGTCGCCATAACAACCTTGAGTTGTGTCCGGTATTAGTGACCAGGTTCCAATCTCCCTTAAGAGAGTAGCAGCGCATTTGTAGCACCTTTGGTGTTGCAAATGTCCATAGGCGACGGTAACCGCTTTCCAACAAGTGGGCCATCTGCCTGTCTGCTGAACTCCCGCAATAAAAAAAAACGAACTGTCTTTAAAAAACAAAAATATATATTTAATATAAAACCATTAGCTTAAAAAAAATATAAATTCTATGCTGAAAGATCACACCTCTTCTCTTGTTTAGTAATTTGTTTAATGCTTTCTTTTTCTTAATCTAATACCTGATGTATCACTAAAATAATGTCCTAGCTTTAATTATTTATTGAATCACTATTACTGACATTATTCACATCATTTTGTTTGCGTAATATAATTTTAACATGGATGTGTCATTACGCCTGTTTTTCAATCTAGATGTGATAATTTACAAACTATATTATATAAATGAATTACTGATTGTTGTCTGTTGTGTTGTCCAAATAAAAAAATATAAAAAAATCAAGACAATAAATGCTCCCTTTTTTCTTAAAACAATGTCAGATACTAGATTTTAATTGAATGTAAGTTATCTTAAAATCCGTTAAAACGAATAATGAACAAGTAATTTGTTTCGATGTCACAAAACTGGATTTCATAGACATCGCACCCCTTTCATACGTGGTTCCCACGCGCTGACCACTGTCCGTCTTAGGGGCGGTCAACCCCTTTGTACTTATTAAAAACCTGTTGAACAAGAGGATATCTAGAAAAACCTGTTTTAGTTCCCAAACTGGACAATGTTCGGCAAAGTTGACCGTTTTGAATAAAAGTTGTCTTTAAAAGATTGTATTGTATTGTACTTTACAATTAATTTTTAGAATATCCATTTAACTGGTTTTTTGAAGTCTTTTTAGATATACTTCACTGTCGAGGTCCGTTAAAAAGTTTTGAAAGTTTTTATTTCATCTTCTCCCAATAATTTTGGATGAACACAGTAATATCGTCACATTATAAATGCGATTATGAATCAAAACTTTTTAACGAGTCTATAAATACCAAATTTATAAATACTAGAGTTGGGTATGGAATAGAGAGCATGAAAGTAGAGTAAACGCGGTCGAGATGCGAGCACTGCGCAAAATCTGCGGAGTGACGCTCGCGGACCGCGTTCGTAATACCGAAGTAAGAAAGAGAGTTGGTCTGAAAGAGAGTGTCGGGGTGAAGGTAAGGAAAGGAATGCTCCGGTGGTTCGGGCATGTGGAAAGAATGTATGATGAAAGAATGACTAAACAGATGTACAATGCAAAAGTGGATGGATGCAGAAGTCGCGGAAGGCCACGACACACCTTCCATGATCAAATTGATCATGTATTAGCAGAAGGTGATGTTCGGAGCCTTAAGAACAGACGAGCGTGCATGACAAGAGCTATGAATGTCAAAGAAGCAAGTGAGGTGTGCAAGAATGGGCCTGTGTGGCGCTCTGTTGTTCGTGCCTACCCCGCAAGGGACCTGGCGTTAAGTTATGTATGTATGTATGTATAAAAATACTAGTGGTCGCCCATGGTCGAAATTCGACCGCAATAATTAATGTCGAAGACTATAGTTCTATAATCACAGATTTCACCAAGGCTAAGCTGTTGATTTGTCTTTAACAATAAACAAAAGAGGTATATATGCGTGTGTGTGTCAAATACATGGTAGTGTGTAATGTTTTTTTATTGATTTAATGTATTTTTTATGCATAATAAAAAATATATATTCTCTATATAAACTACAGGTGTGCGTAATTTCAAACTCCTCCCTTCGCCCAATTTCAGTAAAAAGGGGTACTAAGTTTTTGCTTCACGTATATGGATTATCAATCAGGGGAAGTCTTTAGCCAGATATTAGTGGTTGTATGTTTGGTGTCTTACTTTATGTTTTTACTCGGTAGATAAATATACACATTACTGTAATTTGTCAAAATAAGCATGTTAGATTTGTTTTAATGGTATACAATAGACAAGTCTGGAGTCGATCTCAGACTAGAGTAAATAAAGTTTCTTTTTGTCTATAAACGTCGGATAAACCAAAATAAAATAAATTACCGCGCTTAAAACCGTTAAAACGTAGTTTTATTTATTATAACGATTCCTTTCATTTTCTGTGCGCATGTTTGTCATATCTGTTTTATGTTTTAAATACTGTGTTACTTATTTACTTACTGTTGCTTGTTATATTTACTGTGGTGATGGATCAATTAATCAATGAGGCGGGGTCGACAATGAAAATCAGCCCCCAGCTGGAGGAAACTCCAACACAGCTTTATGCTGAGTTGCCGACCGCATTTGTATGAAATGCGGTGTACAACATATCGAATTTACCATAGAAATGTATGTATAAATTATACATCTTGTATTATCGCTTTCCTAGGAAAGAAATTATTTCTTTCTATCAAAGTAATGTTTATTAGGATCTGTGCGTTCTAGACCGTATAGAAATTCAAATGTTCTTTTAGATGCAGGAAATATGTGTTTGAGCTAGGGGCGCAGGTTAAGTGGGTAGTTTGACGGCCAACAATCCCCCCTGGCATAAGGCCGATCAAGAGTCCCACACATCCTTCGGCGAGCCTTCCCTCCCCCCAGGCTCGAGGATGGGTACCAAGAAAAGACATTTCCCCTGCGTCCTCAAAAAAAAAGTTAATATAATATGTGTTACGTAATTACAAGTATCAAGCCGTTCGTATCCACCAGCTACGCGCCTGAGATAAATTTCAGAGCGTCAGTGAAATTTTAATAACTAATTTTCTTGTAGGACTGGAGTGAGCGCCCGCGGCACTCCCTACCTCGCGCCTCCCCGCGATACTACGCACCAACTGCCAATCGCGGGCTGGCAAATTTCTAGGCATAAATATTTATTACATCCTTAACTTAATACTTGGAATCGGTGAGTATGGTTTATAATTTTTATTAAGCGTCGGAAATATACAACCCTTCGTTGTTAACCAACCGTTTTCCACTGCTACACATAGGCCTCCACGAGTTAGCGCGACCTATTCCAGACCTTCGATGTTCTCATCCAGCCCCCGCTGGCGACCTTACGCAGATCGTCTGTCCATCGAGCTAGAGGGTGACTCCACTC